>JBCNJP010000007.1:38489523-38596548 GCA_039602395.1 Deinandra increscens subsp. villosa | reverse complement strand
ATATATACCTTTTTTTTTTCAAAACAGTTAGTGATGAATCTCATCATATTATTAGCGTCTATTTTGGAAGAATTATTGGAGTCTCTTAAGGTGCAACCATCTCCTGTAAATATCCCATCCCCACAAAAAGCTCCTGGTCTGTTCAATTTATATATTTGTATCTTTTATAACAAGATCAATATGTTAAATTATATGTTTTTCAAAACTTATGTTGAAATATTATTTTTTTCAGAAACAGATGATCAGTTACTATCCCCTGCAACTTTTAAAGTTTCAACAGATGCAGGTATGTTAGCGAGATAATTATGTATAACTTCTTTTTTTCATACAACACATATCCAGATGCAAGTACTGAACTACAATTTGCCAGTCCCCCTCAACATTTGGCTAATTCGGCCCTCGGTAAAAAGAGAATAATTCAATATATATGTTAAAAAATTCCATTTTTAAATATTTTCCATTGCATAAGTTTGTTAGCTTTTTTTATTTTAATAATGTACATGTTTTGATTACAGCTTCCCCGCAAAATCAAGTCCACGATCTCCATAATCTGGACATTGTCTCGGTTACAGGTAACATTTTTCATCTTGTATAACGCTCATCAACACCATCTTACATATGTATCTTTATTAATATACTTTTAAACTACTTACTGAAGGAGGTCCTAATTGGAGCTTATGTGTTAGTCAAATCCCCATCCCTCAAGATTTTAATGAAGACCCCAACACAGGTACATATGTTCTTCAAACTCCAGTCGTTAACCAAAACCCACCCCCAAGGACTTACATATTTGAACCAAGGAGTTACATATGTAAACCAAGGACTTACATATGTAAACCAAGGACTTACATATGTAAACCTGTATTTACATATGTAACAAAGTCAAACATATGTATCCAAACACATAAAGATCTATCTTTTGTTTGTTTGTAGATAACATGCCCGAATCCCCCATTGAAGCTATTCCAATTACCGCCGTCCCTATGATTGAAAAAGTCCAAGAAGTTGTTAAAACATTGGATTCCAAACGTATCAATCCATTAAAGCACACAACATTAAATGATGTTTCAATGTCATCGTGTCTTCATAGTGTAGTTCAGCTGGAAGCCCCTTTGTCAATGGATGAAACGAAGATATGGAATTTACTTTTCAAACCTAAATCACTCACAACGTAACAGTAATTTATTTTTTTACATAACAGGAAATCCTATTATTTTTGCTTTTTTCATGATTTTATTTATTATTACAGAACGAAGAAGCGTTCAATAAAACCTCAATCATGTTTTTTGATGCCCGGGTAAGCTGTCTTTTCAGTCTAGATTAGATAGCTGATATTTTTTTAGTTTAAGTATGTAACCAGGTAGCATATGGTAACCAGGAGTTACATATGTAACCACTAGTTATATGTTACACATTTTTAAGTGATAATATTAGTTATATAGTAATGATTTATTAACGCCATGTCCTCCTTAATTTCTACATGTAGAGATCATGTTTTCTGCTCCCCAACCCATGTTGAATTAAACAAAGAAGTGATGCAGTCGTTGTATTATGATAAAGTTGTTGATATTGAAGTTATCCGTGCATGGGTCGATGTTCTAAATTTTCAGGAGCTAAAAAGATCTTCAGCATCCCCTCATCGTGTTTTTTGCCCACCAAATCTTATTGTAAGTTTTCTATCATATATATTTTTTCCAAATCATTTAAAAAAAACATACTCTTATTAGTTTCCAACTTGCAGTCCCCATGGAACCTACACGATTTTTCAACTGATGTGAAAGAGAAGGTAGAATCATTTTCAGCAAATCTGGCTGACTACCTTGACCGAATTAAAATTAATCAGCATCTCAAAGGCGTCGACTTGCTTCTCTTACCAGTTGAAGATTCTGATAGCTTTTACCTCATGGTTTTCGATCTCACCAATCCTAGTATATTGGTCATTGATAGTTTCCATTCCAAAAAACCTTTGGTGAGGTTTGTTGATAGCTCTGACTACTATCACAAGGATTCTGCCTATAAGATGGTAAATATTTCATCTAGAATCCATCGTTTACCTTTTTTTTGTGTAGTTAATTGCATCAATTAATTCTATTTGTAAAACTCAGAAAACACTGGTTTGCGCTTACCTTCAAAGTCGGAGTCACCAAATGAGTCAACGTTTTAAAAGTATGAAGATCTCACGTGTGCCGATTGATTGGGCCACCTCATCATATTCTATTCAGAATCGGATTTTTCTGATGAGGCATATGGAGAAATATTATGGTCAAAACAAGATTTTCCAGTGCAACTTCAGTAAACATGGGAGCCAGAAGAATTCTCAGCTGAATAAACTCCGCAACAAATACGCTGCTGCTATCATGTTGTCAGAAATTAACATCTTGCTACCTAAGATTAAGTCTCTATTAATGTCTTAGGATTCATGTTTTATCAACTTCTATTTTTGTTTGATCATTTCACAGTGTCCCTACTGTGGACCATCAGCTTTTTAAAACTTATATTTGTCTTATATATTTTGACTTCCTACTACCTCGCGCTATATATAGTTTTTCCTGTGCATATGACCTATTTTCAATTTGCATATTCATACGTAACCCTAGTAAATTACATATGTAATCTAGTAATTTACATATGTAACCTCAATATTTTACATATGTAACCCCAGTAATTTACATATGTAACCTCAGTTTTACATATGTAACCCTAGTAATTTACATATGTAATCTAGTAATTTACTATGTAACCTCATTATTTTACATATGTAACCCTATTAATATACATATCTAACCTCAGTATTTTAATCCAGTACCTTCATATGTAACCTCAGTAATTTACATATGTAAACCTATTAATTTACATAAGTAATCTGGTAATTTACATATGTAACCTCAGTTTTTTACATATGTAATGTAGTAATTTACATATGTAATCTAGTAATTTATTTACATATGTAACCTCAGTAATTTACATATGTAACCCCAGTAATTTACATATGTAATATAGTAATTTACATATGTAACCTCAGTAATTTACATATGTAACCCCAGTATTTTACATATGTAATCTAGTGATTTACATATGTAATCTATTGATTTACATATGTAACCTCAGTATTTTACATATGTAATCCATTACTTTCATATTTTACATATGTAATCTAGTAATTTACATATGTAACCTCAGTAATTTAAATATATATCCTCAGTGATGGACATATGTAATCTAGTGCTTTACATATGTAACCTCAGTAATTTACATATGTAACCCCAGTAATTTACATATGTAATATAGTAATTTACATATGTAACCTCAGTAATTTACATATGTAACCCCAGTAAATTACATATGTAATCTGGTGATTTACATATGTAATCTATTGATTTACATATGTAACCTCAATATTTTACATATGTAATCCATTACTTTCATATTTTACATATGTAATCTAGTAATTTACATACGTAATCTAGTAATTTACATATGTGTAATTTACATATCTAACCCTATTATATTTTAACCTCAGTAGTTTACATATGTAATCCATTACTTTCATATTTTACATATGTAATCTAGTAATTTACATATGTAACCTCAGTAATTTACATATATAACCTCAGTAATGGACATATGTAATCTAGTGATTTACATATGTAACCTCAGTATTTTACTCATGTAATCCAGTACTTTCATATGTAACCTCAGTAATTTACATATGTAACCCTATTAATTTACATAAGTAATCTAGTAATTTACATATGTAACCTCAGTAATTTACGTATATAACCTCAGCATTTTACATACGTAATCTAGTAATTTACATATGTGTAATTTACATATCTAACCTTATTATATTTTAACCTCAGTAGTTTACATATGTAATCCATTACTTTCATATTTTACATTTGTAATCTAGTAACTTACATATGTAACCTCAGTAATTTACATATATAACCTCAGTAATGGACATATGTAATCTAGTGATTTACATATGTAACCTCAGTATTTTACATATGTAATCCAGTACTTTCATATGTAACCTCAGTAATTTACATATGTAACCCTATTAATTTACATAAGTAATCTAGTAATTTACATATGTAACCTCAGTAATTTACGTATTTAACCTCAGCATTTTACATACGTAATCTAGTAATTTACATATGTGTAATTTACATATCTAACCCTATTATATTTTAACCTCAGTAGTTTACATATGTAATCCATTACTTTCATATTTTACATTTGTAATCTAGTAACTTACATATGTAACCTCAGTAATTTACATATATAACCTCAGTAATGGACATATGTAATCTAGTGATTTACATATGTAACCTCAGTAATTTACATATGTAATCCAGTACTTTCATATGTAACCTCAGTAATTTACATATGTAACCCTATTAATTTACATAAGTAATCTAGTAATTTACATATGTAACCTCAGTAATTTAGGATGTGTAACTCAATTTAATAGATAGATACTAACGTTGATTGTCAGAAAATTGTTACACATATATAACATACAAGTGAAATAAAGGACTGAAAATAGAAAAAAAATAGAAATACATTAAGATATAACGTCATATGAAAGTCTGCAATCAATCATCTCCTTCCCCGTTGCTTGAAGATTCATATTCGTATGAATCAGAATCATCTCCTCCCTCGCTGCTAGAAGAAGACGCATCTGGATCAGGCTTGAACCAGTCAAAATCAAACAATTCCTCATCTTGTGCTGCATATTTTTCTACCACCCTTGGCTGTTGTAACAAGGGGGTGGATTCAAGATACTCCATATACTCAACCAATTCCCTTTCGAACTCAGCATCGTCATCAAACTCATACCTTTGCAAACCCCCTCCCATACTTTGGATGCCCAATTGCTGATTTATGGCTTGGTTAGTCCCAGGTTGTCCAATGTTGATGTTTGAACCCATTTCTTCTCTTTCCATAGTTGGGGAGATCGTTTTGCTCACCCATTGTAAGTATGGCGGGTACGAGACACTCCCTTCGCGTGCATACAATCCGCAAACAGGATTATTCCACACTCGGGTGACAGGTGGGTAAAGATTGCCATATGATGAGGTTCCATTATTCACCAGTGGATATGTTTGCTTATTATCCATGCTACTGACCTGCGGGTCGAGTTTGGAGTAATGATCTACAACCTCTGCAACATCACGATTCGAGCCTGGAATAGATGAAGGCTCTTCAGTCTTAATTTGAAGTTTTCCAAGCCCTATTCTTGAAAATAGAGTGTTTAACTTATTCTTTGAGCTCATTGTGAGCATCATAGCTGATGATGTTTCACCATTTTCAGCATCACTTCTCTCAATTTTCGGAGTCTTAAGAAGAAAACGGGCTTGGTTGTTCATCACTCAGAATTTTGGTAAGCAATACAAAACATATCACCCTATTTTATATTAAGTTGTTTGAGGTGGTTGGTGTGTAATAAATGAACCAAAGTACATTAATCAATAAGTAGGTCCACTTTTACACTCCTATCACATTGCTGTAAATAGTTGATTTTTAACATAAAGTTTGAAATGACTTTACAGTATCATTTATTGAAAGGGAAGTTAAGGTAGACTAAAACCATTAAAGGAAATAATAACATCATGAGGAACACATAATATTACCCACAATACAGTGCATTACATGGACTTGCATACATTACAAAATAAGGAAAATTATATCCACTAAACTGGATATTTTAACATTCTGGGGGGTGGGTGGGGGGGGGGGAGTGGTAAGGGTTTTTCAGGGGGCGCCCCATAAAAAAGACAAGCAAAATGTTTTTATAATGTTACGTATGTAACATTAATAACTGCTTTTCAGGAAACAGCATTAATGTTACTACTAAGTAACAAAAAAACCAAAATACCCCACCATAAACCCCCCCCCCTTTAATTGCATACTAGTAATAATTAAAAAACACCACAATTAAAAGACATCACAAAAGCAGCTTCACGGACACCATCACCTCCATTTCAATCGCTACCCGAATCCACATCCTCCAATTCATCACCTCCCTTCTTCTTCATCTTGCAGTTACGAGAATCATGATCAGTGACATAGAGCATGCAATTCTTGCACTGACGCGGTGCCTTAGGAGGCTTCTTGCTAGCTTTCTTACCCGGCCCCGTAATTCTACGCTTCCTACCACAGCCTTTAGTCCTCACACCAATCGGGTTTGCAACTGCAACATCCACATTCATTGATTGACCAACGAGCTCCTCAACCACCTCAGACTCTGAATTTCCCAATACCAAACATCCGCTGCCAACTCCAACTACTTCTTTTCTAAGCTCCCTTAACTTCTCAGCAAGAACACTCATCCCAACTTCATCAGATCTTAGATCATCGACACACCCAAACATCAACTCCATTAATTCCTTCCTCAAAACACTGATAGGACTGTTGTCAACGCCATAACGTCTCTCAACAGCGTATACTTCTCTTGGAAGCACATTTCTTGTCCACCTCTTTGAAATATACATTGAAGGTATTTCATGTATCTGGTTAACTTGGAATGCACAGAACACATGTCTACATAAATATCCAATCCTTTCAAAACACCTGCATGAGCAAGTTGTTTTTGATCCAGAGCATCAGATTTAACCTGTAAATACAATGGGAAAAAAATTATCAAAACACCTCATTTTCATGTTACATATGTAAACTGTTACTTTATGTAAAAACATATTTATCATTAAAAGGTTACATATGTAATCCTGTACCTCAAAGGTGTATACCACAACATTAGTAGTGCTTCTCTGGCTAACAGAGTAAACATGCTCTGATCCAGACACATCAGTGTTAGATATGTAGCAGTAATACCTCCCTTCATTTATCTCTTTTTCAACCTCTCTGAAGATTGTTTGCGTATAAACATCAAACGCATGCCTCTGAATGGGCAATTCCATATTTCCATGGTAGGATATGGATGAAGTTTTGAAATCAGCAGCACGTTGTTTATAGCGTTGACTTTCAAGGCGGGTTTCAAAACACAGCATAAACTGAACAAGGGTATGGGCACTGGTAGAGCTTACTTTGAAGGCCGCATTTGAGCTTTCACAAACCGATGTTGTTTTTAGCAAACAAGACATGGGAATGTCTCTAAGATAAGCTGGTATCCAACGGTCACGGATACCATACATTTCAGCTAACCAGTCATTCCCACCTAAACCGAAAGCTTCAATAAGTTCAGCCCATTTTCTTTCGAAGGTAGTTGTCTTATTATAGTTACTCCAGACAAGTCGATGAAGTTGAGCCCTAAAATCAGTATTTTGCAACAAATCCCCTGTTATCTGTTAATACAATATGCTTATCAGTTTATTTATTTTAACTCTTAAAGAATTACGCAATAAAAGGCAGCAAAGTTACTTATGTAACAACTCTATACATATACATTTTTTTTTTTTTGGGTAAAGGGTTACCCCGGTGATTTTGTATATATACCAACAAAACAAAACAAGTAGTATGGAAAGACCCATACTAACAACTAGGAAGCCAAAAACAAAGCCCTACGTCGTATCCATAGACTCATCCAGGACCCGAACAGCCTTCCAATCATCCAATACGTGTGCCACCCGAGGGGAATCCTTGAGCTTCAAACCAAGCAACCTATTTCTCACAACATCAAAAATCATGCGTACCAAAGAGTCAGGAGGCCGAGCATGGTTGTTAAACAATCTGTTATTCCTTTCCCGCCAAATATAATACGCAGTAGCTTGCACAACCAGCTTATCAACCACATAATAGATATTCCTAACCGGTTTATCCTCCAAGTAATGCACCATGTCGTTCCAACAAAACAATCCCATCCGCATAGTAGTGCGAGAACAAACCTGCTGCCAAACACTTTTAGAGAACGCACAACCAAAAAATAAATGGGAATGCGAATCATAGGACTTGTAACAAAGCAGACAACACATCATATTCATATTTGTCCTTCGGGAAGGATCCCAGTTCAGAATCTTATCCTGCGTCAATAACCGTTCCTTCACAATCAGCCATGCAATGAAAGCATGTTTGGGAATGCACTGAGTAAACCACACAAACCTCCCCCACGTAACAGGCAACTGACGCTGACGAACCGTCTCCCAGACCATTTTTGACGAGAACTCAGACAACTTCCCCCCCACTTTCCACCATATCTGATCATTCACCCCAACGTTAAGGCAAGTGTTAGCAGCTTCAATAAGCACAGGAAAGGTATCCAACCAAGCAATCGGCCGGAACCCCCCATGCACATCAAACAGATCCGCAACCTTAGCTCGAGCAAGAAAACCTGCCGAGTAAGTAACACGAGGAGAAAGCACCTCACAAAGGGGGCCAGAATCAGTCCACTTATCAAACCAAGCCGACGTTGTCCTCCCATCACCCACCTTGTACCAGATGAAAGGACGAACAGTTGGCCGAATAGACAAGATCTTTCTCCAGCTCCAGCAACAAACAGAAGGGCATTTGATCTCCCAGAAATTCCTATCCTTAATACGATACGTGTGGATCCAAGAAACCCAAAGGGACTCCCTCATAGTAACAATACTCCAAACATGAGTAGCCATCAAAGCGGTATTCATATCAGCAATCTTGCGAATACCAAGGCCCCCTTCAGACTTAGGAGCACACACATAAGACCAGGAAACCTTAGCAGTACCCTTCTTGACAACTCCTTGGCTCCATTAAAAATTTCTCATCGTCTTCTCCAAAAGGGCCATAGTTTTGGCAGGCAAAATGAACAGAGAAGCCCAGTAGACATGAAGAGCAGAGAGGACAGAGACAACCAATTGAACCCGACCAGCAAAAGACAGGAAACGGTTCTTCCAACTAGCAATTCTGTTATCCAACTTCTCCACAAGGACAGAACAATCCTTAGCCTTCAGTCTAGAAGAAATGAGGGGAACACCCAAATAACGCACCGGTAAACAACCCACCTCCATACCCATAACCCCCAAAATACCAGCCTGCACATGATCACACACATTACAAAAGAACACATGGCTTTTTTGGGGACTAGGGACAAGGCCAGACATACTGGAGAAAGACTTCAAAGACTTGGCAATGAGAACGGCTGAATTGACCTCTCCTCTGGCGAAGATAAATAAATCATCCGCAAAACAGAGATTAATGATCTTCAGTTTTTCACACTTATGATGGAACCTGAAAGCGGAATCCACAGAAGCCTCATGCTGAAATATACGCGTCAAAATTTCCATAACAAGAGTAAACAGATAAGGGGATAAAGGGTCACCTTGTCTCAAACCCCTTTTTCCACGAAAAAACCCATAAATTTGCCCATGAAGACCAATGGAGTACGAAGTAGTAGTGACACACGTCATAATCCAATGGACCATCCTATTATGGAAACCAAACCCTTTCAAAATGGTATGAAGGAACTGCCAGTCAACCGTGTCATAGGCTTTCTGAATATCAATTTTGAAGGCACAGCGGGGAGGCCCAACCGATCTGTGATAGTTATGCATAAGCTCCTGAGTTAATAAGATATTATCCGAGATCCGCCTACCTGGGATAAAAGCAGACTGGTTTATATCAACAATACTACCAAGATCAGCCTTGATGCGATCCGCCAAAATCTTACTGATGCATTTATACACAACATTGCAACACGAGATAGGACGATAATCAGTAATCTTCTGAGGAGTAGAAACTTTTGGCACAAGGGCAATGATAGTGTGGTTCATCTCAGTAAGCAACTTACCTGTGTCAAAGAAGTCTCTAACAGCACGACAAATAAGGTTACCAACAATAGGCCAAGACTTCTTAAAGAAAGCAACCGTATAACCATCCGGCCCAGGAGCTTTATTATCATCCATTTGAAAAATAATATCAAGAATCTCTCTATCAGACACCGGCCGAACCATATGATCCGAGGACGTCAAGTCCAATTTTCTCGAGAATACCTTCGGAGGCACAGGCTGGTCCACACTACCAGCGGACCCAAGAAAATTCTCATAATGATAAACAAAGGCCCACGGAACCTCGTTACCCTCATGCTGCACACCAGACGAATCCAAGATCCTATTTATCCTACTCTGATGGGAACGACATTTAAGCGAAGCATGGAAAAACGCCGTGTTGGAGTCCCCCGTTGCCAACCAGTGCACCTTGGATTTTTGTTTTAAGAACAGCTCCTCATCCAAAGCACATTCATTAAACTCACGAAGACAGCGAGCCTCTTTCTCCCTTAGACTGTCATCAAACGGGTTCAGATCAATAGCCCTCTGAATCTCATCCAAACTATTTCTCAACATGGAGACTTTATCATGCAAGTGCCCCTGCTTATAAAGAAGTTTACGTAAATAAGGTTTTAGAAGTTTTAACTTCTTCACAACACAAAACTGAGGAACCCCTTGAATATTTTTATCCCAAACTTCCTCCACAGATTCCAAAAAACCCGGCTTAGTAACAAGAAAATTTGCGAATTTGAACGGTTTGGGTTTCGTGGCCACATTAGACATCACACGCAAGACACACGGAGAGTGATCCGAGATTCTATACGGCTGAAAAATAGCACATGCAGCAGGAAAAAGATCCGTAAAGTGTATATTACCCATAATACGGTCAATCTTCTTCAGAATACCAATCCCTGTCTTTGGTTTTTGATTCCAAGTATAGTGAAACCCCGAACTGTTAATATCAAACAACTCCACCTCATTAACACACTCTTTAAATTCACGCATTCCCACATCTATTCCGGAAGTTCCAACGACTTTGTCTTCAATATTTAGGGCGGAGTTAAAATCACCCATCACCACCCACGGCCTATCTTTAATAAACAAGTGATGTTTACGAAGATCCATCCACAGAATATTACGTCTAATGTAGTAATTGTCCGCATACACCATTGAGCAAAAGAACGCCTTCTGAGAAGCTTTACAAACCACATAAATATGCATGACTTGATCAGTTTGAGAAATGGTCATTATGTCGAAGATACCTGGATCCCATCCCAAGATTATACGAGTACCTTTATTACACATACTACCATTGGACGTCCAATCCCAACCCTTAAACACACCCTTGCACACCTTAAACAATTTACTCACATTCACATGCGACTCCAGAATAGCACACATAGACAAATTATTCTCCTTAACCACATGACGAACCTCCTTTTGTTTAAGAGGTCGGTTCAAACCTCTAACATTCCATGAGGCAATACTAATCATTGGGAAACCTTATCAGAAGGAGTGCTTGCCCCTTTACTAGTTTTTGTAGCCCCCGACACCATAAATTCAGCCGTCTCATTATACACCTCCTCGACATCATCCTCTCCCTTGTCTCCACTGTTACCTTAGAAGGCAGCTTCTTCATTATGTGCCACATGCACAACTTATGTTTTGCTTCAGTAAAAACCGCCAAAACAGCCGCTCTCATAGACTTATCTTGGTCAGTTAAGACTAACAGGGGTTGTTTCTTGTGAGCCTTTAGAAAGTTCTTCAACAACCACGTATACGACTCAGTAGTTTCATTGAATAACAACCCAGCACCAAAGGTTACACAACGACGATGATTATCCATACCTGTAAAAGGTACAAACACCATGCTGTACCTGAAAAGTGCAACAGGTATAAGATGGACGTTACATATGTACCCTATAAAAAAGCCTCACAGTTATAAGATATAAGTTACATATGTACCCCATAACAATGTTACATATGTAACCTATATAGTAACTTAATAAATTAAATCTTACTTGTTCGTCTGGTAAGTAGCATCAAAAGCTAAAACATCACCAAAAGCCTCATAGTTAATCTTGGATATTTCATCCGCCCAAAAAAGGCACTTCAACTTGCCTTCAACAACCAGATAATCAAAATAGAAGTCTGGCAAAATTTTAGATCTTTCATTTAAACGATTTAAGACAAGTTGACTGTCTCTATCACCAATAAACATTCTGGTGTTTTTACTAAAATTCTTAAAATCCAGTGGTGTCCCATTCACGTTATGGTGACCACCCATCATTGAAACCATATACCTATGTGCCTTAATAGGACCGACACTGTTCAAACTCACGTTGTGTATAAATTTTTGTGTCGAAAATGGCAACCTTCTACTAATTTTAGTCAAATCAGTGTTAAAAATCCTCCACTAGGGGGTGATTATGCCCCTCAGTAAATTTTAAAACATACATAACATCTCTCGCGGGGCAAAATCTAAGAAGCACATGTGCTTGGCAATCATTACGTTTGTATGTGCTTTGCCTACAACTAGTTGAAGACTCAAACTGTTTCTTTGCTTGTGGTTTACCTGACCTATTACACCTAAAGTATTTAAGCATAACACAACCTGTTATCTTAGACTTTTTCTGTTGCGCTATGCGAACATTGAACCCACTAGCACGTGCATAATTTTTGTAAAAATTATAACCTTCAACCAAATTAGAGAATGATGCGCCAACAGCAGGCTTCAATGTCTCATCGACTTTGGGAATCCACAGCCTAGTACCGTTCGGTGAAATAAAAACATCAGAGTTTTCATCAAGTTGGTCATCAGAGTTTCTTGCTGTTATAATAAACAATAAAAAAAGGTGTAAATACAACACTCATTAAAAGCATATAAACCCATAAAACAGTAAACAACAACATGACATTAAAAGCAAGAACCATAATTCATTACCTGTATTCTCGACCATATTTAATGGTATGCCCAATGTATCCCTCACCATGCTGGGCATACCAGATAAAATCAGCCCACGCAACCAGTGGACCATGGGCTCTAATCGAATCCCAAACCAATCGTGAGGAGAAGTTAGTCCAATTGTTACCACTTTTCCATTTAAGCTGATCCACCGCATCAGCCATGAGACCGTATCAGTAATTTCATTTAGGACAGGAAATCGGTCAACCCAATCAGGAGGCCACAGATCACCCTCCTGGTTGAAAACATCAGCCACAAAAGAATTAGTAGCAAAACCAGCATTGTAAATAGTACGGTGAGTTAAGTACCGACACAATGGCCCAGATTCAGACCATTTGTCGTACCAGATGGACGTACTCCTTCCATCGCCAATAATAGACCAAATGAAAGGCCGAATTAAAGGATCGAATGGAATAGATTTTCCTCCAGCTCCAGCTACAATCCTTAGGGCACGGGTGTTCCCAAAAAGATCTATTTTTAATACGATAAGTGCGAACCCATGCAATCCAGAGAGAGTTTCTTTTGACCAAAATACTCCAGATGTGAGAAGCCATGAGGGCCTTGTTCACATCCGCAACACGACGAATGCCAAGACCCCGTTCTGGTTTGGGAATACAAACATCCCTCCACGTAACTTTAGCCAACCCCCTCCTCGAATCCCCATGGGCCAAAGAAAGTCTCTTATCTTCTTCTCAATCATCGAGATAATACTCACACTTTAATGTTTATGGCTGCCCTTTGTCCCCATATCTCTTCACGTTAGTTATGGAAGTTCTTACACGAGAGCTCCTTCACACTACGCAAATGAGTTCTTCATTCAAATTTCATCATAAGTGTGAGAAGAAAAGAATTATTAATCTCTGACTTGATGATGATCTCTTTATTTTTGCTAGAGGGGATGTCCAATCTGCCTCTCGCCTTATTCTAGCTCTTAGCAGGTTTTCTAGAATGTCGGGTTTGGTGCCTAGACCCTAGAAAAGTACGTCATTTTTCTGCAATGTTCCTAACGATGTTAAAGGCCATATTCTAGGGGTTATGAGTATGACTGAAGGATCGCTTCCTGTCCGCTATCTAGGTGTCCCTTTGGTTTCTTCTCGGCTTTTAGCTCGGGACTGTGCTCCTCTTGTGGAGAGCCTGGAAACTCGTATTTCTAGCTAGAAAAACCGTTTTCCTTCATTTGCTAGTAGAGTGCAACTTATTATTTCTATTCTTTCTTCCATGCACATTTATTGGGCGTCAGTGTTTATCCTTCCTTCTAACACTATTGCTTTACTTGAGAAGAAGATGAGGGATTTCCTTGGGTGTCATGGGGTTTTTAAAAAAGACATGGCTAAAGTTGCTTCGAAAGATGTTTGTAAGCCCAAGATTGAGGGGGGGGGGGTCTGGGTATTAGACGTATTGGGGACATGAACAAAGCCCTCATGGCGGCTCATGTATGGAGTATAGTGACCAAAAGGGAGTCGCTGTGGGTGGCTTGGATTTATTCTAATCGTCTTAAGCATAGATCTTTTTGGGATAGTCCTTGTCCTAGTGTGTGTTGTTGGAGTTGGAGAAAGATTACTGCCATTCATCCTATTATTCGTCTGTATATATGGTCTATTATTGGAAATGGTAGGAGCACCTCTACTTGGTTTGACAAATGGTCTGAATCTGGGCCATTGTGTCAGTATATTTCTCATCGTCATATTTATAGTGCAGGTTATACAAAGAATGTTGTAGTTGCCGATTTTTATTCTCAGGATCGGGGGAATTGGCCTGTTGCATGGAGAGATCTTTTTCCGGTCTTGAACGAAGTTTCTAACACTGTTTTACATACGGAGATTGATGATAGGCTGCAATGGAGAGTTGGTGACAAACGGGATGACTTCTCCGCCTCGTTGGTTTGGAACTCGATCCGTACCCGTGGTCCTACTGTCCCATGGGGCAGTTTTATTTGATTCACTCAATGTATTCCTCGCCATGTTTTCATGGTGTGGCTTGTTATGCGGGAGAGGCTTTTAACTCAGGATAAAATTCTTGAGTGGGATTGTACGAGAAGGAGGAATATGATTATGATGTGCTGCCTTCTGTGCTTCAAATGCTTTGACTCTCATCATCATCATCTGTTTTTTGAGTGTGTGTATTCTACTCAGGTTTGGAACAAAGCTCGTTCTAAGACTTGTATTAACGACATGGGCAAATAGTGGGTCAATATCTCGAGTTTCTTCAGTGGGAGCTCCTATGTTTCTATCGAGATGGTGGTTGCAAAGCTTGTGGTTCATGCTTCTGTCTACTACATTTGGCAGGAAAGAAATAATACACTCTTCAAGAATCATACTCGCCCTCCTGACTCTCTTATGGATATCATTTGGGATATTGTTCGTTGCAGACTTATTGGGCTCAAGTTCAAGAAGACTTATAGAGTGGTGCAGACTCTTGATTGTTGGGGTCTTGGAAGTGTTCACAGAGATGAGGATGGCATCACTTAGTGTTTTCGGTTATGCTTGATTTGTTTCTTAGATATATAGTCTAGGTGGTTTTATTCTTGTTTGTTTCTTGGTGGTTTTGGTTGGCTTTCTTTGCTAGGGGTATGCCCCTAGTTTTGAACTAGTAAGGACTCTCCTTACTACTTGTTTTTTTTTTGTGTGGTATATATATAGAATCACCAGGGTAACCCTTTACCCAAAAAAAAAGAAGATAAAAAGATCATCAGCAAAGTACAGGTTGATGATCTTAAGCTTTTCACATCTGTTATGGAACCTGAACGAATTATCCACTCCAGCATGTTGCTGAAAGAGAAGGGTAAAAACCTCCATAACCATCGTAAACTGATAGGGGGAGAGCGGATCACCCTATCTAAGGCTCCTCTTACCACGGAAATAACCATGAAGATTACCATTAATGCAAATGGAATAAGAAGGAGAAGAAACACAGACAAGAATCAATTTGATCATCGTAGGATGAAAACCAAACCCATTCAGAATAGCCTCAAGGAAATCCCAGTCAACCGTATCATAGGCCTTTTGAATGTCAATGTTAAAAGCACTACGAGGTGGGCCACTACTCCGATGATAGTTATGCATAAGCTCCTGCGTAAGCAGAATTTATCCGAGATTCTCCTCCCAGGAATGAAAGCAGACTGATTGATATCAACAATCTTATCCAGGTCAGTCTTTAGACGGTCAGCAACAATTTTACTGATGCATTTGTAAATAACATTACAACATGAAATAGGTCTGAGTCATTTATTTTCCCTAGGGTAGGAACTTTAGGAACCAGAGCAATGATCGTGTGATTTAGCTCCTGTAATAATTTCCCACTCACAAAAAAATCTTTCACAGCAAGACAAACCTGTTTACCAACAATGGACCAAGTTTTCTTGAAGAAAGCTGCAGTGAAACCATCAGGACAGGAGCCTTATTATCATTCATAGCGAAAATGGTGTCTCTAATCTCCTTATCCTCAACCGGACGGACCATGAAATTAGCCGTTAAAGGGTTTAATTTTCTGCCAAATAAATCCGGGGAAACATGCATGTCCACGTTACCCTTGCACCACAGAAAAGCCTCATAGTGACTAACAAACGCATTAGGGACCGAGTCTCCCTCATGCATATTCCCTCCCATATCCATGATCACATTAATAGGACCCCTATGGTTCCTGTTTTCTAGAGAAGCATGAAAAAAACCGTGTTAGAATCCCCCGTAGCCAAGCAATGAACCTTGGACTTTTGCTTAAAAAAACTGCTTGTCCAGCGAACTCAACTTAAATTTAGCCAAGCATTTACGCTCCTCCTCCCTTAAACGATTGTCCATAGGAATTTTATCAATGGCTTGTTTAATTTTATCCATCCTATTATGGCACTCAGCCACCTTCACATGAAGGTTGCCTTGAGCATAAAGAAGTTTACGCAATGGAGGCTTAAGCATCTTCAGCTTTTTCGAAACAGAAAATTGATGAACTCCCTTAACATTGACCTCCCAGATAGTCTCAACCGACTCCATAAAACCCAACTTATTTGTAAGAAAATTCGCAAACTTAAAAGGTTTAGGCTTGCTCTTCTTAGTGGCCAAGAGCCGAAGCACACAAGGGCAATAATCTGATATTCAGTAAGGGTGAAATACAGCAGTAGCAACAGGAAAAGTGTCAATGAGCGCGTGGTTACCCATCAATCGGTCAATTTCTTAAGAACACCCAAACCCGTCTTAGGTTTTTGGCTCCACATAAAGTGGAGGCCCGAGCTATTAATGTCTACGAGACCCACTTCATTAACACAGTCTTTAAAGTCACACATACCGATATCCATCACAGAAGGCCCTACCATCTTATCCTCCATATAAAGGGCAAAATTGAAATCGCACATAACAATCCAAGGTCTGTCTTTAATAAAAATATTGTGCATTCTCAAATCATTCCAAAGACGACGCCTCCTAACATAATAGTTATCAGCATATACCATCGAGCAGAAGAAAACCATATTCGAATCTTTACACAGAATTTGAGCGTGAATGACCTGATCAGTTTAAGAAACAATCATAACATCGAAAACTTTAGCATCCCATCCCAGAATTATTCGGGTACCCCTATTACACAGGTTACCATTAGAAGTCCATTCCCGATCTTTAAAAACACCATGGCAGATTTTAAATAAGTTACCCACATTAACGTGAGATTCCAGAATATCACACATGCTAAGATGATTCTCCTTCACAACAATCCGAACCTCTTTTTGTTTGAGGGGGCGGTTCAATCCCCTAACATTCCAAGAAGCGAGACTACCCATTGGAAACATGAACAAAAGGAGTGCTTGCCCCTTGTCTTGTCTTGTTTTTGTAGTCCCATCCACCATGAACTCATCAGTTTCATTGTAACATTCCACGACATTCCACGACATTTTTGTAGCTCAAAAATGTGTTATATTTTTCGTCTAAAAGTCGCGTTATGGTTTCCGATTATTCCGTTTTTGAGTGTTTAACTTCCCATGTCACTTTGTTGGTTAAAATTCTGTTTTTGGCAGCCCTAAATAACATCTCATGAGACTTAAAGTTGTCATAAAGTTTGTCATGGCAAAATTTACAAAATTTTACAAATAATAGATTTTTATGTCATAAAAATCCATTTATACATTTCTTTTATAATTTGTGGCCTTTAAATGACATCTTTTGGGCATCTAAAATGATTACATAACATGTTTGTTTTAAGATTTGAAATCCATTTTATAAGTTATGAACAACTTTTTAAATTACATAATGTGACACAAATTTAAGACACACATTTTTATGTGTCATGTTTTTATCTTTTTGAAATACACATATATCTTACAAAAATCGAATTTCCAAACTTTGTGTCATGCCTTTTTCATCAAATTAAACACACTAGAACATCAAGAATTCATAGCATGTTATCATTTTTAAATCTTGTCACCAAACATAGTACTTTTAAACATAAACATACATATAATGTTTAGATATTCTAAAAATCATGAGTAACACATATCCTAGTTTCATCAAATGCATGAAATGTTACTAACATAATATGGAAAGAAACATAGAAATAACTAGAAAAAGTAAGGTTCCTCACTTAAGCTTCAAACCGGATCGGTAAGTGACTTATGTGGGTTGTTGAACAAGCTTTCGATTATGCTCCTAACCCACTCTTGATCTTGATTTAGGAAGATGATGATGAAAGAATGAAAGGATGGTTATGAACATGATGAAAGAATCAAGAAGTTAGTAAGGTTGTTCATGAAAGAATTAGAAAGAAAGTGAAAGAAGGATGATGAAATGGAAGTAGTTGATGGATTACCTTGACTAGATGGAAGATTAGAAGCTTAAATTGAGGTTGAATGATGGAGAAAACAAGGTGGTGGTGGCGGTTTGCTTCAAGCCAGGAGCAAGAGAGAGAGACTAGAGTTGAGAGTGTTTAAGAAAATGTAAAGAAAGAAAGAATGGCGGGTCAAACAGAAAGTTTAGAAGAGAACATCTACGGTGTCAAGACGATGTTTGGACGTATGTGGATATCGTTGGGCGATGAGATCAGAAGTCGAATATTAGAAGAGGCACACAAGTCACGTTACTCTATTCATCCAAGTGCCACACAAATGTACCAGGATCAAAGGAAAGATTATTGGTGGCGTGGCATGAAGTTCAATGTGATGCAATGTTTGAACAAGTATTTGACTTGTGCGATGGTAAAGGCTGAACACCAAAGCCTTATGGCAAGCTTCAACCATTGGATATACCACAATGGAAGTGGGAGCACGTCACCATGGATGTTATAACTAAGCTACCTCAGTCATCTAAAGGATATGACACTAAAGGATACCCGAACTGGCAGGATTCCCAAGTCATTCGAGGATTCCTTGACCATCTGAGCTTCCTAGCGAGCATCCTGATATACCCCAACAATTGCCCCTTGAATTTTGATGGTTGTAGATAAGATCTACAGCTGTTGGAATTCAAATTTCCCATCTCACGCCGTGAAGACGGTAAATGCGGTTAGGATTGGATATTTTTTACGGCTTCCCATATGATGTGATAGCCATGATTACCTCCATTAAATACAAGCATATTAATCCTTTTAACCTTCATCTTCTTCCAGAAACCCTTAGTGCTTCTTCGCCATTGCAGGTCAGTTTCTCCCCCTCTCTTCGATTTCGATTCTCTATCATGGCAAAGAAATCGACCCGTTTGACGTCTTTTTCGATTGTTTCAGAGATTGAAGATTTCGTCGACCAGGGGTTTCTTCTTCATTCTGAGGAAGAAACTTGTTCTTTCAATGATCACTTTTTTTGGGTAAAGGGTTACCCCGGTGATTCTATTTATATACAGCTAAAAAGGAAACATCCACCTAGCACACACTAGGAACAAAAAAAGACAAAAGGCTACGTTACGCCGTCTTGGTCACTGAAATTGCCACCAATGCCCCAATCCTCAAGAATGCAATAAACTCTGTGATTCCTTCTCAACTTGAAGCCCATCAACCTGCTACGCACAATATCCCTAATAATTGTTGCAAGAGAGTCTGGCGGTCTTGCATGATTCTGAAAAATACGGTTGTTCCTCTCCTGCCAAATATAGTAAGCAGAAGCATGAAACACCAGCTTAGCCACAATGATCTCCAACGAGGTGACAGGCTTATCATCAAACAAGCCGAAAATATCAGCCCAAGCTGGACCAAGACTCGAAAGGCACGTCCACCCACGAATACGGCACCAAATCTGCGAGGAATAAGAGCACTCAAAAAATAAATGACTATGAGAGTCCCAGGTTCTGTAACAGAGCAGACAACACATCATGTTCATATTTCCTCTTCTGCTAGCATCCCAAGCCAAGATCTTATCTTGAGTAAGAAGTCGCTCACGCAATATAAGCCAAACCAGGAAAGCATGGCGAGGGATACACTGGGCATACTAGACAAACTTAGCCCACCGAACCAGGGGGCATGAGATCTAATCGAATCCCATACCAGCAAAGAGGAGAAATCCGCCCAGTTGTCACCACAGTTCCATTTAAGCTTATCATCCACACCAGCTATGAGAGCCGTACCTGCAACCTCATTAAGGACAGAAAAATGTTTATCCCATTCAGGCGGCCACAAACCACCCCTCTGGTTGAAAAAAAATCAGCCACAGAAGAAGTAGTAAAGAAACCTGCATTATAGTAAGGTGAGTAATATGACGACACAATGGCCTAGATTCGGACCATTTGTCATACCATATAGAAGTGCTCCGCACATCACCAATAACAGACCAAATAAAGTTCCGAATCAAAGGACGGATGGAGCAAATTTTCCTCCAACTCCAGCAACAATTCTTAGGGCACGAGTATTCCCAAAAGGATTTATTTTTAATCCGATAGGTATGCACCCAAGCGATCCAAAGAGAGTTCCTTTTAACGAGGATACTCCAAATGTGGGACGTCATGAGAGCCTTGTTCAGATCCGCCACACGACGAATACCAAGCCCCCCTTCAGACTTGGGGAGACAAACATCCCTCCATGCAACTTTGGCCTGACCTTTCCCAGAAGTGCCACTGTGCCGTAAGAAGTCCCTCATCTTCTTCTCAATCAACAAAATAATATTGGCGGGAAGAATGAAACCGAGGCCCAATAGATGTGTAACGAAGAGAGAATGGAGTTGATGAGCTAAAGCCTGCCAGCAAATGAGAGGAACTTGTTCCTGCAACTCGATATGTGGTTGTCAAGGCCATCCAAAAGAGGAGCACAATCGCAAGCACGCAACCTAGTAGAGATCATAGGGACCCCCAAGTAGTGAACCGGAAGGGTACCCCATCGCCATATGCACAACGGACAGAATGCCCGTTTTAGTGTGGTCTGAAACATTGCAAAAATATATTGTACTCTTATGCGGGCTAGCGACCAAGCCAGACATCCTGGCAAATTTGTTTAAGGAGTGAATGATGCACGTAGCAGAAGCCACATCCCCTCTGGCAAAGATAAAAAGGTCATCTGCAAAGCACAGATTAATAATTCGCTGCTTATCACACCTGTAGTGAAATCTGAAAGTCGGATTGTCACGAGCATCATCATGAAGCACACGGGTAAGAATTCCAATAACCAAGGTAAACAGATAAGGAGATAAAGGATAGCCTTATCGGAGCCCTCTCTTACCCTTGAAATAACCACAAAGGTTGCCATTGACACAGATAGAGTAGGAAGGGGTAGACACACATGTCATAATCCAGCCAACCATAGTCAGGTGGAAACAAAAACCAGTAAGAACATCATGGAGAAAACCCCAATCCACCATGTCATAGGCCTTTTGGATATCAATTTTGAAGGCGCAACGGGGAGACCCTACAGAGCGGTGGTACTTATGCATGAGCTCCTGCACAAGCAGAATGCTGTCAGAAATTTTCCTGCCAGGAATAAATGTCGACTGGTTAACATCAACAATACTGGCAAGATCTAGTTTGATCCGATCCGAAATAATCTTGCTAATACATTTATACACCACATTACAACAAGAGATAGTGAGATAGTCAGTAACAGTCGCAGGGTGGCCACCTTAGGGATCAAAGCAATAATAGTATGGTTGAGCTCCTGAAAAAGTTTCCCAGTTCAAAAAAAATCCTAAACAGCCTCGCAAACGTCATTACCAACAATCGGCCAAGCTTTCTTGAAGAAGGCAGCCGAATAACCATCAGGATCCGGAACTTTATTATCACCCATAGCAAATATCGGCTCCTTAACCTCTTCCTTGGTGACATTTGTACCACTGGAATCTGAAATAACATCAATCTGGTTCTATGATTTTTGCATTTGAGAGAGGCATGAAAGTAGGCAGTGTTAAAGTCCCCAGACGCCAGCCAATGAACCTTAGATTTCTGCTTAAGAAAGTTTTCCTCGTCCAACAAAGCCTCATTCAGATCATTCAAACAACTGGATTCTAACTCACGAAGAGACCTATCATATGGGTCAATATCAATCTGGCGTTGACACACACTACCATTGGAAGTCCAATCCCAAGACCAAAACCTAGCTTTGCAAATAGAGAAAAGTTTTTGCACATCAACATGGGATTCCATAATAGCACACATACTTAGCTTATTATCTTTGATCGCCTGACGGACCTCTTTTTGTCCAAGAAGCTATACTACCCATTGGAAACACCATGAGAAGGAGTGCTTGCCCCTTTGTTTGTTGTCTTAGTGCCCGACCCCATAAACGATTCCGTTTCATTATTCCCTTCCACAACCTCATCATGATCGTGATTTATTTCATAAGAGCTATTTCGGGAAGATGACTCCGCCCGATGAGCAGCAACGTGTGTCCTCTCAAAACCCAAAGTAACTTCATATGCCTCAAGAGCATCATACTTGTTATATGTGCGTAATCCCCACCTTCTTTTGCGTCTGATCATTAGAATCAGTTTTCGGTTTAGCATGTATCGGCCTATTCAAATTTTTGCTTGAGTGTAGTCGGAATGATATTTTGCTTCCTAGCTACTTGTTTACCCTTGGGTTCAGTAAACCCGTCATCATCAACCTTAGGAGTCATGTTTTTTTTCTCTGTTTGGGACACTCAGATGAATTATGTCCATACACATAGCAGTGTTTACACCTTGGAGCCAGCCCTTCATATTCAACATCAATGGATTCCATAATAAAAGAGTCATTATCAATATCCGGGATAGCAATTCGAACCTTCTCGACAAAGTCATGATCGGCTGAGATCTCTACAAGGGCTCTAGCATAACTACTCCTTCCCCAGCTATTGAGACACATAGAGGTCGTGACAGAATCAAGCATTTTGGGGACACCCACTCTAGTCGCATTAAGGCTTAAACCATCATCTGTAAAAGTAGCTAAAGGAACATTATGAAATTTGACCCATACCGACACGATTTTGATGTCATCCTTCTTCAACTGTGTCGTAAGAGTCCATATATTCAAGAACATGGGTTGGTTTTTAATCAGCCAAGGTCCACCCTCCAACGCATCGAGCATACCTTTCTCATCCATGAACTTAAAGAAGAAGAACCCACTTGCATTCATCATAACTTTTACCAATCCAAACTTTTTCCACGCTTGTTCGACATAGTATTCCACCATAGGAAAAGCAATCCTATTACCAAGAAAATAACCGTAAAGGGTAAAAGATAACTTAGCATGAACCTTGCGGACAGTCTCCTTAGTAATAACAATATCCGCATCCTCCCAGCTCGTATTAGATTTTAAGGATCGGAAATTGACGACATTTGTTTTGACACCGCCAGTCACAGAAGCATACGAGAGGTTTGGCACATCAGGGGTTTTCTTATTCAATTATGCCGGAATAGTATTAGTTACAGAAGTATGAACCACTGTCGGTTGTTACACAGGAGCAAAATCCGGAACCCTGTTGTCTTCGCCTTCCTTCATTTGTGCATGCATGGCTGTGCTCGCACCATGCTGGACGTCATTCATATTTTGAGTGGAGGATTTTTGTGGACCAGCATTTTTTATGGTTTGGCGAATCTTGTTTTCTATCGATAGCTTGAACCATTCCAGGAATCTCGACATGGGGATCCCCGAAGTCTGTCTGCTTACCACCTCCGCACCCATGGGAGCAGTCGATTTGTCCTCCGGGCTTGTTCTTCCAACTCTCAATTGATACGCCGATCTTCTCACAACGACCATGATTGGAAGAATAAATTCTTCTTCGTGAAGCGCGAGTCAATTCCTGGGGTGCTGAGTTACCGATGAAATGGGTTGGAAAGGGTAGGAAGCTGTAGTTTGTTTTCGCCGAGAATCCTGATTCTTGCTGACATTCAATATATGTTTCATTGTTTTTACAGCACCCAAGTTTGAGAGTCGTGTTGCTGTGGGTGAAGACAGTTGAGAAACTTATGTAATTCCTTGAGATCCGGCCGTCGACAGAGCCATCGCTATTGAAGCAGCAGCCATTGAACATAGCTTCTCATTCGACCACCATACCCCAGAGATGTTAGGTAAATATTTCGGGTTCCTAGTTTTCTTCATTACATTCGAGAATCCCAACTAATTTGTTGTTGCAGCTCCCAAATCCGACTGCTCGTTTTCCCTCAAGCACTTGGACTCCATGCTCACAGAGAAAAAAGAAAAAGAAAAGTTAGAACCTCTTACTGCCTCCAAGCCGCCTGCCTCCCGGGTTAAATCTACTGCCTCCAAAAAGAGGAAGGTTACCGATGCTGTAGTGTACCTGGACAGTTTTGATGGTCTGGCTCCCTCAGAAGTCAGCAACAAGTTTCTCTCCATGCAAACCATGATGAACCTGGTAAGAATCTCAAATATTTTATAAGTTTCATACTTGTCGTTGCTGCTTAGGATTCCCGTTTTTCTATGCAGGGCATTGAGAAGCTTAACACCTATGCCATGGAAATGGAGCAGAAGCTGGCCGAGGCCGAGGACAGGATCAAGACCCAAGCTGAAATCACCAAAGGCAAAACCCGCTACTATGAGCAGAAGCTCACAGAGTAGCGTCGAGCCTTCGATGCTAAGAAAGGCCACGGATGCCGAAGTTGCCAAGCTCTCAGCTGCCCGGAGCGTCTTAGAGAGCAGGTTGAAAATGGAGGGAGAGGCTGAAGAGGCAGGTGTCAAGGTTCCTGGCTAGGATGTGGAAGCTTGGAGGGCAATTCTAGAGTCCTTAGGAGGAGGTGAGGAGAAAGTGGATGAGACTGTGAAGGATAGGAACGAACACTGCTCCTCTAAAATGACTCCGGATGCTCCAGAGGCGATGACGGAGGCGTATGTTGTGACGGTCAACGAGGGAGAGAAGGTTGGTGAAGAGGTGAAAGCAAAAGGCGGTGAGGATAAAGCAACGGTTTGAGCCAGGTTTTTATGTTGGTTTGTTTGAAAACAATTTTATTTTTTGTGTTTGTGATGATGATGGTGGTGGGTGGTCCTTCGGGACCAAAACAATTTAGGTTTAAGAAACAAACACAATGGGATTTCGGGTGTGTTTTAGTCAAAAATTCACAAAGGAATTTCGTATTCCAAACTTAGAATGTGAGGTAGTGTGCTTGTCAATATGCTCGAAATGTAAAACTGAACACAAGGATGTAACGAGGGAAAAATCCAGGATTCTTCGAGTTGCCTCTAGGAATCCTAGCAAAAAAACCTCGGGAGCCGGCCTGAAGGGCCTGCTACCACACAATTTTATTGATAGGAAACTGAAAATTACAAGTGTTTTGGAGGTTTGATCGATCAGGCTAAGTGTTATAGAGATCGTATGCTATCAGAGCTAATGTGTGAATGAGTTGTGTGTGTTCCTACTGATCGAATCCTCGATATATATAACGAATACAATGCTAACAAACTTTCCGGGGTTCCCGGGATCCTACTATCCAACTAATTCGACCGTTAAGGGCCTCTTCGTTCACTTGGTCCACGATCTTCTTTAGCTGGGGCGTAAGTTTCGGAGGTAGTTGATGACTTCGTCGAAACCTGGTCAAATAAACACGTGGCAAATATGAGGGTTAGTTAAAAATAAATAAATCAGGATACCATTCATGGGATTCCCAGACGTCAATAGGATTCCTGCACTGTGTGAGCTTCCTGCGAGCATCCTGAAAATTCACCCTCAACAATTGCCCCTTGAATTTCAACAGATGTGGATAAGCTCGACAGCTGTTAAAATTCAAGAAGATGCCTTTTTAACGGCGTGTAGACGGTAAAAACGGTTATGATGTGACTGTTTTCTCGGCGTCCAAGAGATGTGACGTTTTTCTTTAAATAGAAGAAAAATTCATGAGATCTTCACCATCTTCTTCGCAAAAACCTCTCGAGCTTCTCCGATATTCCAGGTCAGTTCCCTTTCTTCTTTCTCGTTTTCTTCCCTGTTTTTCGGCCATGGCCAAGAAAAACACTCGGTCGTCTTCGTCGTTGAGCTCTCCGGTTGTCGAAGATTTCCATGATCAGGGGTATATCATCCCCTGTGAGGAAGAAACTTGTACCTTCGACAATCGCGACATTCTCGAGTTAAAGAATTTCAGCATCTTTCCGCCGGAAACTGTTTTCCGACCTTTCGATTCCCTTACCAAGTCCGATTTCATGTCCACAACTTGGGTCTGTTTCATGTACTACCCTTTTTCGCTCGGAATGACATTCCCCTTTCCAGAGCTCGTCACTCAGTTTTTCAAAACCACCCGGCTTTCTTACTCCCAAACCAAACCAGGAATCTCGACATTGGGATTCCTGAGATCTGTGAAGCATATAAGTTAAGAACCCATGGTTGTAGCCGGTTTGTTCTCCAGGCTCGTACCTCCACCTCCCAGTTGATTCCCCGAGCTTCCCACAATGACCATGACTGGAAGAAGCGTTTTTTCTTCGTCAAACGAGACTCGATTCCTGGGGGGGCGGAGTTGCCGTTGAAGTGGGTTGAGAATGGTAGGATATTGATGTTTCTTGTTGTTGCTGATTTTTCGATATGTGTCTAACTTTTCTGTTGTTTTCTTTTTTGCAACACCCAAGTTTGAGAGTCTCATCAAGAAGCAGCCTGATTTCAAGAAGCTCGAAGCAATTTACCGGATTCCTGCCAACGAGAGAGCCCTAGTTCTTGAAGCAACAGCTAGCGAAAACAGCTGATCAGCTGACCACACTCCCGCCATGTCTGGTAAGTCTTTGTAGGATTCTGAATTGTTTACTTATTCGAGCACCCTGGATACTAATAACCTGTTTCTGTTTGCAGCTAGCAAATCCAGCGCCTCATTTTCCCTGAAGGATCTTGACAGTCTCCTCAAAGTCAATAAGGAACAACTTGAGCATCCCACCGTCTCCAAGCCGCCTGTCAACCGACCAAAGGCCTCGGCTTCCAAGAAGAGAAAGGCCCCTGAAGTTCCAGCAGCTCCCGTGGTGTACCTGGAAACCTTTGAAGATCTTGCCCCTTCCGAGGTCAGCAACAAGATCCTCTCGATGCAGACCATCAATCTGGTAAGAAGCTCATATAATTTCATGTTAGTTTCATACCTGTTACAGCTGCTGATCAGGATTCATGTTTGTGTAGGGTGTCGAGAAGCTGAGCTTCCAGGCTATGGACATGGAGAAGAAGCTCATCGAAGCCAATGAGAAGATCCAGGCTCAAGCTGAGACTGCTAAGGGTAAGACCCTTCTCTATGAGCATAAGCTCACTGAGCAGCGTCAAGCCCTGGAAGCCAAAATGGCCGCTGATGCTGAAATCGGCCAACTCTCGGCTGCCCGGAGCATCTTAGAATGCAAAATTCAGATGGCAGAAGAGGTCGAAGCGGCTGGCTTTCAGGTTTCAGGTTGGGACATAGCAGGCTGGAGGCTAGTCTTGGAATCATTGGGAGGAGATGGCGATGGGGAAGGAAAAGATGGGAATGATGGTGGCTGCTCAAAAATGGTTCCGGATTCTCCGGTGGCGATGACAAGGGCTTATGTGTTGGAGCTGGGAGAAGGCAAGAAGCTGGAGGATGTGGTGAAGCAGGTGGAGGAGGAGAAGATAGTGGGCGATGAGGACAATGCAACGGTCTGAGCCCACTTTTTTATGTTTTTGGTGGTTTATTGGGTGAAACATTTTCCTTTTCCTGTAATGAACAAGTAACAAACAACAATGGTAGGGATCCTGGTGGAGGGATCTTGTGTTTACAAGACGAAACCAGGATTCCTAAAAACAATCTTTTGACCTTCGAGCTTCTCAAGTGGAAGGATCCTGAGGTTTTCAGGACGAAGCTTGAGAAGCTCACAACCTTCCGTAATTATCAATAATATTAGTATCTTTTGGCTTCTCATGTTGTGATTTGTTTTGAAATTTCCACAAATAGGATTGGTTTACAAAAATTAGTAAGAATCTAAAAAAAAATGGCTTGTATGTTGGAAAACCATTCGAGACTTAAATAATATAATAGGTTAGTCTTCAAGACTAAACAGTAAAAACTGACATTTGAATTTTACCTTAGTCGATTTTCCGATTTCAAACAATCATATCTTCTTTCATCTGATTTGGGATTCCTACGGGAATCCTACATGCACTTTTCTCAGCACTTGTCTCAATTTCCTCCAAAACCTGAAACAATTTTGAGAAGCTTCCTGGCCTTCGGCCGAAGCTAATACTTCCGAGAGTAAACAAGTTAAAAATAAGCTGGGGATAAACCCGGGATTCTTGGGACTAAGCCAAAACTGGGGACAAGCCCATACGTATGTGACATGAAAATGCCAAAACCTTAGATAACACGTCAGTGTTATAAACCTTGAGAATCCTCCCAGCAGCCTCCAGTGACAAGATTGTCAGCCACCCCTGGAGTGGACTGGTCCGGCCACCTTTAGCATACTGGGGGACAACATGCGCTACTGGCGAGGGTCGTGCGCTACTGGCGATTACCCAAACTTAGGAGAGGAGTCAGCCTCTCAAACCTTAGAAGGCGTGCGGGACACCTTAAACGTAGGAGAGGTGGCCAACCTCTAACTGGGGATATACCCAAAATTCTCTAGGATTCTCAAATTCTGCAAAACACCCAATGCTTGGTGAGGGGTGGGTGTTAGCTTAGCTAACACCACTCTGATGCTTAAGTCAGTAATGAATCATAATAATAATAAGAATAAATTGAAATAGGATTAGTATACGTACCTTGGATTATTTATACAGTGAGGATCCTTGGGATTCTGCCTGAGATTCTTAATGGGATTGTCACATAAAATACGCTTTAAGGTGGACAGCATTCCAAGCTCTTGGCAGAGGTTCTCCTTCCATATTTATCAGACGATATGCCCCCTTTCCTTCTTCAGAATCAATAAGGTAAGGGCCTTCCCACTTGGGTGCCAACTTCCCATCAGCAGGATTGGTAGTATTCTGAAAAGCTTTCCTCAAGACCAAGTCACCTACTTGGAATCTTCTCAGCCTGGTGTTCTTGTTATAAGATTTCGCTATCCGTTGTTGATAAGACGTCATTCGGATTCTGGCCATATCTCTGAGCTCCTCAACTGTTTCGAGATCCTGAAGGAGATTCTGGCTGTTGGTTTCAGGATCTTGGCAGTTGACCCTGGCTGTTGGGAGTACCATCTCTGTAGGAATCACAGCTTCTGCCCCAAACACTAACGAGAATGGCGTTTGGCCAGTAGCATTTTTAGGTGTGGTTTTGTCTGCCCAAAGGACAAATGGCAGCTCCTCAGCCCATTTACCTTTCTTGGAGCCCAACTTCTTCATGAGATTGTTGATGATGATTTTATTGCTGGATTCTGCCTGCCCATTAGCCTGAGGGTGGACAGGTGTTGAAGTGATCATCTTGATGCCCCAGCTTTCACAAAAGCTTGTTGTTCTCTTGCCTATAAACTGGGAGCCATTATCGCATATGATCTCTGCCGGAATCCCAAATCCAGTGAGGATGTTCCTCTTGATGAAGGATATCACTTCTTTCTCTCTTACTTTAACATAGGCTTTTGCTTCAATCCATTTGGAAAAGTAATCCGTCATGGCAAGCATAAACACTTTTCCTCCGGGAGCCTTTGGCAGCTTACCCACAATATCCATGCCCCACTTCATGAATGGCCATGGGGATACTATAGGATGCAGATGCTCAGCGGGTTGATGTAGGATATTGCCATGCCTTTGACAAGCATCGCATTTCTGTGAGAAGCTCGCAGCATCCTTCTTCATAGTTGGCCAATAATATCCGAACCTGAGAACTTTAGAGAACAGTGCCCTGCCCCCGGTATGGTTCCCACAATCTCCACTGTGGATGTCTTCAAGCACCTCTAGAGCTTCTGACTTTTCTAAGCACCTTAAGTAGACACCTGCAAGAGATCTTCTATATAGGATATTATCAATTATAGTATAGGGTACTACATTTGTGCGAAAAGCTCTGGGGTTTTCGCCATTGGGAATCTCCCCATCTTTGAGATACTTTCGGATCGGGTAGGTCCAGGATTTTTGAGCATCTTCGGGATTCTCAACATCTGCGCCCGCATTATCGTCAACAGCCTGAGCTTCCTGTAGAGCTATCGCTGGCGTCAAGATGTGAGTTATTGGAATTTTGACATCCTCAGGGATCCTGAGCGATGAAGCCAAGTTTGCCAAGGCATCGGCTTCTGCATTATCTTCTCTTGGTACCTGCGAAATGCTAAAATTTTCAAAAAATATAGACAATTTTTTAACAATCTCAAGATATTTGATCAGATTCTCCCCTCTCACTGCATAGGAGCCATTAAATTGGTTAGTTAATAAGAGAGAATCAACAAACACTTGTATAGATAGGATTCCCATATCCCTAGCCAGCTGTAATCCAGCAATTAAAGCCTCATATTCAGCTTCATTGTTGGTAGCCTGGAATTCGCAGGATATGGATAGAGGTATTATGTCCCCCTGTGGCGATTTTAGCAGGATTCCAAGCCCTGTTCCTCTGACATTTGAGGAGCCGTCAGTATAGAGGATCCAGTCTTCCTTGAGCTTCTCAAGCTGCTGGACTTCCTTTTCAACTTCTGGTTCAATGTCACTGCTGAAATCCGCCACAAAGTCAGCAAATGCTTGGGACTTAATTGCCGTTCTTGGTTCATATATGATGTCATAGGCACTCAGTTTGACTGCCCACTTAGCCATCCTTCCTGACATTTCCGGCTTCCTGAGAACTGCCTTGATAGGATAGTTAGACATCACAATTATAGTATGGATTTCAAAATAATGTCTAAGTTTAGTGGAAGCCATTATGAGAGCTAGAATTAATTTTTCAAGGTGAGAATACCTGGATTCTGCGTCTAGCAGGGTTTTACTTACATAATATACCGGATGCTGCTGACCTTGATAGTCTTTTACCAGGACTGCACTGATCGAGCTTCCGGAAATAGCGAGATATAAATACAGCGGCTCCCCATCTTCTGGTTTCATTAAAAACGGGGCTGCTGACAGGTAGTCTTTTAGGCATTTTAGAGCTTCTTCATGCTTTTCACTCCACTCGAACTTCTTATTTTTCCTCAGGATATCGTAGAAATCCTTGCTTTTTTCTGAGGATCTTGAAATAAACCTGTTGAGTGTTGCGATTCTCCCTGTCAACCTTTGTACTTCTTTAACATTCGATGGGGACTTCAAATTTAGGATCGCTTTGATCTGCTCTGGACTTGCTCCCTCTTTCGGTAACCATGTAACCTAGGAATTTTCCAGCTCGCACCCCAAAGTGGCACTTAGAGGGGTTGAGCTTCATGTTGTAATGGTCAAGAATGTCGAAGGCCGTTTGGAGATCCCTGACGTGATCTTCAGCTATTTTGGATTTCACTACCATGTCATCTATGTAGACTTCCATCGTGTCCCCCAGTTGCTCTTTGAACATCATATTAACGAGCCTCTGGTAGGTAGCACCTGCATTTCTCAAACCAAAGGGCATAGCAGTGTAACAATATATACCTGTTGGAGTCATAAAAGCCGTATGCTCCTGATCGCATGGTTCCATCTGAATTTGTTGGAATCCTGCTGAAGCATCCATGAAGGTGAGCATCTCATGGCCAGCCGTGGCATCTACCATAGCATCAATATGGGGAAGTGGAAACGGATCCTTAGGACAGGCTTTGTTCAAGTCTGTGTAATCAACACAAACTCTCCACTTTCCATTCTTCTTCTGGACCACCACCACATTTGCTAGCCATCTAGGATACTTGACTTCTCTGATCATCTTTGTTTTGAGAAGCTTGTTGACTTCCTCCTGGATGATCATATTCTTCTCTGGAGAGAACTTCCTCCTTTTTTGCTGTATAGGCCTGAAAGAAGGATCTAAACCAAGTTTGTGAGTAATTACATGTTTAGGGATACCTGTCATATCTTCATGCTTCCAGGCGAAAGTTGAATTTCTGGCTTTGAGAAGCTGGAATAATTCCTGCTCAACATTTGTTGGGATGCTTGTTCTCACGAGCACCTTGATTTCAGGATTCCCAGGGTCTAGAGGCACTTCTTTGACTTCCAGCTCCCTGTCCTCCTGCACTTCAGGTGCCTTTTTCTGTAATTGCTATCCCTTCGTCACCTTAGTGGTGTTCTTCATCGAAGTTGAATAACAGTTCTTAGCTTCCTGCTGGTCGCTTTCAATTCTTACAACTCCCCAAGGTGTAGGAAGCTTGATACATTGGTGATAAGTTGAAGGGACTGCCTTCATCTCATGAATCCATGGCCTGCCAAGAATAATATTGCAACAAGAGAGAGAATCTATAACACATAATTTTTGCATAGAGTTTACCCCCTCTATATATACCGGCAGTCTGATATCCCCAGCGGTGCTTTTAGTTTCACCGCTGAAGCCAACTAGGACTAAGGATCTTGCAACTATTTCAGTTTCCGGGATCCCCATCTTTTTGAGTACATCAAGACGGATTATGTTTACTGAGCTTCCATTATCAATCAGGATCCTGCGAACAAAATGGTTAGCAATATATAAAGTAACCACAAGACTATCATGATGAGGATCCTGAGCATGAGAACGGTCACTCTCATCAAAAGATATAAGTTTGTCCTGAGTTAGGGTGGACGTCCGGACAGGTCTGTCACCCTGTTCAGATTTGGACTCCTTAGCATGCTTCTTGGCTGAGGAATACGAAGTGCCGCAGATGTCTGAGCCTCCTGAGATAAAGTTGATTATCTGGGCATCTTGGGGTGGAGAAGCTGCTCTCTGAGGCACCTTGTCGGCTTCCTGAGTCTTGACCTTCTTTCTGCCTATCAATTCTTTAAGATGCCCCTTGCTGAGTAGATAGCTGATTTCCTTTCGGAGTGCTATACATTCGTCTGTTAGGTGGCCAAAATCTTCATGGAAGGCACACCACTTGGTCTTGTCTTTCCAGGATCCTTGCTTGGTATCCTTCCTGGGCCATCTTGCTTTTTCACCTAGATCCTGCATAGCACACATCAAACCACCAATATCAACGGAAAAACAGTATTCAAATACCTTAGGATACTCCTCATCATCATCGTCTTGGTCAACGGCATTGACTTTGTGATTTTCCGGTTTGGAGTATGGACGAGATCTATACGGCTTCCCGGGGGATTCCGCCTTCTTGCTGTTGGGATCATATTTAGGAACCTCCAATCTTTGGTGGATCCTCTTGTCATCTTCCAAACGGATAAATCTCAAGGCTCTACTGCGTACTTCGTCAAGGTTCCTGCAAGGAGCCATGACAAGGTCATCATAAAAACGTGAATCTTTGGAGAGCCCCATTTTAAAGGCTTCCACGGCTGCTGCCATATCCAGATTAGGAATCTCAAGAGATTCTCGTCCAAATCTGGCAATGTATTCCCTGAGAGGCTCATCTGGCTTCTGAATTATTCGGTACAGGTCACCTGTGAGCTTCTCAAAGGTCCTGCTGCAAGAAAATTGATTGTTAAACAAGTTAACTAAATGAGAAAATGATGTAATAGTGTTAGGAGGAATGCTCAGTAGCCATTTCATGGCTGGTCCTGTTAAGGTTGATCCAAAGCCTTTGCATAGACAGGCTTCTTTGATTTCTGTCGGAATGGGATTGATCTCCATACGCTCCCGGTAATGTGCCACGTGTTCCTCAGGATCTGTGGTTCCATCATAAAGCTTCATGCTTGGAGTCTGGAAACGCTTCAGGATCTCCACCTGGGATATTGGCCAGGTAAATCTAGAGATCTTGTGGCTTTCCAAAGGAACTTCAGGAATAGGTTTCAGGATTCCTGGAACATTCGATATCATCTCTTTCAACTTCTGGAGCTCCTTAGCAATACTTGGATGAATACCTGCATCATAAGGAGCACCCTGGTTAGAAACGATAGGAATTGAATTGGACATATTACCTGGGCCAGGATTCTGGACTGGAATCCTGGGATTATATCCATAGCCCACTGGGATGGTCGGCTCTGTAGTGGCTGCTGTTTGCATGGGGATGACGTCATCATCATGCACTTCTGAGGAGCTAGTCTTGAAGATTCCTACAGAGATAGAAGGGTTAGAGTATTGATACCCTTAGGGATTCTGGCTTGGGTTTGCAGCAGAAAAAGGATATTCTTGAGACGGCGAAGCTGAGGTTCCCAAGAGTGGTGGAATCCAAAGACCCTTGTAGCGTGACTGTGAGGATTCTAGTGGGACAGCTCCTGAGAATCCAGCAGTACTCTCTACATATCCAGCGGCCTGAGAAGTCATTGTAGGGGTTGTAGTAAAGCCTGATGCTGATTTGTAATTGTAGCGAGATGGATCTGAGGATCCTGAAGCATTGAAATCAAGATGCCTGGGAAACAGAGGACTTCGCTCTTCCATGGGCTTCCTAGATTTCTTTAGCTCTTCAATCTCCTTCATCACCGTTTGATTGGTTTTTTCTTGCTGATCCATTTGATTTTTCACCTGCTTAATCAGAGGAAAACAAATCATTGTTAGTGATAACAGGATCAACAGATTGAACCTGGGATCCTGTGAAGACAGGATAATCAGTTTTTCTCGGCTGCTCGTCCACTTTCTTCTGACGGTCATTAGTCTTCTTCTGGCTTCCTGGAAAGGAAGGAAGAAGAGGAATGGAGGACGATGTAGAGGCCGAGACAGTTTTTTGCGGGTTTGACATTTTTGAGATTGGAGATCAAATGAAGTGAATAGGGATATGGGATTTTGGTAAGATTAAGCACCACTTGCCCCACGGTAGGCGCCAAACTGTTTTGGTCAAAAATTCACAAAGGAATTTCGTATTCCAAACTTAGAATGTGAGGTAGTGTGCTTGTCAATATGCTCGAAATGTAAAACTGAACAAAAGGATGTAACGAGGGAAAAATCCAGGATTCTTCAAGTTGCCTCTAGGAATCCTAGCAAAAAAACCTCGGGAGCCGGCCTGAAGGGCCTGCTACCACACAATTTTATTGATAGGAAACTGAAAATTACAAGTGTTTTGGAGGTTTGCTCGATCAGGCTAAGTGTTATAGAGATCGTATGCTATCAGAGCTAATGTGTGAATGAGTTGTGTGGTTCCTACTGATCGAATCCTCGATATATATAACGAATACAATGCTAACAAACTTTCCGGGATTCCCGGGATCCTACTATCCAACTAATTCAACCGTTAAGGGCCTCTTCGTTCACTTGGTCCACGATCTTCTTTAGCTGGGGCGTAAGTTTCGGAGGTAGTTGATGACTTCGTCGAAACCTGGTCAAATAAACACGTGGCAAATATGAGGGTTAGTTAAAAATAAATAAATCAGGATACCTGGATTCATGGGATTCCCAGACGTCAATAGGATTCCTGCACTGTGTGAGCTTCCTGCGAGCATCCTGAAAATACACCCTCAACAGGGTAGAGGGATCTTGTGTTTACAAGACGAAGCCCGGAATCTCGAAATTTCTTTTAGGGCACCCAGCAGCTCAGGCGAATGGGTCTTGTGTTTAGAAGATGAAACCTGTGCTGCCTGTTTATATGTTCTGCATGCAACTAATATATCCTTTTGACTAATTATTGCCTGTTTATGTTATTTGTCCATTTTAATGTTGCGAAAATGGTTTAAGTATCGGATTAGAAATCCCAATGTTTATCTTGATAATATTTTTATCTTGGGAATTTAAAATTTGAGTGTTAACAAGCCAAGCATAATTCTAGTCAATGTGTGTGAAATGAAAATGTGTTAAAACTATATTCAAGATGATAGATCTCACCTCAGTTGAAATTAAAAAGCTTCCAAGGGTATCTCTATTGAGAATCCCAAGTAGTCTTGTTCCTTAGGGTTCCTGAAACAATATCAAAATCCACTCGATTTACAAACTGGGGATGTACCCGGATTCTTGGCACTCAGCCAAACTAGGGACAAGCCCAATAATCTTGGGACTAAGCCAAACTGGGGACAAGCCCAATGATCTTGGGACTAAGTCAACATAAAGTGACATGTAAATGCCAAAACATTAGTTAACACGTAAGTGTTAGAAACCATGAGAATCTATCTAGTAGCCTACAGTGACAAGATTGTCAGCCACCACTAGGGATGGACTACTCCGGCCACCTTGAGCATACTGGTGAACAACGTGTGCTCCTGGCGAGGGTCGTGCACTACCGGAGATTACCCAAACGTAGAAGAGGTGGAAACCTCTTAAACCTTAGAAGATATGCAAGATACCTTAAATGGAGAAGAGGTAGCCAGCCAAGGGGATATACCCGAGAAGCTTAGTAAGGATTCCTAACTTTCTGCAAAACACTTAACACTTGGTGAAGGGTGGGTGTTAGGCTTGCTAACACCATTCCGATGCTTCAGTCAGTAACGTATGATAAGGATAATAAGGATAAATTGAAACCAAAATAGTAAACATACCTATTTATGATAAATCGGTGAGGATCCCTAGGAATATAGCAGGATTCTCACATAAAGTAAGCTTTAAGGTGAATGGCGTTCCAAGCTCTTGGTAAAGGTTCTCCTTCCATGCTTACTAATCGATATGCCCCTTTTCATTCTTTGGATTTTATCAAGTAAGGGCCTTCCCACTTGGGTGCCAACTTGCCGTTAGTGAGGTTAGTAGTATTTAGGAATGCTTTTCTGAGCACCATGTCTTCCACTTGAAATCTTCTGAGCCTGGTATTCTTATTATATGATTTAGCTACTCTCTGCTGGTAGGATGCCATTCGGATTCTGGCTAAGTCTTTGAGATCATTGACCGTTTCAAGATCCTGAAGTAGATTCTGACCATTGGTTTCAGGATCCTGGCAACTGATTCTTGCTGTAGGGATAAGCATCTCTGTGGGGATCACAGCTTCAGTTCCAAATACCAAAGAGAACGGAGTTTGACCTGTTGCATTCTTAGGTGTTGTTCTATCTGGCCAAAGAACAAATGGCAGCTCCTCAACCCACTTTCCTTTCTTGGAACCCAACTTCTTCTTGAGATTTTTGATGATGATTTTGTTGCTCGATTCCGCTTGTCCGTTGGCCTGAGGGTGAACAGGCGTTGAAGTAGTCATCTTGATTCCCCAACTTACCTAGAAATTTGTAGTCCTTTTGCCAATAAACTGGGAGCCATTGTCGCATGTGATTTTTTGCCGGAATCCCAAATCTAGTGATAATGTTCCTTTTGATGAAGGATATTACCTCCTTCTCCCTTACTTGAACATAGGCTTATGCTTCAATCCACTTGGAAAAATAATATGTCATTGCAAACATAAATACATTTCCTCCGGGAGCCTGAGGCAGTTTACCCACAATATCCATGCCCCACTTTATAAATGGCCATGGGGATAGTATAGAGTGCAGATGCTCAGCTGGTTAATATAGAATATTGTCGTGCCTTTGGCATGCATTGCATTTCTAGGAGAAGCTCATAGCATCTATCTTCATTATAGGCCAAAAATAACCAAATCTGAGAATCTTGGAGAAGAGCGCTTTGCCCCCAGTGTGTTTTCCGCAGTCTCCTCCGTGAATGTCTTCAAGAGCTTCTGACTTTTCTAACACCTCAAATAGACACCTGCAAGAGAATTTCTATATAACATATTGTTTATAATAAGATAGGGTACTACCTTTGCGCGAAAAGCCCTGGGATTTTCACCCTTGGGAATCTCCCCATCTTGTATATACTTTTTGATTGGATAAGTCCAGGATTCCTGGATGTCTTCGGGATCCCTAGCTCTCGTGTCTTCGTCATTACTGACTGCATGGGCTTCCCATTTAGCAATTGTAGGAGTCCTGTGTGTTATCGGGATCCTGATGTCTTCCGGTATCCTGAGTGATGATGCCAGATTTGCTAAGGCATCGGCAATCAAAGCACCAAGGATATCCGGCGAACGAGTTTGATTGCGTAACCGAATAGCATCAGCAATCAAAGCACCAAGGATATCCGGCGAACGAGTTTGATTGCGAAAAATAGGATCATTTCCCTCTTGCCAAACATAATACGCAGCCGTAACCACGTCAATCCACCCAATACCCGACTGAAAACTCTTCGAATCAACTTTAGTAATCAGCTCATCAACAATATCCGGCCAACCTAAATCGTGACTTGAGAAGCCCAGACGCTGTCGAAACATCTCCCAGATCTGACTTGAATACGAGCACTGAAAAAATAAATGATTGATAGAATCAAAATTAGCATAACAGAGAGGGCAGCACATCATATTCTGGTTCCTCCTCCTAGTAGCATCTCAACGCAGAATAGTCCTGGGTAAGGAGCCTATTTCTCATAATAAGCCACATGTGGAGGGTATGTTTTGGGATATACAGTGAGGAAACCACACAACCTTAACCCAAGGAACTTCTGGTAACCGAAACCTGATGGAGTTCCAAGCAACGGTAGCAGAAAAATCACTGCTCACCGAGTCCGAAGCCCAAATAGTCGATCACGCACACGAGGGATAAGATGAGGCAGCTCAATATTCCATGCATCCGGAATTCCTTTCTCAACCAACAAAGACACCGAATCAAAAGCCGATAACCGAGCACTATACACCATACGATGAGTAATCACATGGCAAAGCGGGCCCTCGTCACTCCACTTATCAAACCAAGCAGAAGCTGTTTGATCATCCCCAAGACAAACTTGGATGAACTGACGAACCACCGGACGAACCAACAAGATTTTGGGTCAGCCCCAACAGCAATTAGTGGGAACCTTACAATCCCAGAAATTACGAAATTGCAGGTGATGCCATAGAGACCTGTTAAAATCACGAATCCTGCGGATACCCAACCCACCTTCAGATTTAGGCACACAAACCTCTTTCCACGCCACCTTAGCCCGCTCGTTATACTTGGACGCAATACTCCACAAAAAATCACGCGTCTTAGCCTCAAGCTCCTTAATAACACGACTAGGGAGAATAAACATCGAAGACCAGTAAACTTGCATAGAGGACAAAACAGAAACCACCAATTGTAACCGACCAGCAGCTGATAGATATTTATTAAGCCAGCTCGAAATTTAAGAATTGAGTCTCTCCACCAGAATATTGCAATCAGAGTATCGGAGACGAGTCGAAATCAATGGCACTCGCAAAAATCTAACCGGAAGTTTCCCTTTAACAAACGGGAGAACAGCAAGAATGGCACCTTTAGTTGTTTCTGAAACATTGCAGAAGAAGACAGTGCTCTTCTGAACACTAGGCACCAACCCAGACATCTTAGTAAAATCCTGGAGGGCATGTAAAATACATTTTGCCAAAAAAACATCCCCATGCGCAAATAAGAACAGGTCATCCGCAAAACATATGTTTATAATACGTTGCTTCAAACACTTATGATGAAAGCAAAAAGCCACCTCACTCCCGATATTTCTATGTAAGATACGAGTGAGGATCTCCATTACCATAGTAAACAAATATGGAGAAACCAAGTCACCCTGACGAAGCCCTCTCTTGCCCTGAAAGTACCCATGCACACTACCATTCACACAGATCGAATAAGAGGGCGTAGACACACAAACCATGATCCAACGAACCATGGTCTCATGGAACCCGAAGCCTCTTAAAACATGTTCCATAAAATCCCAATTAACAATATCATAAGCTTTCTGGATATCAACTTTGAAAGCACATCTTGCAGGACCATGCTGCCTATGATAATTATGCATAAGCTCCTGGGTAAGTAAGATATTATCTGAGATCTTTCGGCCCGACACAAAAGCAGACTGAATTATACTAACAATCTGCCCAAGACTGTCTTTTATTCTGTTAGCAACAATCTTGCTGATACACTTATAAAAAATGTTATAACAAGCAATCGGGCGATAGTCCAAAACAAAAGACAGAATACACACTTTAGGAATAAGAGCTAGAAATGTATGATTAAATTCCTGTAAAAGGTTACCCGTGACAAAGAAGTCCTTAACTGCGTTGGTAAAATCACCAGCAATAACAGGCCAAGCTCTCTTAAAAAATGCTGCAGAAAACCCATCAGGACCTGGCTCCTTATCTTCACTCATAGAGAAAAGAGCCAACCTAATCTCCTCACCAGACACATCACGGATCATATGACTAGCGTCAGCCTCGTTAATCGTCCTTGTAAACAAATTCGTGAGCCCCTCCAAATTAGGAGCAACATCCACCCCAAGAAAATTCTGAAAATGCGACACAAGAGCTTTCGGCATCGCATCACCTTCATGAATCTGGCCATGGACATCCCTAATGGCATCAATCCTATTCCTGTGTTGTCTACATTTAAGAGACTTGTGAAACCAGGCAGTATTCGAGTCACTAGTAGCAAGTCACTGAACCTTCGACTTCTGTTCAGATAACGCTTCTCATCCAAACTAGCTACTTGGGGAACCAATTCAAGCACTCAACATGCCAAGCACGATGTAACGAACTATTAGGATGACGATCTACGGCTTTTTGGGCCTCATCTAATTGCAACCTCAGAGTTTCCATATTTTTATGAATATCTCCCTGCATAGATAACATTTTACGCAAAGGATTTTTCAACAACTTAAGCTTTTTTGCCACCACAAATTGATTAACACCATACACATTCTTGTTCCAGCCATCCTTAACAATATCCAGAAACTCAGGCTTGTGGGCTAAGAAATTAACAAATTTAAACGGAGCATGCTTTTTAACAAAATTTTCGGAAATCGAGCATGATCAGATATACGATACGGCTGGAAAATGACATACGAGTTACGAAAGATGTCTGTAAACCCTAGATTCCCCATAACACGATCCAGCTTTTTCAACACACCTAATCCCCCTTTCGGTTTTTTGGTTCCACGTGAATTGCAACCCACTCGAATTCAGATCGAAAACCTCCAGCTGGGAAACACAATCCTGAAAGTCAATCATCACAATATCAACTTTAGAAGACCCCTTAGCTTTATCTTCCAGATTAAGAGTAGTATTAAAGTCACCCATTATAATCCATGCTTTATCATTCACGAACGTCTTATGCATAGATAAATGTAGCCAAAGAGATCCACGCGAAATATAGTAATTTGCAGCATAGACAATTGAACAAAAGAAAACCATTGGGGAATGTTTTGTAGCCACTTGCAAATGAAGATCTACGGGAATGTCATAGCTAAAGTCATAACATCCAACCGGTCAGTATCCCATCCAACAATAATTCTCGTACCTTTTTGATACATCGCCGCATTTGAAACCCAACTCCAACGACGAAAAATTCCGTGACAAACCGCCATCAAGTTTACTATTTCCACATGAGACTCCAGAACTGCGCATAAGCTCAACCCATTCTCTTAGATCATTTGACGAACCTCATTTTGTTTTAGGGGAGCGCTTCAGCCCTTAATATTCTAGGAAGCTAAACTAATCATTGGGAAACATTACCAGAAGGAGTGCTTGCCCCTTTAACACCATTTGTCATAAAAACACTAGTTTCATTTATCGGATCAGCAACCTCATCCACGTGAATACCACCATAACTAGATCCTTCACCGTCCTTCAAGTGATACGAATTGAAGACAGAAAACTGATTGCTATCCGCCACCTTAGGACCTTCCCACGGTTTTTTTCCAGCCCTCTTTGAAGATTCGCCACCAGCCTTATTTAAAACCGGCCTATAAACAAATTTCTACTGCTGTTTCGGAATCTAATAACCAGTCTTTTAGCTCCCTTTTTCCTAGTAACAGCCGTGTATCCCTCTTCATCTACAACCGGCTCCTTAGTCTCAACAGGGACATCCGGTTTATGTTTCAAGCAACCACTTGAATGATGACCGAAAACACAACAATGTTCACAACGCGGAGGTTTCCATTCATATTCGACATCAACCGATTCCTTAATATAGTTCTCCCCATTTTCATCCGGGATTGCAATCGTGATTTTATCCAAAAAAGCATGATCTGCCGAAATCTCTATAAAAGCCCCTGCAAAGCTACTCTTGCCCCAAACATCATCACATCTCGTCGAAGTGTGAGCATCCAGTTGTATAGGATTACCAACCTTGGAAGCAAGCATACTTAACCCATCATCCGTGTATGCCGCCAAAGGGACTTTATGGAGTTTCACTCAAACAACAACATTATTGATGTCTTCTTTTTCTAGAATAGCATTAGGGGACCAAACATTAAGGAACAACGGTTGGTTACGGATCATCCATGGACCAGCCTCCAACACGTCCATCATTCCTTTTGGTTATCAAACTGAAAGAAAAAGAAACCGTTACCATTCATCATGCTTTTCATTATACCATATTTCTTCCAGTTCTGACAAGTAAAATATTCCACAACCGGATAAGCCAATCGGTCCCCAGAAAATATCCATAGAGAGTATAACCCATTTTACTAGACCTTACGAACAGTTTCCAGCGGGATGACAACGTTAACAACAAGTTCATTAGTTCCCAACTGTATCGATCTAAAATTCAGCTTACGTGGGGCTGAATCCTTAACATTTGCCTTTAACATGGACGCATACGAGGGAATCTGTGGCTCCGGATTCGTAATCAGCGGATCAGACATCGCAGGATCATTTGACCTACTCTCTACGTTACCATCAGATTTCGCAATATCTCCTTGCAAATTTACATCTTCTAAATCCGGATACTTAGCAGGCTCAGATGCTTGTTCACAATATCAGGGATCTCATTCGATTTTGGCTGGACCGACACATCAGGCTTGGATGATCCACGGGTACCTTTACACAACTGAACATTTCCGTCAATATGCCTGACTTTCGACGCCAGAGAGAACACAACCATCTTGGTTCTTGCATGCATGTTGGGCGGTTGCATAAAGTAACCCTAGCCGAATCAAATATCAAACAACAAGACACTCGTAACTAATCGGATCGAAACAATCTTATATGCTAAAACTAGGTTCAAATTGAATGGAGAACTAAACAATTAACCAAAACGACAAACCCAATCTTAGCGTTAGACCGGAAGAGATCAGAATAGAATGACAGAAGGAATCCAAAACAAACCCCAAATCGAACTCCAAATCACCAATAGCAAAGCTCTTTCCACCAACTTCCAACCGTCGGAGGATGCAATCACCAATGAGGATGGGAAACCCTAACAACACACCGGTGAGATCACTACCCGTTGGCTGAAACCAATGAACACAAGAATGCTAGAGTTGCAAGAGAAACGAGTGCGGAGAAAGCACGGAGGAAAACGACCTTCGATCAAGAAGAACGTGGCCGGCAGCGAACAAATCCGGTGAAGATCCGGTGAAAACCCTAGTCGCAAAAGTCGCCTAGAGAAAAACTACAGTATGGTGTTTTATATTGAAACTTGTGTTATATTGAAACTTTCGAAACACAATGCTAATTTTTTTATAATATCCAAATATTTAATTAAATTTTCCCCTCTGACTGCGTAAGAACCATTAAATTGGTTAGTCAATAAGAGAGAGTCAATAAATACTTGTATGTACCGGATTCCCATATCTCTGGCTAGTTGTAAAGCCTCATATTCAGCTTCATTGTTGGTAGCCTGAAACTCACAGGATATGGATAGTGGTATTATGTCCCCCCTGTGGTGATTTTAGTGCCCAAACCTGTTCCCCTGACATTTGAGGATCCGTCTGTATAGAGAATCCAGTTGTCATCGAGCTTCTCGAGCTTCTGGACTTCTTTATCGGCTTTCGGCTCAATGTCGCTGCTGAAATTGGCCACAAAGTCAGCCAAGGCTTGGGATTTGATTTTTGTCCTTTGCTCGTATCGAATGTCATAAGCACTCAATTTGACTGCCCACTTAGCCATCCTACCTGACATTTCTGGCTTCCTTAGAACTGCCTTAATAGGATAATTAGATTTCACGATAATAACATGGGTTTCAAAATAATGTCTTAATTTTGTAGAAGCCATTATAGAGCTAACATTAATTTTTCAAGGTAGGAATATCTGGATTCTGCATCTAGCAGGGTTTTACTTATGTAATATACCAGATTCTGCTGAACTTCATGGTCTTTGACTAAGACAGCGCTGACTAAGCTTCCGGACACCGCAAGGTATAGAGATAGTGGCTCCCCATCTTCAGGCTTCATCAAGAGAGGGGCTGATGACAGATAGGCTTTCAAGGATTCGAGCGCCTCCTCATGCTTCTCGTTCCATTCAAATATTTTGTTTTTCCTCTGAATATCATAGAAGTCTTTGCTTTTCTCTGAGGATCTCGAAATAAATCTGTTAAGCACTATCCTTCTTGTCAATCTCTCCGCTTCTTTGATGTTTGATGGAGATTTCAAATTCAATATTTCTCTGATTTGCTCGGGGCTTGCCTCTATTCCTCTTTCAGTCACCATGTAACCCAAGAATTTTCCAGCTCAGACCCCAAAATGGCACTTGGAGGGGTTCAACTTCATGTTGTATTGATCCTGAATATCGAAGGCAATTTGGAGATCCCAGACGTGATCCTTAGCTTTCTTGGACATGACCACCATGTCGTCGATATAAACCTCCATAGTGTCCCCCAGATGCTCTTTGAACATCATGTTGACTAGTCTTTGATACGTGGCACCTGCATTTCTCAAACCAAAAGGCATAGCAATATAACAATGTATACCTGTTGGAGTTATGAATGTCGTATGCTCTTTGTCAGAGGGTTCCATTTGGATCTGCTGGAATCCTGATGAGGCATCCATAAAGGTGAGCATCTCATGGCCAGCCATCGCGTCCACCATTGCATCAATATGTAGAAGTGGAAAAGGGTCCTTGGGACAAGCCTTGTTCAAGTCTGTGTAGTCTACAATAACTCTCCATTACCCATTTTTCTTTTGAACCAATACCACATTGGCGAGCCATTTGGGATATTTAACCTCCTTGATCATTTTTGTCTTGAGAAGCTTATCAACTTCTTCTTGTATGATTGCATTTGTCTCGGGTGCGAACTTCCTTCTTTTTTTATGGACAGGCCTGAAAGAGTTATCGATACCAAGTTTGTGAGTTATAATATGTTGTTTGGGGATACCCGTCATATCCTCATGTTTCCATGCGAAAGTTGAGGTTCTGGATTTCAGAAGCTAGATGAGCTCCTGTTCGGTATCCGTTGGGATGCTAGTCCCAGTCAGCACCTTGACTTCAGGATTCTCAGGATCCAATTGCATTTCTATAGCATCGAGCTCGTTCTCTTGATCATCATGTGCTTGTTTCTATAATTGCTATGCTTTCGTTGATTTGTTGGCTCTTCATTGATGATGATAACAGCTCCTGGCTTTCTACATAGAGTTTATAGATAAACATGATAGAAAAGGAGTAGCTTATAGATAAACTTTAAATAAATTCTTATTAAGTTGATGTTCTTACAAACTTGAATTATTAAAGACTAGAAAATGCCAAGTGGCTCGAAAGTAAAAACTAATGTAGATAGTAAGGAAAAGAAGTTAAGAATTGAGCAAATGAAAATGGAGGAAAATGCTGGCTTTTATAGACAGAAACAGCATTGGGCACGGGCCGTGCATGGTAGACGATCTTCAATCAAATATTCGGGGTAGAGACACGGGTCGTGGGTGATTAGTGGCACGGGTTGTGTGCAACAGTTAATAGAGACACGGGTCGTGCCTGGCAGGGCACGAGCCATGTGTCTTTAGAAGCAAAAATCAACTCTTTCCAGGCTTTAGTGAGAAGTGGCACGGGCCGTGCTAGAGAGGACACAGGTTATGCCTAGGGCCAAAAATCACAGAGTTCGTATTTTTCTTCATATTTTCTTTGTTTTAGCTCATTTTGTGATTTTCACCTGGATTAGACCGTGAAACTAAAAAGAAAGTTGTTAGTAGTTAGTCTGATTTAATCCGATTCGTGAGGAATATTTTCTATAAAATATGTATAATTTGACTCATATCAGTAACAAAAGTTCTGATGCACTTTGTCAGATCCTCTTAATATGAGAATCTCACCATTACGAGATCAAACAGGGAGGAATCCAAGTTTGATTAAGAAGCTCGAATGAATCGATTCAAATGAACACGAAGAACATATAAATTCTCAATGTTTTATTGTTATTCAAGTTCACAATGGAGATTTTACAAGTTTTTGAAGAAGTCAAAATCACACTATGAACCACACACACAAATTTAACCTAACTGAGCTATTTTTAGCAATATAGATTGAGTGAAACAAACATTACATCAAAAAGACCAAGTTTGAGGTAAAAAACTCGGTTCAGTCATTTAGGCTAATTTCCAACTCTTCGGATCGTTTTTGAGCATTCGGAGTAGACTTAAATCGAATATAAATCATTTAGCTTGAATCCCAAATATTATCTTTGTCTCCTTGGATTATCTTTGGTCTTCAGAAATTCGAATACGAGCTAATGATACTTAATGGAAATAACCAACAACCTTGTTAAACTTTTTAGCTGTGTCAACATGATTTGATATCTAACTCACGTCTACTTAAAAAGGAATTAAAGTTGACTTTGACCTTGCTGACATTAGCATGATGTTAGCACTACGTCCTCTTCTTCATTCAAGTATTATATGATGGAAGCTTCTGTTAACCCTAATTTTGAACGCCGATCACCAAAACTCAACAAAAACCAGGGGCAAAGCTTGGGTCGAAAGTCAGTTGGGGACGGAAGTCAGGGGGCTAAAAAGGATGGGGCCAGACAAAGTATATAAAATTTTTTGGACTGGACAGGTAGAAAATTACAATACGAAGCGAAAAATTGGATGAAGCCCGGGCCCGGTCTGGCCCATGAGAAGCTTCGCCCCTGACCAAAACCCACCGGAGTTTAACCCATTATGAGCATTTCTTGATCCCAAGCATATCTAAATTAATAATCACGACATTAAACGATCAAAACAGAAACTTCAGAAACTAGGTCATTTAGTTTAAATCTGGATCACTCACTAGTTTCTTTAGGATATCAAGATTATACTAAACAATCTGGTTGTGGATCATTTAGGGTTATCTGGCTCATTCAAGGTTGGATCAGTTGCGGGTCATTTTGTTATGGGGTGAACGATCCAACTTGGATCATTTAGTGACCTGCTTGATCGTTCGATGTTACTGCTGAATCGTTTAAAAGGTTGAACGATCCACCTTGGATTGTTCAAAGGTATCCAGGTTGTTTAGAATTATTTATGGAAAAGAAGAAGCAAAGAAAGATGAAGAAGATGATGATATCATCATGACCTAAGCAAGTACCTTTCAATCCAAATGCTTTTTTCAACCATGAATAGGTGTAGTGATGACATCGTCATGATGCGAGATTCCACTAACTCAAGTAAACTTGAAAATGTTTAGACCATTGACCTTCGGTTAGGCCACAAACGATTCGGTTAATAAGAAAAATTGATCGGGTTAGTCAAATCTTGAACTCCAAACTCAAAGAAAAACGCAAACTCTTGGAATCTTCAAGTTTTTTAGCGTTGAACAATTCTGAATATCTTCAAACTTGAATTACATTAGATGGCATCATCTTTACTTAATTAACGGATCAGTTTGGGAATATCTTGAATGTTCCAACAACTAGGTGAGTTTGTTATATAGGTTGTTCATAGATTCCTTTTACGGACGCTTCATATCACTTATCGCTACACTCCAGGTGAGTTCATGGCCCCTTTTTCATTACATTTACCTTTTAGGGGAGATTACATGTCATACAATGATGTTTGTGCGGTTTGCATGGTTTACCTTTATGATGACATTTTACTTAATGATACACACCCGTTTGTATGAGACGATAAACATGATAGCCCTTTTAAGACCCTACACAGTTAGATCGCTAAATGTATGATGGCAATGGTAATTCTATACAGCTATCGGGTTTTACAAACCCTACTTGTGTTAGTTGTGTTAACTTCGATTACCTATCGAATGGGTATTTAAGTGACCTAATACTACTTATGTTTGGGATTAAGCATGTTGCAGTAAGGCACCTTTGGTCAATTAAGCTTTGGTTCTAATGACTCATCACAACAGTTATATAGTGTTTGATCGACGCGTTCACATAAAGTAAAGAATGATGTAGTTCATGATAAACAGTTCCATTTTCCATTACCTTTTTGCACTTAACACTTTTGAATTCACCAACATTATTGTTAACCCTATTTTCGAAGTTATAAATGATTCATTGTTTATTAGTTTATTGATACTCTTCATGACAAGATGTAGAATTTCAATGAACTATTAATCAGTTAAGTGATTATTAGACAAATCATGATTACACACAGTAACTGCGAGGATCACATATCCTTTATGCTTATGATGTGTTCATGATTATGTGAATCATATTCATCAGGCTATGCGTTATGTTATTTTTAAACATATAATCAAAAGACTAATTGAGAAACAATTTCAAGAGTCCAACGATTATTCATACGATGCATAAGATAATGTCAAACAAAATCAAAAGCAAACCATGTTCAAAAACTGGGAAATCAAACAAGTATTCATCCTGGACGTAGCCAGGGAAAAACAAATCAAAAAATGTTTTAGAATACTACCAAGTTATTGTGAGCCAACCCTGGTTGCCTAGAATTGAAAACGAGCTTCACGATCTTCTTGGTTTTGATCCCATCATCTTTCAAGTTCCTACAAAGTATAAAGTGTGTAAGCAAAGCTTCACATTTTGTGGAATCTAGAAAAATGAAACATAAGGCTAAATACCTCCAGAAGAACTCTCGCCATTCTTCTCAGCCTTAACCTTAGCAAGGTACTCAGGGCAGTTCCTCTTCCAGTGTCCCATCTTGTTACACTCAAAGCATTGGCGCTGATCAGGCGGCGGCCCTACTTTGAAAACTTTCTTACCCTTTCCTTTGCCCTTGGCACCAGGATGAGTGGTGGCAGGTTGTTTACCCATTCCCATAGTGGATCGCTTCCTCTTACGATCAGGCTTCTTGACACCAGTCGACTTGATCGCTAAGACCGCATAGAGGTCTTATTGGAGGCGATGTTGATCTCAGCAGTTTTTAACATCCCATGAAGCTCCGACACTGTCTTCACCAAGTTGTTCATATTATAGTTTACTCTAAACTGAGTGAACGAACTAGATAGTGATTGAAGAATCAGGTCTGTAGCCAATTCCTAAGGAATGGCATACTCGAGCTTCTCCAAGCGGTCAATGTACGATTTCATCTTGACCACATGAGGGCTGACAGGAGCACCTTCAGCCATCTTACATGATATGAGTTTAGTTACAACCTCATAGCGCTCCTGACGGGCATTTGTTTCAAACATGCCCTTCAGCTGTCTTATTATCTGGAAAGCACTCAAGTCCTCCATGTTCTTCTGAAGTTCTGGAGACATAGTGGCCAACATCAGGCAGGATACTTGGTTAGCATCCCTTACCAGGCGGTCATGCACTGCACGAGCAGCCACAGTGTCATTTGGTGCATTGTTTTCGTTGTTGTGGGCCATCTGAAACATTTAGACAATTTAATTTAGTATTTTCGATGTTTAACCTAAATTCAATCACGGTAAGTTCTAATTGAATAAAGGATGGGATTCCATTTAACTTAATTACTAAAGGCATCTGTAGCATGCAATCAATAGCAATTAAATAAATAGACAGACAACGATTGTCATTTGTGAGGACTAGTCATAATACCCATTTATGAGGCCACAATAACATCGAATGTTTTATGCGATACGTTTAGCCTCATCTATGCCCACTGCTATTTACAAGGATCCACGTTACGGTGCTGTAGCTCCAATAACGTGACCCCCTACAAAGTAGGGGAATAGTTATCCGAGGTGGCCACATGTACAAATACGGTGTTGTAGCTCCAATAGTTGTACCTTAGAATACACCCTACATGCCAAGTACGGTGTTGTAGCTCCAATACTGACGTTTCGGTAAATGTACTCCAAGTTGGGCTTGACCTGGGACGACATAAACTATTACTTTTTGACTTACCAAATAACAAGGATGAGTTTGCGTCTTCCCTGGCTTGGGACTCGATTAGGGCTCATGCACCGGTGGTTCCCTGGGCGAAGTTCGTCTGGTTCGCTCAGTGTATTCCCCGCCATGCTTTTCTGGTTTGGTTGATCATGCGTAATCGGCTTCTTACTCAAGATAAAATCTTAGCTTGGGACGCTACTCGCAGGAAAAATATGAATATGATGTGCTGTATGCTCTGTTATAGTAATTATGACTCCCACGAGCACTTGTTTTTTGAATGTCGGTACTCGATGCAGGTTTGGTCTATGGTTAGGAAGAAGACTTGCATTAGTCTTAATGGCCCTGTTTGGTCGGATATTATCAGTTGTCTGGTTGGGGCGCCGACCTCGTCTATAGAGACTATGGTGGCTAAACTTGTGGTGCATGCTGCGGCCTACTTTATTTGGCAGGAAAGGAACAACCGGATTTTCCAGAATCATGCTAGACCTCCAGATTCTCTTGCTTCTATTATCAGGGATACGGTTCGTAATAGACTCATGGGCATCAAGATAAAGAAGACGGGAAAGGTTTGTTGCATCCTTCAGGATTGGAATATTAGTGGTGACTCTATCATTCATGGCGGCGTGACGTAGTTTTTTTATTTGTATTTGTTTGTTTCGTCCTAGTGTGTGCTAGGTGGTGTTTCTTTCTTTGTTTTCCCGATTGGTTTTTGGTTTACATTCTTTGGGGCATGTCCCAAGGATGAACTAGCAAGGGCTCTCCTTGTTACTTGTGTTTTTTTGCGGTATATATATATATACAGAATCACCGGGGTAACCCTTTACCCAAAAAAAAAAATTTATTTAATCAGCTTTTAATTGGTGATTATTTATCGCAAACCCTATCATCGCTCGGGACAGTCAAATTAGATAACCTAATTAAATTAACTATGTTGTCGCGAAGCATACATAACCAAAACAAGCATACAAGCCTTTTTAAGAGTTTATAATATTCATAAAGGGGGAAATGGCTGCTCTGGGCGAAAATGGCGAATTGGATTTCTAGGGTTTTTCCTAACTTTGTTGATCGATCTCTGCGTGATTCTAATCTCGTTTTCATTGAACTCCTTGTTCTTCTATTCTTCTCGATCCACAGTCATCGGTTCAAGCTTACTACTAGGGTTTTTGATTCTCTCTTCTGGTTTGCGAGTATTGTTCTCCGCCCCAGGTGTTAGAATCTTGTTCCTACGTGGTGTGCTTGGTTCCATCTGTGTTTTCGATTAGGGTGTGGGGTTCCTCTGATCCGAGTTTCTTTATTTTTGTTGTGGCGGCAGATTAGGGTTTGTTGGTACGTAGTTTTTTCGTCTGCATGGTGGGTTCTAATACTGTGCATGTTGACCCTGGAGGTCCAGGGAAAGAAAATAAAGGGCTTCGTAAAATGAATAATGCTACTCCGGGGCTGAGTTCCAAAGTAACTAACATTGATGGTAATCCGGGTGTACGACGAATTGCGATTAGACCTATTGGACAGAGTAAGGCTGGGATTGGGGCTGCTACTGTTAAAACTGTTTTTTCAGCCCCTACAAGTCAACCAGGTGCTTATTCTTTGCCTAAAGGTAGTGATGGGTTGGAGAGAGCCGGTGCGAACAAGCCTACTGAGGCTGAGTCTGAGTTCCATTCTGAAGGTGTTGTGAATGGAGCGACGATGCTTCCTCAGCAGGTGTTGTATAGGAATGGGAACGGGACAACCGAGGGCGACCTGGACTTACCTTTGAGTGATGTAGAGGTAATGACGGGTACCCCGAAGGTTCGCTCTAGTACTATTCCTATGATGGCTTGTAATGTTGATATCCCTGTTATGACCAAATGTAAGGAAAGTAAAGTAAATCCATCTCCTCTAAACAGGATGGTTCAAAATGGGACGGTGATGGAAAATGTGGTGAATGAACAAGGCTATATTATGGACAATACCAATATTCATGGTGACACTGTGAAACAAGGTAAAATAGTAGATCTTGTTCATGAGCTAACAAAGGCGTCTGTCTTAGTAACTGACACAAGCAAATCTCGTATGTCTCCTACTTCATTTGCTGCTGCAGTTCAAAGTAATCTCAAAAATCAAACAAATGAAGCTTCATCAAGTAGATCTGTCAATTTCCGTTTCTTAAAACCCGCACAAGAGATGGATGGAGATGAGGTGGTTATTCCGGTGGAAGCTGTGAAGCGGGTGCAGGATAAACTGTCTTATACGTTGTTTGGGTATTTCTTAGGTGACAGATTGGCCTTCCCGGTGGTAGATTATTATGTTAAACAAAAATGGAAGCGATTTGGCTTACAGAAAACAATGATGAATGTGCACGGCTTTTTTTTCTTCAAGTTCAATGATTTGAAAGGCATGCTAGAGGTTCTGGAAGGTGGTCCATGGTTAGTTCGTAATCAGCCCATTATCTTAGGTGTTTGGGAACCCACAACTCAGCTAAAAAAGAATGGTATCAAAACAGTGTCAATCTGGGTTAAACTCCATGACATTCCTTTGGCAGCTTATTCTGATGACGGACTTAGTTTAATAGCTACTAAAGTGGGTACTCCTAAAATGTTGGATTCTTATACTACCTCGATGTGTATGAATGGCTGGGGTAGAAGTAGTTTTGCTAGGGCGTTGATTGAGGTCTCTGCTGAGCATGATTTCAAGGACACTGTCTCGGTGGTTATCCCTGATGTCAATGGTGGTGATGCTGTGAAAGAAACTGTGACTGTTGAATATGAATGGATGCCTCATAGATGCTCGTTGTGTTGTGTTTATGGACACAAGACAGAGGAATGTTCTAATCAAGCCAAACCAGACAAAGAAGTCAATAAAGGGAAGGAAAAAATAGTTGAAGATAAAGATGGTTTTATTAGTGTAAACAAGAAGAAAACGGCCAAGAAGAGTGGGATTCCTCTACCAAAAGCTAAGACTCGTCATGAGTATAGACAAGTCACAAAAGGTGTAGAGGGCAACAAAAACAGTGGGTCACAAGTTCGTAATGCTGAAATAAATAAATTTGACACAAAGGAAAACAAAGAGGCTGAAACTGTTATTACTAAGGTGGTTTCAACCACTGGTCAACAAGTAGATAAAGGGGTTGGTACAAGCAATTCGTTTGATGCACTTAACCTGGTTGATGATGAGGGAACTGGTGTTGGAGATACAAATGATAATCAATCTGATGTTTTCTTATCAGAGAGTGATAATGATGAAGAGGTTCTTGAGGAGCAAAATGAGACGGCTAAATTCATGGAAACTAATGATTTCAAAGGGGCAAGCACTCCTGATTTATTAGTTTCCAATGTGTAGTATAGCCTCTTGGAATATAAGGGGGCTGAACCGCTCATTTAAACAAAAAGAGGTTCGTCACGTGTTAAAGGACAATTATTTAAGTTTCTGTGCTATCCTTGAGTCTCACTTGGATGTTGGTAAGTTGTTTGATGTTTGCAAAGGTGTGTTTCGTAACTGGGATTGGACTTCAAATGGTGTTTGCTGTGCTAAAGGAACCAGAATTATTATTGGTTGGAACCCTATTGATGTTGATGTTATGGTTCTGGACTGTACGGATCCAGTTGTTCATGTGCAAATTGGTCTGAAAAATAGTCAGAAGGTTTTGTTGTGCTCCATTGTGTATGCTGATAATGATTACATCAAACGCAGGAAGCTGTGGAGAAATCTTCTCATTCATAAAAGTGTTGTTAAAGATAGGCCATGGGTCATTCTGGGGGACTTTAACTCTAGTCTTAACCTTGCTGATCACTCGTCTGGTTCCTCTAAAATTGATACTGGTATGGCTGATTTTAAAGAATGTGTTGATGAATTAGAGGTTATTGATGTTAGTAGTGCTGGCATGCAATTTACTTGGTCGCAAAAGCCCAAGACTGGTATTGGCATTTTAAAGAAAATTGATCGTGTTATGTGCAATATGAAGTTTGTTGACCTGTTCCCTACTGCTTATTCGATATTTCAACCATACAGGATATCGGATCATAGTCCATGTGTTTTGAAGATGCCTGAAAGTAACACATCCAAGCCTAAACAATTCAGGTTTGCGAATTTCTTGATGCATAAACCAGGGTTCATGGATACTGTGGCTGCTGGATGGAATATTGATGTTAACGGAGTTTACCAATTTAAAGTTGTGAAGAAACTTAAGCTTTTAAAAACTCAGTTTCGTAAACTCCTCTATCAGAATGGTAACTTGCATGACAAGGTGGTTAAGCTTCGGAAGGAACTAGATGATGTTCAGATGGCCATTGATAAGGATCCTTTGAACATATCTCTTCGTGACCTAAACAGTTCTACTTTGATTGCTTTTCAAGAGGCTAGCCTGGATGAAGAAAGGTTTCTAAAGCAAAAGGCGAAGGTTCAATGGCTGGCTACTGGTGATGCGAATACCTCTTTTTTCTATAATATGCTGAAGTGTAGAAATTATCGGAGTAGGATTGATGCTATAACTGATGTGCATGGGAATGTGCATGAAGGGAATAATGCTTGTATGGCATTTGTTAGCCACTTTGAAAGTTTCTTGGGCTTTGCTTATGATCCTGTTCGAGACCCTTCTCCTGATTTGTTTGTGAACAAATTAGACCATGACATAGCCCAAGGTATGGTCCAGCCTGTTACGGAGACCAAAATTAAGAGTGCTTTGTTTTCTATGTGTGATGATAAGGCTCCGGGGCCCGATGGATATTCTGCGGGTTTTTTAAAAAAGCTTGGCCCATTATTAAGGATGATGTTATCCATGCTATAAAAGATTTCTTTTTAACTGGCCGTCTGTTACAAGAATGGAACCACACTCTTATAGCGTTAGTTCCTAAAGTTCATACTCCTCATACGGTTGTGGATTACCGTCCGATAGCTTGCTGCAACATTCTCTACAAGTGTATTAGTAAGGTGCTATCAAATAGGATTAAAGCTGGTCTAGATTCCATTGTTAGTGAAAACCAATCAGCTTTCATTCCTGGACGTAAAATCTCTGACAACATCCTTTTAACTCAAGAAATTATGCTCAATTATCATCGTCAGATTGGTCCACCTAGATGTGCTTTTAAAGTGGACATCCAAAAGGCTTACGATACTGTTGACTGGAGCTTCCTTCGCAAGATTCTGGTGGGTTTTGGATTTCATCAAACTATGGTTGAGTGGTTAATGGTTTGTGTTACATCTCCTTCATATTCTATAAGTATCAATGGTGACACTCATGGTTATTTTAAGGGCAAGAGAGGCCTTCGCCAAGGCGATCCTCTCTCCCCTTATTTGTTTACTTTAGTGATGGAGATCCTTACTCTACATCTGCAGCAAACGGTCCACAATAATGCAGGTTTTCAGTTTCATCATTACTGTTCTAAGCAGCGTATTGTTAACCTATGCTTTGCCGATGATTTATTTCTGTTTGCGAGGGGTAATGTTACTTCTGTGTCTTGCATTACAAGTTCTCTGGCTGCTTTTTCAGAGATGTCTGGTTTGTTTCCTACTGCTAGTAAGAGTTCTGTGTTCTTCTGCAATGTTCCTAGTGACACAAAGAGTGCTATTTTAAATATGACAACATTCAATGAAGGTCATCTTCCTGTTAGATATCTGGGTGTTTCGTTAATTTCCTCTAGACTCAGGCATCAAGATTGTATGATTCTGGTTGAGAAGATGGAAGGGAAGATAAACAGTTGGATGAATAAATCTCTATCGTTTGCTGGTCGGGTTCAACTGATCATTTCTGTTCTTTCAGCCTTGCATGTGTACTAGTCTTCTGTTTTCATTCTCCCTACCAGTATTATTAACCATTTGGAGACTAAAATGAGGAAATTTCTGTGGTGTCAAGGTCCCATGCGTGCTGGTGGAGCTAAAGTGGCTTGGAAAGCTGTTTGCAAGCCTAAAAATGAAGGGGGTCTTGGTATACGTCGTATTAATGAAATGAACAAAGCTCTAATGGCTAATCATATTTGGAGTATTATTTCTCGTCGTAAATCTTTATGGGTTGATTGGGTTTATTCTTATAGGCTGCAGAAACATCACTTTTGGGCAGTAAATAACAGAAGTAGGTGTTCTTGGAGTTGGAGGAAAATTCTTAATCTTCGTGATACTATTAGGCCTTTCATTTGGAATGATATTGGGGATGGCAGACGTACGTCTGCATGGTTTGATTGGTGGGCTTTAGAGGAGCCTTTATGTAAAAAAATCACTCCTAGGATGATACACCAAGCGGGTTTTAACCTTTCTTCTACTGTTGCTACTATTTATGAAGCTGGGCTGCCAATTGTGTGGACTGAAAAATGGCCAGAGCTTTCAAATATTGGGCCCAATAATGATAGGTTGGATAAGATCAGGTGGAAAAGTGCTAATGATGTCACTGATTTTTCTTCGAGCAGGGTTTGGGAGTCTATTCGTAACAGAAGTGATATTGTGCCTTGGAATAATCATGTGTGGTTCCCTCATGCTATTCCCCGTCATGCTTTCATTATGTGGCTGGCTATTAAGGGGAAGCTTTTGACTCAGGACAGAATTCTCAACTGGAGCAGTCGTCAAAACTATGATGTTTTGGCTTGTCCTTTATGCCTTAGAAGTTATGATTCTAGAGATCACCTTTTCTTTGAGTGTGCATACTCGAGGGCTGTTTGGCTAGGCATTAGAGATCGTGCTGGTTTGCAGAATACTCCTCCCTACTGGTCGTATGTGATTGCTGATTTGGGTCCAGGTAAACCCTCTAAATCGATCAAAGTTATTGTTGCTAGGTTGGTCGTGTCAGCAGCTACGTACTTTATTTGGCAAGAACGAAATGGCCGGTTATTCAAGAATCAAACGAGGCCTCCTGATCTTCTATGCAACATCATTGTTGATACTATTAGACATAAGTTATTGGGTCTCAAGTTGAAGAGGAATAATAGGGTTATGGGCTGCATGGCTGCTTGGGGAATTGAAGCTGGCTGTATGAGTGCTCGAGATATTACAACGTAGATATCCTGGTTTGTACTAGTCATTAGACTAGTTGGTTGCCTTGTTTGTTGATGTTTGTGTGTTTCTTTGTTGACGTTTAAGGGGGTTTGTCCCTTTTACGAACTAGGGTGTTTCCTGCACTCTACTTGTTTTTCAGCGTGTTTGTTAATATATAGAATCACCGGGGTAACCCTTTACCCAAAAAAAATATTCATAAATTTCGAAAAATTGGTTATATATTAATTGAGTTAAAAAAAATTTAAACTCTTTTAAAACACTTTTTAATGTGTTTTAGTTGGTTAAAAAAATGTAAGCAACATAAACACAATTCATACACATGTATTCGGTCATATAAGGGCTTCGGTATTGCTAGAGCCTCTTAGCAATACCGAACAAGGTCTAAGGGACAAAATAAGAAATGGTCTTCCTCGAGCATCTTGTTGTCTTGAATGTCTCCCACTGACTCCAAGACTACTCTTGAACTGATTGGATCTCCAGGATCTTCGGGTTGAGAAACTTTCATTAGGGAGACCTGCCAAATATTGAAAGTTTCCATTTCTGGAAACCTGCCAAATTTGGAAGGTGCCAGATTTGGGTAGTTACCATTTCTGGAAACCTGCCAAATCCGGAAACTAGCAAAACGGGAAAGTATCCAAATTTCAAAGCACGGGCCAAAAAGTAAACTTTCCAAAATTGGAAAGTTTCTAAAATTAGAAACTTACTAAACCGGGAAACTGCCAAAATTGGAAACATTTCTAAATTTGGAAACATGAGCCGAAATAGCAAACTTTCCGAAATTGGAAACTTGCTAAATTGGGAAAGTTCCAAAACTGGAAACCCGAATCGAAATAGGACTCGCCAAAATTGAAAAGTTGCTAAATCGGGAAAGTTGCCAAAATTGGGAACATGTCCAAATCAGAGACTTGCCAAAATTGGGAACTTGCTATTTCGTGAAAGTTCTCTAAATAGAAATACAAGAAAAGAAATAAACAATTTAATCTATCTATTACAACTTTGAACCCAAAAATAGTGGCCAACCAAAAACCCTAATCTATTACAATTGGGCCAAAACATGGGCCAAAACGAAATAGAAAATCGCAATCATACAAACACGCAATTTCACAAAATTGGGTCGGGCTGAATACACGTAATTAGTAAAAACAATCGAACTATTTTAATTGCATTATTTTGGTGGATCCAAATCGACCAAAATATATTTACGCAATTAATGAAATTAATATAAATATTAATTTATTCGTAACTTTCGGGTTTTACCCGTAGTTTGCGAATTCACCGGTTTAAAATTGACCGACCTAGATTTGCGTGTGGTGATCAAGGCTCTGATACCACTGTTGGGTTTTGCCAGTGGTATTCGGGTCACGGGTAGTAATTTTAATTCTTATTAAAACCCGTTTTACTAATTGTATTACCGGATACAAATATTTCTCAATTAGAAGAATTTATGGTTGGCATAGTTGGACTACTATATCTAGGCTCCGTTTAAAAAGAAACCAAGTGGTAATATATCTATTTTATATCATGATTCCTATTTTGAAAGAAATTTTTTTTTTGTAAATATTTGATTACATTAAGTAAATCAGAGTGCGGAAGCGTACATATATCAAAACATATTAATTAAAACAAACGCGAAAAACCCAAGTGACAACAACAAGATCTAATCACCAACACACAAACACTAGATACATAGATATATATATATATATATATATGATTCGTATTCTAATTTGATCTAAACCAAAAGTGTATAGATCGTGAACGGTCGGTTCGTGTCGAACAACTACTCGATTAACCGAGGTTCAACGAGACAAGCGCTAGGGTTGCGAAAACCTTACCATAGAAGCAAGTTCGGCTGATGATCAGATTGTAGCAGAAAAAACGCACCGAAAGGAACAAGGAAAAAAACGGCGGCGGCTGACGGCGGTGCAGCAGCGGCGATGTGGCAGCGCAATGGCGGTGGCTCAGTGGTTGCAGCGGCGGTCAGGCAGCTGTGCAACGGTGGCCGGTTGCAGATGGTGGCGGACTGCAGCGGCGGTGTAGGGGAGGTTGGTCGGAGGTGGATCTCAGATGGATAGTGGCGGCGAGGAACGGTCGCCGGCGGTGGATCGTGGCGGCTGGAAAATGGCGATGGTGGCAGACTAGTAGTGGCCGACGACGATCGTAGAAGGGGAGAGAGTGAGAGCCGAAATTATTAGGGGGGGGGGGGAGATTTGGTGCTACTCTGAATCAGAATTCAGATCCCTATTTATAGATCTCATAAGCCAATTTTGGATAAACCACAATTGATTTATTTAATATTTTCTAGGCTTATCCTTTAATCAATTAAAGATAAGCTAAAATTGTTTAATTTCTCTTACTTATCCATCCAGTAAAGATAATCATAAATTTGAATAAACTAATTTATTTAAATTACTATTATCCATTAGGATAATTATCAGTTAAATAGATTTATTTAACCTTAATAATTATCCATCCACCACATTAATTAAATAAAAACTAATTTTATCTAATTAATGTTTATAATAGTCAATATTATTATTTCACCGATAAATAATTATTAACAATTAATAATTAATTTCTGCTTTTATTATCAATAAATTAATAATAATAGAAAATGATTAATTATTATTTATATCAATATATAAATAACAATATTAAATCATTTATGTTTTCACAGAATGACGTTTACTAATTAAACGTGTACGGATCTCGTTGCCCTTAGTGTAAACTTGCTATTTCGTGAAAGTTCTCTAAATAGAAATACAAGAAAAGAAATAAACAATTTAATCTATCTATTACAACTTTGAACCCAAAAATAGTGGCCAACCGAAAACCCTAATCTATTACAATTGGGCCAAAACATGGGCCAAAACGAAATAGAAAATCGCAATCATACAAACACGCAATTTCACAAAATTGGGTCGGGCTGAATACACGTAATTAGTAAAAACAATCGAACTATTTTAATTGCATTACTTTGGTGGATCCAAATTGACCAAAATATATTTACGCAATTAATGAAATTAATATAAGTATTAATTTATTCGTAACTTTCGGGTTTTACCCCTAGTTTGCGAATTCACCGGTTTAAAATTGACCGACCTAGATTTGCGTGTGGTGATCAAGGCTCTGATACCACTGTTGGGTTTTGCCAGTGGTATTCGGGTCACGGGTAGTAATTTTAATTCTTATTAAAATCCGTTTTACTAATTGTATTACCGGATACAAATATTTCTCAATTAGAAGAATTTATGGTTGGCTTAGTTGGACTAATATATCCAGGCTCCGTTTAAAAAAAAAACCAAGTGGTAATATATCTATTTTATATCATGATTCCTATTTTGAAAGAAATCTTTTTTTTTTGTAAATATTTGATTACATTAACTAAATCGGAGTGCGGAAGCGTACATATATCAAAACATATTAATTAAAACAAACGCGAAAAAACCCAAGTGACAACAACAAGATCTAATCACCGACACACAAACACTAGATATATATATATATATATGATTCGTATTATGATTTGATCTAAACCAAAAGTGTATAGATCGTAAACGGTCGATTCGTGTCGAACAACTACTCGATTAACCGAGGTTCAACGAGACAAGTGCTAGGGTTGCGAAAACCTTACCATAGAAGCAAGTTCGGCTGATGATCAGATTGTAGCAGAAAAAACGCACCGAAAGGAACCAGGAAAAAAACGGCGGCGGCTGACGGCGGTGTAGCAGCGGCGATGTGGTAGCGTAATGGTGGTGGCTCAGTGGTTGACGGCGGTGCGATGGTGGTGCAGCGGCGCTCAGGCAGCTGTGCAACGGTGGCCGGTTGCAGATGGCGACGGGACTGCAGCGGCGGTGTAGCGGAGGTTGGTCGGAGGTGGATCTCGGATGGATAGTGGCGGCGAGAAACGGTCGCCAGCGGTGGATCGTGGCGGCTGGAAAACGGCGATGGTGGCAGACTAGTAGTGGCCGACGATGATCGTAGAAGGGGAGAGAGTGAGCCGAAATTATTAGGGGGGAGGGAGAGATTTGGTGCTACTCTGAATCAGAATTCAGATCCCTATTTATAGATCTCATAAGCTAATTTTGGATAAACCACAATTGATATATTTAATATTTTCTAGGCTTATCCTTTAATCAACTATAGATAAACTACAATTGTTTAATTTCTCTCACATATCCATCCAGTAAAGATAATCATAAATTTGAATAAACTAATTTATTTAAATTACTATTATCCATTAGGATAATTATCACTTAAATAGATTTATTTAACCTTAATAATTATTCATCCACCACATTAATTAAATAAAAACTAATTTTATCTAATTAATGTTTATAATAGTCAATATTATTATTTCACCGATAAATAATATTAACAATTGATAATTAATTTCTGCTTTTATTATTAATAAATTAATAATAATAGAAAATGATTAATTATTATTTATATCAATATATAAATAACAATATTAAATCATTTATGTTTTCATAGAATGACGTTTACTAATTAAACGTGTACGGATCTCGTTGCCCTCAGTGTAACTCTTACATGCCACAACCGGGTCAGGTTCTTAGATATTGTCGGGTCTGGACATACAATATCCAACACGGCCTTCAAACCAACACCTCCTAAACATTATTACAATCATATTCTAACATTCCATATTTCTTTAACAAGCCGTTAAATCAATCCTTACATTAATACGCATAGTCCAGCCCGTTGACCCACTTCGCGTATGGTTACTTACTACCTTCTATCCTTAGACGTTATGCTCTACTTAGACGCTATGCTCTACGTCTTTCTATTCATGCATAACATGATTACTTGGATTCAGATTCCACACAGTGCAATATTATCATTTATATTCATTAGTAATATTCATACATATTTCATGAGTTTTAATATTACTTAATTTTTTTGGGTAAAGGGTTACCCCGGTGATTCTATATATATACCGCAAAAAGGAACAAGTAACAAGGAAAGCCCTTTCTAGTTCATGCTTGGGACATGCCCCACAACATGTAAACAAAATAAACACAAGACAAAACCAAAAGAAAACAACCACCTAACACACAATAGGAAGACAAACAAAACAAGGGACTACGTCACGCCATCTGCATCACTAGTGCTGCCACCAATCTCCCAGTTATCAAGAATGCAACAAACTCTACGAGTCTTCCTCAACTTGAGCCCCATCAACCTGCTACGCACAATGTCCCGAATGATAGCAGCAAGGGAATCCGGAGGTCTGGCATGATTCTGAAAAGTTCGATTATTCCTCTCCTGCCAAATGTAATACACAAAAGCATGAACCACAAGCCTAGCCACAATAATCTCCAAGGAGGAAACAGGTTTATCAACAAAGAAACCGGCAATACCAGCCCACAGCGGCGCAGTACAAGAGAGACATGTCCATTCTCGAATACGACACCAAACCTGCAAGGAGTAAGTACATTCAAAGAACAGATGGTCGTGAGAATCCCAGGACCTGTAGCAAAGCAAGCAGCACATCATGTTCATATTTCCTCTTCTACTAGCATCCCAAGCCATGATTTTATCTTGAGTAAGGAGCCGTTCACGCAAGATGAGCCAAACCAAAAAAGCATGGTGAGGGATACATTGGGCATACCGGATAAAATCAGCCCACGCAACCAGTGGACCATGGGCTCTAATCGAATCCCAAACCAATCGCGAGGAGAAGTTAGTCCAATTGTTACCACTTTTCCATTTGAACCTAACCTTATATATATATATATATATATATATATATATATATATATATATAGGGTTAGGTTCAAATAAGAACTTTTTATTTTGAGAACTTTTGAGAACTAAATTTCAACCACAAATTTCGGGGGGGGGGGGGGGGACCACTACAATTCATGGGAGGGGGGATACATGTAATAAACTTGTGGCTCAAATTAGTTATTTTTAGTTCTCAAATCAAATTGGTTCTCAAATGACCATCTCCCTATATATATATATACATATACATATATATATATAGGGTTAGGTTCAAATGAGAACTTTTTCTTTTGAGAACTTTTGAGAACCATTCTGAGCCACTAATTTTCAGGGGGGAAGCATTCAAATTCATGGGGGGGGGGGGGATTTCCATATATATAAACTAGTTGCTTAGAATGGTTCTCAAAAGTTCTTAAATCAAATTGGTTCTCAAATGATCCTCTCCCTATATATATATATATATATATATATATATATATATATATATATATATATATATAGATAGATATTCGAGTTATTCTACATCCACAAAAAACACTACATCCAATGCGGATCGATCTGGGGCGTCCATCAAGATCATCCAATGGCCAAGATCTATGGTGTTTTCGCCTAAGGCATTTTTCAGGGGAAAAAACACCATAGGCGAAAACACCATAGATCTTGGCTGTTGGATGATCTTGATGGACGCCCAGATCGATTCGCATTGGATGTAGTGTTTTTTGTGGATGTATATATATATAGGGTTAGGTTCAAATGAGAACTTTTTGTTTTGAAAACTTTTGAGAACTAAATATCAACCACAAATTTCAGGGGGGGGGGGGTCACTATAATTCATGGGAGGGGGGATACATGTAAATAAACTTATGGCTCAAATTAGTTCTTTTTAATTCTCAAATCAAATTGGTTCTCAAATGATCCTCTCCCTATATATATATATATATATATATATATATATATATATATGTATATATATTGCGAAAACGTGAAAACCAATATTAAAACCTACATAACTTCTTCATATGTTAATAGCTTTTTAAAAAATTTGCACCAAAACTCTTAGAATTATTTTATCCTTAATTCTGGAAAAAGAAAGATATTAAAAAATTAACGTTTCATTTTTTTGTGTGTGATGCATATGTGCATCACAAAAAAACTCATACTTTTAACATACTTTTTTTTTGGGTAAAGGGTTACCCCGGTGATTTCTATTATAAACAAAACATTCAAAGTACAAGTAGTAGAGTGAAATCTCTACTAGTTCTCTAAGGGGCATACCCCACAGAGTGAAACACAGAAAAACCACACCCAGCTAACTACTGGTAAAAACACCAAGAAAAACAAATCAAAATAAAACTAATTAGCCTCCATCATCAAACACCGCAGTTCCCAAATTTCTCCAGATGGTCATGACATTTCTATCCCGGTGTCCAGACTTGCACTTTAAACCCATTAATTTGTACCGAACATCAGACAAGATATCCCCCAATACCATATCTGGCCGTCGAGATTTGTTACCATGAAACCGATTGTTTCTTTCCCTCCACACATGATAGACAGCAGCCGCCAAAGAAAGCTTACAGATGACATTAGACAAGGCCTTTGACTGTGAATTTGCCACACTCCAGTTGACCAAATCGGTCCAGTTACTCGGCATAAGAAGCGGAGTGCTTCCCCTAACCGTTTCCCAAACCTGCATGGAAAAAGGACACTCAAAGAAGAGATGGTTATGAGACTCTATGTCAGAGTAACATAGAAGACAACACATCATGTTCATACACCCCTTCTTCCAGTTCCAACGAAGTAACATACCCTAGGTTCGTAGTTTACCATTTATAACCAGCCAAAAGCAAAAAGCATGTTTAGGAATGCATGTCGTGAACCAAACAAGATGTTTCCAAGTGACTTCAGCGTGAGACTGCCGAAAAGTGTTCCAAGCCGTAATAGTGGAGAACTCAACGAAAGTATCAGCCACTTTCCACCAATGTTTATCAGCCACATCATTGAGCACCGGTATTTGGATACTATTAAATATAGGGAATCTAGTTAACCACTCCACCGGCCAATTCCAGTTGGGATCCACAATAACATCAGCAATAAGAGAGTAGATGTTAAAACCAGCATTATGAATTTGTCGGGAGGTGAGAATATTAGACAAATGACCAACATCACTCCACGTGTCATACCACGCAGACGTGCATAGGCCATTCCCAATAGTGATATAGATGTAATTTCGTATAAGGGGCCTGATCTTAATAAGGTTTCTCCAACTCCAACTACTCGAAATGTCATCCTTACAATTCCAGAATGTGCGATTTTTCAGCTTGTGCGTATGTATCCAATCAACCCAAAGCGAATTCTGTCTTGTGAGAATACTCCACACATGCTTAGCGAGGAGAGCCCGGTTCATATCAGAAATACACCGGATTCCAAGCCCACCCTCACTTTTAGGACGGCAGACCACATTCCAAGAAACTTTTGCAACCCCCTTCACACGTTTTCCTTGGGACCACAGATAGCTCCTCATCTTAGCCTCTAACTCGCTCACAACTCTAGAAGGCAGAAGAAAAACTGAAGCCCAATATATGTGCATAGAGGAAAGGACAGAGAGGATGAGTTGAAGACGACCTGCAAAGGAAAGGTTTTTATTCCTCCAATTAGATATGCGATTATCCACCACTTCCAACAACGGCTAGCAATCCTTATAATGAAGACCAGACGCGATCAGAGGCACCCCAAGGTACTTTACCGGAAGTCTTCCCTCTTTAAAAGGCAAACGGCTAAGAATAGCCGCTTTAGTATCATTCCCCACATTACAGAAAAATATGGTACTTTTCGGGAGACTAGGAACTAAACCAGACATCTTTGAGAAATCATCCATAGACCGCATCAAGCACGTAGTGGATCTAGTATCACCATGAGCAAAGAGGAATAAATCATCGGCAAAACAAAGGTTCACAATCTTATGGTCCTTACATTTCTTATGAAATTTGAAGTATGGATCCCTGTCCACATCACGTTTAAGCATGAGAGTTAAGACCTCCATAACCAAGGTAAACAGATAAGGGGACAATGGATCACCCTGCCTTAACCCCCGTTGGCCTCTAAAGTAACCATGAAGCTCACCATTCAAACATATCGAGTAGGACACCGAAGTAACACATTTGGTTATCCAATTAACCATCGCATCCGGAAATCCAAAGCAACAAAGAATGTGATTTAAAAAACCCCAATCAACAGTATCGTACGCTTTCTGAATATCAACCTTCAAAGCACATTTTGGCTCACCCACATTACGATGGTAGTTATGCATAAGCTCATGGGACAACAGAATATTGTCAGTATTGAGCCATCCAGGAACAAACGCAGACTGATTAGCACTCACAATGTCACCCAAGTAGCCCTTGATCCGCTCTGCAATAATTTTACTTATGCATTTATACAAAACATTGCAGCAAGCAATAGGGCGATAATCAGTAATATTAACAGGGGTAGTCACCTTAGGAACCAAAGCAATAATGGTATGGTTAATTTCTTGTAGAAGCTTACCATGCTTGAAAAAATCACGAACAGCCTGCATAATATCCTTCCCCACAATCAGACACGCACTCTTATAGAAAGCCGACGTGTAGCCATCCGGGCCCGGGGCTTTATCATTATCAATCCCGAACATCGCGTTCCGGATCTCCCAGTCCTCGACAGGACGAGTCATAGACATAGCAGCCCCATCATTAAGTTTCTTGGTGAATAAAGAGGTAGGAGGCAAGGTAGAACTCACCCCATGGGCTCCAAAAAATTTAGTATAGTGTGCCACAAAAATGGTAGGGACTTCATCTCCTTCATGGAGAATACCAGAAGTGTCCTTTATAACATCAATCCAACCCCTATGGTTCCTTATCTTCAAAGATTTGTGAAAATAGGAGGTGTTACGATCACCCACGGCAAGCCAATGGACTTTGGACTTCTGCTTAAGAAAACTCTCCTCATAAAGACTAGCCGTTTGGAACTCATCAAGGAGTGTGGCCTCCTTCACTTTCAAAGCCAAATTGAAAGGGTCCACATCCATAGCCCTTTGAACCTCGTCTAACTCCGCCCTAAGTTTACTCACCTTTTTATGCAGGTTCCCCTGCTTAAACAACATAGAACGGAGAGGAGATTTTAAAAGTCTAAGCTTCTTAACAACACAAAATTGAGGGACACCGGAGACATTGGTTTCCCAAGCTTTTTTAACTATTTCCAAAAACCCGGGCTTCGATGTAAGAAAATTTGCGAATTTGAACGTCCTTGGTTTTTGAGGCCTGTTACACGTGAATTTAACTACACTCGGGCAATGGTCGGAAATTCTATACGGCTGAAACAAAGCAAAAGCCGTAGGGAACTCCACCACAAACTTATCATTAGTCAACACTCTATCCAATTTTCTAAGTGTCCCTATCCCTTTCCTTGGTTTTTGAATCCACGTATAGTGCATTCCCATTCCTTTTAAATCTGTAAGTTCACATCGAGTAACACAGTCCCTAAACTCACGCATGCTAATATCAAGAGATGAGGAGCTCGACACCTTATCTTCAAGAAACAAGGTACAGTTGAAATCCCCCATCACAATCCAAGGACTAGTACTCGCAACACTTTTAAACTTGACCAGATCATCCCATAACTGACGTCTCGTTATGTAGTAGTTACAAGCATACACAATCGAGCAAAAGATTACTTTTTTATCCTGCTTGAGAATTATTTGGAGGTGCATAACTTGATCCGAAAGAAATAGGACCATGATATCCATTAATGTTTTATCCCACCCAACAATAATACAAGTTCCCTTTGGAGAAACCCCACCATTAGAAACCCAATCCCACGATTTGAAGATATCACCACAAACCTTAATCAGCTTCTTTACATTAACATGTGATTCCAACACAGCACAGAAGTATAAAGAATATACCCGGACTAAGTGACGAACCTCTTTTTGTTTCAGGGGGCGGTTCAAACCCCTAATATTCCAAGTGCCAAGACTAATCATGGGGAACCTGTTTTGAAGGAGTGCTTGCCCCTTTGTTGTTCAGATTTAGCCCCGAGGCCATAAACAATGCCGTTTCATTGGTCGCATCCAAAATTTCAATATCCGGATAACTCAACTTATTAGTGTTACCATCCCTGAGCTTCCTAACCTCGTTTTGGAGCTCCTCCACCTGAATGACACGGTCCTCCCCCCCTTCCAATATGTCAAAAGGATTATGGGTTGACACATTAACCATCGGTTCCTTGGATTTTCCTTTATCACTCTTACCGGATTACTACTCGAAGAAGCCCCTTGCTCCGAAGCTTTGACATTCACAGGTCTATAGACAAACTTTGGCCTCTGATTTTTAACATTTACACCCTTTTTAGCTACTTTCTTCTTATTTGGCTCCATAAACCCTTCCTCATCTAACTGATTTATAGGATTCTTTTGATGATCCTTAACTCTGTGAGGGCAATGATCTGTATCATGACTGAACACACAACACTTGTTACACCTTGGAGGTTGCCACCCGTACTCAACATGTATCGTTTCCACAAGAGATTCCTCACCATCAGGATCCGGTACACTAACCTTTATAACCTCCATGTAATCTTGGTCAGCAGATATTTCAATTAACGCTCTAGCAAAACTACTTCTACCCCAAGAATCATAACACATGGAACTAGTTAAAGCATCCAGTCTCTTGGGCACCCCCACTTTAGTAGCTATCATACTCAAGCCGTCAGCAGTAAACGCAGCAAGAGGAACATCATGAAATTTGACCCAAACCGAGACCTTCTTATTGTCCTCTTTTTTGAGCTGAGTAGTAGGACTCCAAAGATTAAGAAACATGGGCCTGTTCCGAATCTGCCAAGGACCTCCTTCCAGGACCTTAATCATTCCCTGCTCATCACCAAATTTAAAGAAGAAATACCCGTTAGCATTCATCATTGTTTTTTGGAGCCCATACTTCTTCCAATTCTGCTGAGCATAGTACTCAACTACAGGAAACGCAATCCTATCCCCCAGAAAATAGCCAAAGAGTGTGTATGACAATTTCTTTTGAACACTCCGAACAGACTCCTTTGGCAACACAACATCAATCCCAGCCTGATTATGTGATGAAGTTAACTGCCTAAAGTTAATTTCACGTGAAGTAGACAAACCCGTAACCTTAGCCGCAAAAGAAACCTTGCCTGCATTTGCCGAAGGTTGTTCGACACTCAAATTCCCATGCTTGTCACTAGAATTATCCTCTTCATTATTTTTAGAAGAATTGAACACCGGTTGAGGCTGTAATTCCGAATTAGCATCCAAATCAGGAGACAAACTTGCCAGCGAATCATTCAAAACGGTACCCTCCTTAGCAGATGACGTCAGCCCTACCTTCACCCCATTATCATCCTTGGGTGTACTCACATGCGAACCCGATTTCATCCCTTCACCGACATTCTTAAGTAATCCCCGAGATGGTATTGGTTTACCATCCACACATTTCAGATTAGTAAACTTTGACGTGGTACTTTTAACATACGTTAATATGTTTTTATTCTAAGTCACACCATATATCTTATATTTCTGTTACTTTTTCGTATTTTTTTGAATGATGCACATGTGCATCACACAAAAAAAACCTCATACGTGTGGTATACTTAATACTTTTAAAAATAAATTGCACCCTAAATCTTATAGTTGTGTTATCTTTTGATCTAAAGAAGAAAAATAATATTTTATAATTTTTTTAATTCTATGTTGCACATGTGCAATATGTAGCATTATCATTAGTACCATAAATGTTTTAGTGTTTTTATAAGTTTTTGACATAAGGAGTGTTTTTTCGCATGATAATTCGTCTTTGTGCATTACTAATGATAATGATGCACATGTGCAACACATGAAAAAAATACGAAATGTCAATTCTTTTCTAATATTTTTCCCGAATTAAAGATAACATAATTCTAAGACTTTTGGTGTGAACTTTATAAAAAGACATTAGCGTATGAATACGTTATGTGGGTTTTAATATTGTTTTCACGTTTTCTCTATAAAAAGCGTTTTCTCTATACGAAATGTTAATTCTTTTCTAATATATATATATATATATATATATATATATATATATATACATATAGGGTAAGGATCATGTGAAAATAACTTTTATTGCCAAAATACAAAAACAAATATTAAAACCTCTATAACTTTTTCATACATTAATATTTTTTTTTATAAAATTTGCACTTAAATCCTTAGATTATGTTATCTTTAGTTCTGGAAAAAAATAAAGAAAAAAATCAAGGTTTTTTTATATTAAGTATTGCACATGTGCAATAAATTTTTTATTATTATTATTGCACGTGTAATAATATTAAACCTCTATAACTTTTTCATACGTTAAATTTTTTATAAAAAATTGCACCATAATTCTTATAATTTTGTTATCTTTAATTCTAGAGAAAATTAAAAAAAAACCAACGTTTTTTTTATTTTTTTATTATTGCACATGTGTAATAAAAAAATATTATTGCACGTGTGCAATAATATTAAAACCTTTATAGAATTTTCATACGTTAATATTTTTTATAAAAATATTGCACCATAAATCTTATAATTCTGTTATCTTTAATTCTGGAAAAAATAATACAGAAGTAACTTTTTTTTAATATTGCACATGTGTAATATAATTAATACTTATTATTGCACATGTGCAATAAGAAAAAAATATCACGAAATGTTAATTATTTAAATTTTTTCCAAGAATTAAAGGTGACATAATTTTAAGACTTTTGGTGTAATTTTTTTTAAAATATTAACGTATGAAGAAGTTTACCTTTTAAAAAAATATTAACGTATGAAGAAGTTTATTTTTTTTAAAGGCAAAGCCCGACAAAAAAAAAATAAAAGGAACCAAAAAGTACAAGAGAAGCACACTCAAACCATTAGGTTGGACAATTCCCAACCTTAACAGCTAAATGAGTATAATAACACCAAACAACTAACCTACCAACCAAAATACAACTTACATAAGAATCAACCATAATATAACTAGAACAATACAGACAAAGAGAATATATGGCAACACATCTATTATCAGCAACCAAAATGCAACCAATTTTCCATAACAACCAAACAATCTTTATAGAATGACTCCTGCTATGATACACTATCTTCCATCTCCATACCAAACAACCCTAAACTTTGACATTTTTCATCCGAGACCAGCAACATATGAACCAATAATCCTGCACTGCCAAGAAGTCAACCCAATCCACAAACGAAGCATTCCACAGTAGCACCCTCATAGCCAAATTAGAACCAGACACTAAACCCCATCTATTCTCAACAGCCACGATGCAATTCATCTTCCAAAACACCCCAACAATCTTCATAGTAGTGCACCTTTGTTGTAGCAATATCATCATCTTCCAAATCGGGTAACCCAAATCTCTATTAGTATCCAACCACCTGTAGCAACAAATAAACCAGTTAACATGCAATACCATGAATCCATTCAAATTTAGTAACCAATCACCCCACAGCAGCATTCTCAAATCCAGTTTAGATAAAATTATCACCCACTCTCTATCCTTCCTCCATTTACTCCTATTGTAGACACTAATACCAAATAAGACCAACAGCTTCCTATTAGCATCAACCATAATTCTCCACATAGACCACATTTCCTTGCCAAGAAAATTACAATTAGTAGTCCCATAATGACCAGATATCATCAGTTGTATAACTCTACTTCACAATTTGGAGAAGGCCAACATATGTATACTTCAAATAATTGTCTCCTTTCTCAAAATTTTTACTGCAACAGCTGCGAAACAATATATACTTGTCCATATTCATATCAATAACCCATCCAAAAGCCCAATTTTCTAAACAAACTCCAAAAATCACCCATATTCCATCTGTGATCAGAAGTATACCACAAGACCCGACAATAAGAATTCCAACCTTTACACCAGCAGATTCCATATCTCTTCTAGTTACCACCATGTGTACTCACATTAAACATCCAACCAGCAACATTATTAAGGTAAAACATATCAGTCCTAATACTGCTTTCAGAATTCCTCCAACACATCCAGAACAGGCAATAGTTGCAGAACATATTACTTATATTGACATCAAGGCAGTGCCAAACCAACATCCCAAGGCTACCCACAGGCCCCCACCCCACCTCCAAGTGGAGAAAAGACTCCAATAATGCAAAGTAAAAAAGGCTGACTCAAAGAAATGGACAACAGGGATCAGGCACCAGAGAATGGAACTACAAATATAAAATTTAGGGGTAGAGAATGATGTCCTATAAGACCTGATGCCAACCAACCTTATCTCTCCACGGTGAATGCACCACAAGTGCCATTTCCATCCTAACCACCAATTATAAAGCGCATAATTGATCATCAGCCATATATGACCCAAATGATCAACAAAATTAAGCAAACAATCTAATAAATGCCACAAGACATTTATTAACAAAAATAAAGAAAGAACAAAGGATAGAATTAAAGATGATTCACAAATGCATTAGATTACTACCCCAGCTTTATAGTCAAACCCAACATCATTTGTAATGGCACTGTTATTCCCACCACCCCAATTCCTAACACAAATAATTTCACTCATCTCCTCCACTCCTCCCTTTATAATGTCACCATACCTCTCACTCTCCACCCCTCTAATATTGCCAAAGGAAGTGAAGTGTGTGCAAGATGTACCATAAGCCCCCCCCCCCCTTGAATCCATCCCCAAATCTCACCATATTACTTGGAGCCCATCTTCTTCACCACCTTCCAACCCATATAATCCCCCCACCCAAAGCCCAAGAAGGCAGACACAAAAAGACCATATAGACCAAGAGCACCAAAATAGAAAAGGCAGCATCACACAAGAAGTGATAAAGGATTGTGCAACTTGAGGGATATCTAAAAATACAAAAATTTAGGGAGGAAAGATTCATCCTACCTCTCAAGTTACACCACTCAACCTCCATAAAAAGGTTACTGCAACACTGTTGCCAACAATGACCTAACCACCTCCAACCCATAGCAGAAGTGATGAATGTCTTGTCTCCAAGAATCCAGATCACCAGAATGACCCAAAACAAAAATAAATTAGAAATAATTACTGCACCAGATGACTACCCAAGCTTTATAACTAATGATGAAATCTCAGCCAATCATAAAACCACCAATACAAGAAGCTAATAACAAACACACCACACACCATCAGAAGAAGATTAGAAATGTACCTCATTAGAAACATGAAAGGGTAAAAACTTCCCTTCCTTATCAGCTTTCATAACCTGAGTTGAAAACTTCATCTTAGTTCCCTTCAATTTAAGCCTAATAGCCTCAATGATGAAGCCCTCCACCACATCCAAAGGTCTGCCTTTATTCTGAAATAGACTCATGTTCCTTTCCTGCCAAATGAGATAAACCACAACAGCAATAGTTAGTTCTTTGATAACATTCCAAATAGACTTACTCTTGCAACTGATGTAATCCTTAACAAGATTCCAATTATCAGGAGCTTCCATCATGTTAGCTTTCCTTTTCAAAATCAACCAAACCTGACTAGAAAAATAACATTAAAAAACAGATGGTTATGACTATCAGAGATAGTCTCACAAAAGAGTACATCTAAGATTATCACCCACTAGATCCCTATCCCTGCTTAACCAATTAACCCTGTCATCCTTTTCCTCAATTATCCCAGGGCATTGAATTCAATTTAAAACAGGATATTTTACAAACCATTCTACTGGCATCTTTCACCCATTTCCACTCACAATTTCATGCGCAGAAGTGTTATCCGAGAAACCAGCCCTTAGAATTGCTCTTCTTGGTATGTACATATCAAGAGGACCCATTTCATGCCATCTATCATGCCAAGCACTCAAATTCCTTCTAGAGCCAACCTCATGAAGAATCTGACGCATTAACATCTTTTTATTCTACAATTTTTTCCTCCATGACCAACTCAACCCATCCTTTGGTTGTAAAGTCCAAAAATTCCTATCACCTACCAAATAAAAATTCACCCATTTAACCTAAATTGAGTTCTTTCCTGAAATAAGGTTCCAAACATGTTTAGCAATAAGAGCAACATTCATGGTTTTTAAAGACTTAACCCCAAGGCCCCCAACTTTCCAGCTCTGACACACATTTTGCCATTTAACTATAACTTTACCCCTAGCCTTAATCTCTTGATCCCACAAAAAACTTCTCATCATTCCCTCAATTCATCAAGCACTTTAACAGGCAAAATAAACATGGAGGTCCAATAAATACCAATTGAAAACATAACAGATTTAACTAACTGCAACCTACCAGCAAAAGACAGAAACTTGTTTTTCCAACTACTTCACCTCTTTTTAACTTTTTCAATCAATAGAGGGCAATCCTTATATAATAATCTACAAGACAAGAGAGGAACACCAAGGTACCTGACAGGAAGCTTACCAACTTGAAAAGGCATAATGGGATTTAAAACCTGCTTGGTGGCCTCGTTCACACTACCATAAAACACTGTACTTTTCAAAAGATTTGGAATGAGGCCAGACACACTGCTAAACTCTGAAAGAGCTTCCTTAAGCACAAGACAGATCTGCTATCAGCATTGCAAAACAATAAATGGTCATCAACAAAACAAAGATGAGTGATCAGTAATTTCTTGCATCTCCAATGAAATTGAAAATCACAGTTACAACTAATTTTCCTTTTGATGATGAGATTAAGGACTTCCATCACAAGAGTGAAAAGATAAGGAGACAAGGGGTCCCCCTACCTTAATCCCCTTTTACCTTGGAAGTACCCATGAAGCTTCCCATTGACATTAATAGAATAATAGGCAGTTGAAACACATTCCATGATCCAGTTAACCATGACCCCAGGGAACCCAAATTTAATAAGGATAAATCTCAAAAAATCCAAATCAACAGTATCATAAGCCTTTTGAATTTCAATCTTATAACCCACCTTACCACATCCCTTTTTCCTCTTATAGTGCCGAACAAGCTCTTGGGCCAATAACACATTATCACTAATCTGCCTCCCAGGGATAAATGCACTTTGATTTTCATCAACTATAACCCCCAACACCCCTTTAATTCTATTACACAAAAATTTGCTTATACACTTGTAAACCACATTACAACAAGCAATAGGTCTAAACTCAGTAACTTTTTCAGGACTAGCAACTTTAGGGACCAAAACAAAAGTAGCATTCACCTCCTTCAGTAATTTCCCACTTTTGAAAAACTCAAATATAGCATCACAAAATTCATCACCAATAATTCCCCAAGCAGCTTTAAAAAACTTAGCAGTAAATCCATCTGGCCCAGGGGCTTTGTCATCATCAACGCTCATGAGAGCCTCCTTAATTTCCACCTTAGACACAGGGAGCACCATACATTCAGCCATCTTAGCAGGAACAAATTTATCAAACAAAGACTCCGGATCATTTATTTCACTGACATTGCTCTTCTTTCCCAAAAAATTGCTAAATGCTTAACAAAAGCTTCACCTATCTGTTCTCCATAATACTCCTCACCCTCACCATCTAAAAATATTTGTGACTTTATTCCTATGCTTCCTTTCCTTGACAGCAGCATGAAAAAACTTAGAATTACTATCACCATCCCTCAACCAATTAATCTTAGATTGTTGTTTGTTAAAGTGATAGTCATCAATCAGAGCATCTTTATAAGCATTGAGATACACAAACTCTTCATCCCTTAACAGCCCATTACTAGGATCCTCAACCACTTCCCTATGAAACCATTTCCCTCTGAATTCTCTCCAATTCAATCTTAATCCTCTGAGTTTTATCAAATAAATTTCCCTGCTGAAAGTTTAGCTTCCTCAAAGGCTTTTTCAACCCCTTTAATTTAGAAACCAGACTGAACATTTTAAATCCATCAATTTGCCTATTCCAACCATCTTCCACAATCTTCAGAAAATCAGGCTTCCTAGTAAAATAATTCATGTATCTAAAAGGCTTAGCCACTCTAGGAGAGCTTCCCTGCAACAAAAGAATCATAGGTGAGTGATCAGAAGTGTAGAAAGGAAGAAACTCAACCTTAGCTTTTTCAAATAGCTCAAATAGTTCTTGATTTGCGACCACTCTATCAAGCTTTTTAAGAATACCACCACCTTTCTTAGGTTTACTAGTCTAGGTGTACTTCAACCCATATGCATTACAATCAGTCAACCCATAAGAGTTAAGACAATCTCTAAATTGAGTAATAAAGGTGTTGAGTTTAGAATTCACAAAGGTGGACTCAGAAGGGTCAGAATAGTATTAAAATCCCCCATGCATACCTAAGGCAAATGCTTGATCATTTTGTTATGGCAGATCAGATCCAGCCATAAAGCCTTTCTTTGAACAAGAGTGATATGGCCATACACAAAAAACTCTCATCACCCTCAAGAGAATTTATGATACAATGAATAGCTTGATCATTCATGTCAAGAATTTGAACATCAACCTTATGAAAATCCCAACCAATGATAATTCTAGCCCAATCCCTACAACATGTGACATTAGAACACCACCGCCATTGATTCCTAATCTGATTTATGATAGAGTCAATCTTAGCAGCATTCAATCTAGTTTCAGTAAAACCACACATCCAAATACCATGCTCCCTTAACACCCTTCTAGTCTCCACCAACCTATCAAGATTATTCAAACCTCTAACATTCCAAGACATATCTTCATTGTAACCGATCCGAATAAGACCCAGATACCCTCACTTCATTTTCCTGATTTTCATCATTCTCATTTAAATCATCTTGCATTTCACATACTTCTTCAATATTTCTCTCTCTTCAAGAATACCATTCCATACCCTCTTCAAAACCATTTTTATTACAAAGTATCATAAACAAATTTCCTTTGAGCAAAACTCCAAGCATTCCTTCTTTCAGATGGAGGGACCAACCTATTAGTAACATATGCCACTACTTCATCCTTTTCTTCCTGGGAAAGACTCTTGTAATAACTATCAAGAGCTGTAGTAAGATTTTTTGTTTTATTAACAGGGATAAAATTGTCATTTGCTTGGAGAATGGAAGTACTTTGAGTAGCATTGGTGATATCAGTAGTAATGTCTTCCAAGACCTTAAACGGTTTAGATACCTCTAAAGGCTCCTTATTATCAGGTGGAACAAAATTTCGACTCTGATGATGCCCCTTAGGAATATACACCCTATTCTGAACTCCTTTATTGTCAATTGCCTTCCCAGGAATATCAGACCTTACATTCCCCTTCACAGCAATCCCTTCACTTTTGCCATTACCATTATTCCTCTGATTGTTCCTGTTATCAAATTTCTGCTCAGCATTCCTGCCCACATTGTTCCCGCCTTTAATACCCTGAGCTAGACTTTTAGAGAGACTATTATTACCTGCCCTGTACTGATTCTGCAAGTTTGATGTAGAGGTGCTACTACCCTACTTGCAACTACCATTCTTCCTTTGATTACTAGCAGGCTTGCTAGTTTCTTGCCCACACTATGGAATACTTTGATGATTGCCCAGCCCAGAGGAGTTATCAAAATTATTACTAGCATGCCCCTTATTCCCATCAGCAACTTTTAACTCAGAATTCCCTTTGTTCACCACAGGTTGAAAACCATCAGCATCCACATCAATGGTACTTGCTGAAGGCTCATTAACAATTTCAACAGGAGCAGGAGCTTTCTCCCTCTCTAGAGTCTTAGACTCAGTTAGCATTCTGTTGCCACAAGCCTCATAAGAATGTCCATATACCAAACTGTGATGGCAACTAACTGGTAATTTAGAGAACTCGATGTTGATGTCAATGCTTTTCTGAATTCCAAACTCATCAACAGGGTAAAAAGCCATAACAGAAATAGGCAGAGTTTCATAGACTGGAACCTCAATAAGAACTCTAGCAAAACTGGCATTTTCCATCTTACTGCACTTTTCCGCTATTATGCTATTAAAAGTAACTGGCTTACCAACACAGCTTGCAATACTAAAAATACTCATTATGTTCCATATTTCTAATGGCAATCCATGAAAGGTAACCCAATTAGACACACAATTAGGTTCAACCCTTTTCAGAACCATACCCGCTTCCCACCTGTGAACACAAAGGGGTATACTCCTGATGGCCCAAGGACCAGATTTCAACACATTTAATGGCCCCTCTTAATCCTTGAATTTAAGTAAAAAATGCCACTACCATTTGTTGTCACCTCTTCACTCCCAAAATTTTTCCACATTTTATATATATGAAATCTCACCCATCCTATCATACACACAGTACCAATGAAGTACCCATACAAGTGGTTCTTATAAACATTCCTTGTCTGCTCAATAAATTTAGGATTTATTATCATTACCTTCTCACCATTTGGAAGAACAGCGGGAGGGATATATTTAACTTCTTTCAACTCCTGGTCAACCTCACCACTTTGAACATCATTGGCATACGATTGTTTCTCCTCATTCTTCTTTGCCTCTTCCTTACTTAGTCTTTCTTCCTCGGCAAGTTGCTTCTTAATAAAGCCAGCCACATCCCCATTAGAAGCATTTTTAGTAGCAAAAACAGCTGCAACATCAGTAGGAAGATTCTCAAAAGCCTCACACTTGGAATTGCCAAATGGAGCAGCCTTAACTTTCAAAATCATTTCCCCGTTAATTTGCTTAGCCTTAACAATTTTATTCTCTTGCTCAACCATAATATCCCTCATGCTTTTCTTAAAACTTCTAACATGATCATATTTGATTAAAGGAATAGGCACAACATCCTCATTATTACCTTCCTCCATAACATTCTGCACCTTGATCACATCAGATTCAAGTTGAGCTGGTGTATGATAATCAGGGAATTCGTTGGATTTTCCCAAGTTGAAGGTAACACAAGTAAGGGAAGAGGAAATGAGGTCATAGGTAGAAATCAAGTTTTCTAGTTTAGACTTAGTTTGGCTTAAACTAACCATCCTTCTTCCCAAAATACGATCAATGTAAATAGAGTTCTTCCCATCACCATTAGAAGCATATTCCGTAAGTTTCTCATCTTTGCCAAATTTGAACTCAATAAGAATAACATCCAGGAATCTGTTCTAAAGATCAAACAAATTCTTTTCAGTATAATCAAATCTCCTCTTAACTTTAGCAGCCATTTTCCTTAGAACACTTGCAAAATATAATTTAAACAGAGCCAACAACATAGGGTCATCCTCCCTGAACAAGCAGTCAAAATACAATTCAAACGAACTAGCGAAGATTTTACAGTATTTGAGATGCGTGTATCTATTAATCCAGCTAGACTTCACAGGAATAAGAGTTTCAAAACCATCAGCAGTAATAAGAACACACTCAACAGCCATCGGCATAATGAAAATATCAAAGTTACCTTCCATTTTCCGAGCAATATTATTGAGCATGGTAACGTTACTAAGGTAACCATGATCAACCTTTCAGCAAATCCATATTCATCCTGATGTAAAACAACAAATTCAACCATTGCTCTCAAAAACTCAGGATCATAATTCGTGGGCCTAAATAGATCATCCATAGCAGCATCACTTCCTCATTTGTGGCAGAGATGGAACTTAAACCATAATTCATAATTTCCTTAGCATCAGACAAATCCCGATTCAACACTTCAGCTTTCAATAGATGAAAATTTCGGCTCATAGTGGATGTTATGAACAACTTAGCCCTACATTCAAATCTAATACTCCTATCCTCACATCGACCATCTCTAGCTTCATTAACTCCTCTCAAACCATCCAATGAATCATGATCACAAACAAACACAAAATCAGATTTAGAACGCGGAATTAGATCAGAGGCTATCTCATTAACTATCAGGTCGCTAATACCGTTGGTACCAATTGAAGACTCAGTACTCTCTTCAATAACTGCAGCAATGCTAGAAGCTGATTTCATATCAGACACATTAATTTCATTAATCGTCGCCTCCATTAGTGCCGGATCTAAGCTCCGAGCATTTAACACCTCATTTAATGTTGAATCCATTAATTTCTAGAAGTTTTGTGGCGCATAAACCCTCGAATGACTCCTATCTTCACCTGGATCGAGTAAATCAAAAGATTGGACCACGAGATGTGGATCCAATTGGGACGATTCCATGAAAACAGAAGACTGAAGACGAAAATCAGAGAAACTCTGAGCAGGAAAAGCGCACCTTAGAAACATACTGTTTCAACTAATGTATGAAGAAGTTATAGAGGATTTAGTATTTGTTTTCGTGTTTTCGCAATAAAATCTTGTTTTTATTTGATCCTTCCCCTATATATATAATCTTAAAATAACTCAATTGCGTTAAATTCGTGCTACGTGTGATACACATAGAATCTGTGTGGCACTATATATTAGCATTCTTGGATGATATTTGTAGTTAGGGACCAATTATATAAATGTGAAAATTGGGTTTTAAATAACCTAACTATAGAATTTGAGGGACGGATGTTATAGTTTGCTAGAACTTGATTAAACAAAAGTTAGAAGGATCTGGAGATGAAAACGTGAGCACCATAATGTGTTCTTCATCCCCCTTTTCTAGCCCTAATTCGAAAATCCCAAATGGAAGGACTAGAGCTGTGATTTTTGGGCTTAAAAACAAGATTTTTGAAGTATTAACTTCTCCTAAGCTACTGGAGATCATTGTGTAAGTTTTCCCATCGAGATTTAATGCTTAGAATCAAAACATAGATGTCAAATTAGATGAATCAAAGCTAAAATTTTATGTTTAACATGTTCTATGAGCAGCCGAAATTAGGGTTTTATATGGGATCTTCTAAACCTACGAAATATGGTGCGATCTTCTCTAATCTAAAGAATATGAGGGCCCGATGCTCATTGGTAATGGCATTTTAAAGAAATCGAAATTGACAGGCTCTCACGCTGTTCCGTCCATGCCGGAACAACCGCATGTCTCACCAAATCGGAAAACCGTTTCTTTCGCTATGCCTGAAATGGTGCTAGAATATGACGATGATAGTAATTTCGAGGCAGACATGGAGGAGTTATCGGTCCAGCGTTCTTTTGCGTCGGACGAAGTTGCTGTTAACGCTACCAAGGCTGGTGTGGGATCGGAGACGGTCGCTGGAAAAGTGGGGGACTCGGTTAATAGTGCAAAGGTTAATGATACTGATCTTGGTGACAAGCAAAAGACTACTGGTGCTGATCAGGTAACATACGCTACAAAATTAACGGGTCTAGGTGATACGTCTTCAAAGATGTCGAACAAGTTCTCGAAACCAATAAATTCTGAGACGGCTGTCTAAATTCTGATGTTTCGGCTGATGGTATTGATGTGGTCATCCCTCGTGATTCAGTTAAACATGTTCAAGATAAAGTGGGATACACTCTCTATGGTTATTTTCTGGGTGAACGGATTGCGGTTCCTATGGTGGATTATTTTCTTTGTCAAAGTTGGAAGAAATTTGGATTGGAAAAAATGATGATGAATGCTAACGGGTTCTTTTTCTTCAAATTTGAGAGTAGAAAGGGCATGATGGGTGCGTTGGAAGGTGGTCCGTGGTTAATACGTAATCGGCCAATTTTTCTTAACTTATGGTCCCCTTCAACTCAGCTTAAAAAGATGATATTACTGAGACGGCTGTTTGGATTAAGTTACATAATGTGCCTCTTGCTGCCTACACAGATGATGGGTTAAGCATGCTTGCTTCTAAAATTGGTAAGCCTAAATGTCTTGACTCTTATATTGCTTCTATGTGTCTGGATGGATGGGGTAGGAGTAGTTTTGCTAGGGCCCTTGTGGAGATCTCTGCGTCTATGAGCTTTAGAGATCACATTACTGTCGCTATTCCTGAATTAGATGGTGATGGTCTTGTGAAGGGTAACATTGAGGTTCAATATGAGTGGAGGCCTCCCTGATGTGCCACGTGCTGTGTGTTTGGCCATGATTTGAACTCTTATCCAAAACGAAGTGTGACTACTCTGTTGAACGAACCAGTTGTTGATAATGATGGTTTTGTTAAAGTCCTAAAGAAGAAAAATGGAAAAAAGGCGGGTGGCAATCCAAAAAAGCAAAATTCTAAGTCTGAGTATAGACAGGTTAACGGAAATGGTAAAAAGGGGGCTGATGGCTCTCAACGGAACCATAATGGTGGATCTAATCCCCCCAAGTTGCAGACTCCGGTTGGCAATAAATATGGGGTTCTGGATGGCCATACTGATGATTTGGATGACATGGAAGGGGATTTGAATAAAATGGTGAATGATGTTGTGAATGAGGGTAATGCGTCAGGTAACTTCATGGCGTCTTCATCGAAAGGGGTAAGCACTCCTTTGATTAAAAGCGGATTTTTATGATGGAGTTCCCTCTTTGGTACGTTGGGCTCGTGGTTAGGTGGTGCTTCTGTGGCTGGACTGTGTTCGATGATGGAGGCTGAGATGGGTCCTCCTAGTTTTTCTTAACTAGTTGGTTAGACTAGTAGTCTGTTGGTTTTTCGTTTGCTTGAATGTCTGGTCGCTTTGATCTTTTTATTCACATACTGGGGCCTATCCCATGTATGAACTAGTGTGGATTCACCTAACTACTTGTACTTCATTGTTTGGGTATCAATAGAATCACCGGGGTAACCCTTTACCCAAAAAAAAACATCTTCTATGATACTTGTGTGAAGCCATGGATACTTGTATGCGAAGTTTTGTGACCTAAATATCAAGTTTAGGTGATGAAATCCTTGATGTAATATTGGAACTATGGAATGGAGAATTATAGAAATTTATCATAAATTTGTTGTGATTAAAAATCAGTTTTAGCACTGTTTTAAAATTTCGTAGTAAATTACTCGAGCATCCAAAGAGGGTGTGGCTTATATGGTTGGAAAGGTGTTTGAGACGAATTCAGCTCAATTTTAGAAACCAGAAGCTGATTCGGACATTAAGTGGGTCAAAACTGATGATTTCCGCAGCTATGCAGATTACTCAGCATGCTGTTTGGAACAAATAAAGCTGCTTTCCTGTTTTTAGAAAAATTGTATATAATCATAGAAAAACCGTTAGAAGGTGTACCATATATGCCTTGAAAGGTCTTTTAGTCTTCTACATTCCATCTGTGAACATGGAATGCTGGAAATTTTTTTGTAGAATGGTCAAAATGGACCATTACAGCAGTATGGCTGAACAATGCTACACAAGAATTCACTTTTTTAAAAGTTAGTAAGAATGAAAAAGTTGAATTGCTTGTGTATTAGATTGGATATTGATGATTAATGATAAATTATAGAATATGGGAATGAACCTACATGGTAAATAATGATTTATGCTTTGTATGCTCATGTTTTATGACATTTGTACGTGAATGAGAATCAAGCTCAATAATGGGTGATACTGAGTTATAAATGTAGTATAAGTTGCTTGAGTTAATGACGTTAGATGTATTCGAAGCTAAATTGTATTAAGGCCTCTAAGATGTAAATTGTTGAATTATAGAATGGATTTGTCATAAAAGTTGATAATTTGTGATATAAACCTAATATGGGTGATAACCTTAGTAGGTAACCAAGTGGAAGAAGCATACGGTAATTCGAAAGGTGACTATTCAAGCCCATGAGGTAACATCTATGCGACGTTATATATATTTCATATAATGACTCATAGTTGCCATAGTGTTATGAAATGCAAATTGTCTAGAAAAGCGATTGACTTGCCTAATGTGGCAAGTTGTGATGTAGAGTAAATCTATGAAGTCTAACGGCTAGAGTATTGAAGATGAATTGAAACGAGGTTACATTATGACATCTTAGATGTGTAATGTTGAATCTTTTATGTAAACTTTACATGAGTACTAAATGGTTCAAAGAAACCATGGTTAAATAAATACGTGTTAACTTGTTATTAGATGTTAATGGGTTCATAAGAACCATAATCATGTGAAATATGCAATTCGTCGTTTAAGTGATAGATTGCTAAATGGTTCATAAGATCCATAATCATGTGCTAATGTGATGATAGATTGCTAAATGGTTCATAATAGCCATAATCATGTGTTAATGTGATGATAGATTGCTAAATGGTTCATAAGAGCCATAATCATGTGTTAAGGTGATGATAGATTGCTAAGTGGTTCATAAGGACTAGAATCAAGTGCTAACGTGAGGTTATGATGCTAATGGGTTCACAAGAACCTTACTATGTGTAAATGTAATTTTCTAACGAAATAGTTCATAGGAACCATGAATAGGGTAATGCTTGAAAACGGTTGGTAAATTTATCGTAGGATTCTTGCTAAAGGGTCAAATGGGTCAAACGATTTAAAGGAATCGTACTAATATATTGAATAATAAATCCTAGCTAATCGTTCATAGGAATCATGGTTAGATAAATGTGTGTTAATAGGTGGTAAACGAATCGTAAGATTCGTGCTAATGGGTCAAACGGGTTGAATGTTCAAAGGAATCATGTTAATGTGTCAAATCTTAATGTCTAGCTAAATGGTCTATAAAACCATGGCAATGTGAAAGTGTGTAAGTTGAGTTGTAAATGATTCATAGGAATCATAGTTAAAGGATCAATTAACAATTGATAGTTAAATGGTTCACAGGGACCATGCTAGACTACGAATGTGTTGTTGATGATTAAGCAACGAGTTGAATAGATATTACTTGGTTAATGTGAATTTATCAATTAATGGCTCGTAAATACCATTATTATGGGTGGGAGGTTGAATTAAAACCTCAAGTTAATAAGTTGGAACTTCACAAGGTGTGGTGGAGCCTAATACGGGTTGAAAGGTTAAAGCTTCGTGTAACTAAACCGCCTTAAAAAACCTAACTGACGGAATGTTTTGAATTATGTTTTTAACATGTTTTATAGTGAATTTGGAGTTAAAAGTTTATAAAGAAGTATTCCCAAAAGGATCCCAAAATAATTGGGACAGAATCTGGAATACTCAATAATTTGACTAAGTATGGGATCTGGCCAAAATATGCCAATCCCTGAAAATTCTGTTCCAAGCGTATCGCTTGGAGCAGGTGATAAAACAGGCGATACGCCTAGAACACCATACGTGGCGTGAGGCTGGCTTCGCAACCCGCGGCGGGTTCAAATGTTGTAATTGTTTGTTTCTGCTTTCTTAAATGTCCTTACATGTATTGTGTCAATAAAACACTAATATAGTTGGTGTAAATTGGCAGGTTAGTTAGAGTTAGAGCCCCGGATCACCATCGAGCTTGGAGAAGAACTAAACATTATCAAGATAGCGACTTGCAAGCATTACTTTGAGGCAATGCATCGTATGGTCTCCTCTTTAGACTGGAGGACCTATGTCATGTAATGATAAACACCACGGACCGTAGTCTTTCGACCACGTGTCAATTTTTTTTACATTTGTTAAATTGAATTAAAAAGAGTGTGCATAACAGGTGACGTTCGTAAGGATTAATATTTACAAAAGGGTGATGCCCAAATTTTTAAAAGAAAGTTCATCTCGCATGGACCAAATCATTCTCATAAGAGCTGTTTGAAAATGATGAGATAAACTATTATGTGTTTCGGCTATAATAAAAAGAAAAAAAAATATGGGCACCAAAATTCGAACATTAATAAATGTCATAAAGCGTTAAACTCTGATACGATTGTTACAAGTTGGTATCAGAGCCGTCATTTGAGGGATTCAAGTATATGTATAGTGCTTGAACTCAAACCCCGAGCTCGAGGTGCGGGAAAAGTGTTCGGTTCAAGACTCGATCGTGTATCCGGGTATGTGAATTACATTTTGATGTATTGACTAATTGCTCATGAGAATTACTAAAATAAGACCTGAAATGAAATTGTGGGTTAAATGAAATGTATGCGAGGAGTGCAACACCGTGACATTGTAATGATAAAATGCACCTGCTCCTGGACAAGAAGGATATTATCAGAAATGTTTCTCCCAGGAATGAAGGCCGACTGGTTGACATCCACAATATCAGTAAGATCCAGTTTAATCCGATCAGCAATAATCTTACAAATACATTTATACATCACATTGCAGCAGGAAACCGAGCGGTAGTCAGTATCCGCCACAGGAGTAGTAATCTTAGGAATTAATGCAATAATGGTGTGGTTAATCTCCTGAAGCAACCTCCCAGTTTTAAAGAAATCCTGGAGAGGGGCACAAAAATCATCCCCGAGAATTGGCCAAGCTTTCTTAAAGAAGGCAGCCGAGTAACCATCAGGGGATCTTTACAATCACCCATTGAGAAAACTGTATTCTTGATCTCCTCTCTAGTAACATCTCTAATCATGCGGGTGGAATTATACAGAGAGAGCTTAGACCTCCGTATAGAATATGTAAACTTCTACACGACAAGTTTCATGCTAAACTCCTCTCTAGTAACATCTCTGCATCAGTAAGATTACTGCTGATCGGATTAAGTTGGATCTTACATGACAAGTTTCATGCTAAACACTTGCAAATATTGCTATACTACTTAACATGTGTACGTACAATTAGACTTTGCAAGGACACAACTAGTAAGGAAGCAGCGGGACGAGTTCCCGACAAGGACTATTGTCAAGGTAAATATGAGAAAGAAGGCTGTATACACAAACTGTGATGATACTGAGGTATGCATAGTGTTACATCAATGTTTGAACCTCTTATGAGAGGATGATTAACTGAAATCCGAGTCTCAACCCTCAAAGGCATGACAAGGGTTATTGGACCCTCGATCACACATGACCCTTCGAGTTAGAATATGTAAACTTCTACACGTGTCAAGCATGGAAAATGATGAGTAATAAAAGGCTTATCATGTCAGTACTATCCCACGTGACAAGTAAAAATAAAATATGGTGTTTGTCACCTGATGACTAACATGGAATTGACACATATAACAACTCAAAATGCCTGGCCAAGTTTCTAGTGTTACAAGAAATATTGAGGGTGATATGTAGTAAAGGCCGAATAGCAGTTATAATACACCAGATATATGCACTTATAAGTGTGTAATCTGTTTTAGAGACGAAACCCACTTTAAGGGGGGTGAGTTGCAACATCCCGGGTTCTGAATCACTTAATTCTGTTATATTTCGTTAAATGTGGTGTGTGTGTATATATATATACATATACATATACATATACATATACATATACATATACATATACATATACATATACATATACATATACATATACATATATATAATCTTAAATAACTCAATTGTGTTAAATTCGTGTTACGTGTGATACACATAGAATTTATGTGGCACTACATATATTAGCATTCTTGAATAATATTTGTAGTTGGGGGACCAATTATATAAATATGGAAGTTGGGTTTTAAATGACCTAACTATAGAATTTGAGGGACGAAATGTGTAATTTGCTAGAACTGATTAAACAAAAGTCAGAATGATCTGGAGATGAAAATGTGAGCATGAGCATGTGTTCTTCATCCCCCTATTCTAGGCCTAATCCAAAAATTCCAAACGGAGGGATTAGAGCTTCAATTATTGGGCTTAGAAACTATATTCTTGAAGTATTAACTACTCCTAAGCTATTGGAGATCATTGTGTAAGTTTTCCTATCGAGATTTCATGCTTAGAGTTAGAACTTACATCTCAAATTAGATGAATCGAAGATGAAATTTCATGGTTAACATGTTCTAAGATACTTGTGTGATGCCATGGATACTTGTATGCCAAGTTTTGTGACTTAAACATCAAGATTTAGGTGATGAAATCCTTGATGTCGAATTGGAACTATGGGATGGAGAGTTTTAGAAATTTATCATACTAATTGATAAAATTATGTAACTAGTAACTTGCAAATTATTAGATTATTGTTATAGATGCGAAAAAATTATTATGTTACAACACTATGCAAGTATGTGGATAGAACCTAAACCAAATTAAGTTGAAATTATATGGTTATATTTCATGCACACTGTCACACCCTGTAAGATTTGTGTTGGGATGCGAAAAAGGTTATCACAGTCAAGGTTACGAACGTACTCTGGATGGTTCAACAACTAGAGCTGTTTTGGAAATTGTTAAATTTTTGGAGTTAATAGGAGTTTTTCCAATATCATTACGCAGCGGATTAATTGTAATGAGAAAAGTAAATAGTTTAGGTTTACAACACATAAGTTTTCAAAAGATTTTTAGGAAATAACACCGACACCGTTGGGTGTTATGTCAGGAAAATCTCCAAAGGCTAAACCATACTCCAAAAGAAAATGAAAATTCCTAAGATGCAATGGCAGGAAACAAGCAAGCAAGTCCGATGCATGCACAACAAATAAGATCAAGTACCTGAGAATTCACACGGGAAAACGGTCAACAAATAATTATTGGTGAGTTTCACAGGTTTAAAGTGCTAGCAGTTAAATGTTGAATGAAAATAGTAATTTGGAAACAGTTCATGTTAATAATTGACAATATCAGATAAGACTAGTTGAAAAATGTTACCATGTACCCTGAATACCGAAACTGACTTTTTACCCACTCTTGGTATCTTTTTTCGGGTTGATAACGCATAGATATGACATAACAATTTGTACCCTTTGACTATAAATATGGAGTCACGATTGGAGCTACCAATCAGAGCAGGGGCGTCAACCCAATAGATCTATTCAAACATTACCATTTGCAAATGATAATTAATCGGATTCAGTTAATAGTGGGGTTTGGGTTATAGCATGAATGAACAGGAGATAACAGGTTTGGACAATGGAAATTTTCTAACATGGAAAAGTATGTATGAATTCTCCCCTAAAGATGAAAACAGTTAAAGGTAGAAGGGGCCGTGAAAAACTCACATGATTCAGTAACAGGAAATCGGTAGCAACATCAACGAAAGTGTAGCCGTAAATAATTATTAAGAATTCAATAAGTAGTTGGGTTGACAATTAGTGTCACTCCAATTAGGTAGGTCAAGTCTTGACGTCATGGTAGCCATAGAGTTAAATGATTTGGAAATTTAAAGTGAAAGTGTCCGGTTTTATGTTTATTTGGAAATAATGTAAAATATATGCTTATAATTAAATAAAATATAAAAAAATTCCCAAATAATATTTAAAGATGGTAAATATTTATAGAAATAAATATTAAGTCAAAATGAGGGTTTTCATATGAGAAGTTGATTACTTTGACTAATTAGTTGAAAACCGGGCAATTTCGCGGTAACCGCCGATTACACGATATTTATCTGTTTAAGTTAGAAATCAATCAAAGATAATAAAATATGATTATTTTCTGTCCAAAATATGTAGATAATTATTTCAAGTGTCGGTTTTCATTAGTTTGTCGGTTTTGTGTATTTTATGTCGGTTTTGCCGTTTTGGTCCCGTTTGCCCGTTTAATAACATCGTTAGGTTCCTAAATTCACCATATGTATTTCTAAACATGTTTTTACCATTAAAATACCTATATAAGTTCATTTTGATCAGATTTGGGTTTTGTTACAAAAATGACGTTTCCGGGCCCGTCGGGTGTCGGTTTTAGTCCCGGTTGTGCCCAAATTTAAGTAATTTGCTAAGGGATCTTTTGGCTATGATTTAGGATCATTTTAACCATCACAAATTACTGTTTAAAGCCCAAATTTTCTGATCAAAACGGATTTGTATATAGATGCATTTTCCTAGGGTTTTAAAGTGTACTTTTGGTAGTAAAAGTTTCCTATGGTGAGTTTAAGCACAAGTAATCTTTCTAAAGTCAAAGATAACATATTTTGACTATCTTAAAATTCTAAAAACGTGTCATAGGCATTATGGGGTCCAAAATTACAATATCAACATAAAAATATACACTATGTTCAAAGTAGGTGTCTAAACAAGCTTTCTAAACAAATGTTTGTATAAAGGCCCAACCAAACTAAGTTTTGAACATAATATTGCAAGTAAATACTATCATAAGTTTTTTGTGGCAAGATTAATGGCGGAACATAAAGATAATCACAACCTAGTAGACTTTTATGGGTCAAAATCATGTTTAGACAACAATATGAGTCAAGACTTGTACATGGAGTGTTATAGTCATGAAAAGAAACCAAGAACACTAGCTAGAATAAGATTTCACTAAGATAAGTGGAGATAGAACCTCACTAGATGGAGGCCGTGAATGATGATGGTGGTGATGATGATTCTTGAGTGTGCTAGCTTCCTAACATCATAAATCACCATGAGAATGTGTGTTTAAGCAAGAAATTTAGAGAGAGAGTAGAGAGAGAGAGAGAACTTACGGTTTTAGAGAGACAGGAGAGCAAGAGAGACTTCTCTTGAAAGATGAAGGTAACAAGTGAAGGCTAGGGTTCTAAAAGTAGTTTAAGTATGAGAGGTAAATGAAAATGGGAGTGTTTGGTTAGGTGTTGGTGGGTGGTTCGGTTCAAATGAAACCGAGAGGGAGAGAGGAAGAGAGATGGAGAGAAAGGAGTGTAAAAGGTTATAGTACTTGAGGTTCACAAAGGTCTAAGTGTTGAGTGTGTGCATGTATGTTTAGCCGTGAGAAAGGAAGCAAAATAAAATGATTTGAGTCCCTTGTGAGCTACAGTTCATACACACACACTTAGGAGATTCTTGTGATCCAAATTTTAAAGTGTATGTATGTGTGTGTGTGGAAATTTTCGCCTAAAAGGGAAGGAGGGAAAGGAAGGACTAAAAGTTAAAAGGGTTGTCATGATGTGGAGACAACATTTCCCTATACTCCCCTAGGGTGTAAGATTATGTTGCATTTTATGTGAATGGGATCTTCAAGTCAGACAAGGAAACACATTTGTTGGGAAAGTGTAGTAACAAGATCCTACAAGTAACAAGATGGGGGTTCAAGTAACTAGGAAAAGGTGGTGGTGGTTTGCTTACTTAAACCGGCCAAGAGAAAATGAGAGACGTGGGCTCGGGTTCGAACCCGTGAGAGCCGGTTCGAAGGAAAGAAAAAGAAAAGGGGAGTCGCGACGGGGAGGAAGGGAGAAAAGAAAGAAAAAGGTCGTGGGTTCGACCCTCGGGGTGAACCGGGTTGCTCGAGATCAAAAGAGAAGAGAAAGAGAACGGGATCGGGTCTTGATTGTTTATAAAACATTTATCATGACGATAACTAATAATAAAAATGGCTTGGATTAAATTAAAAATGTTCGTGATATAATAACTCGAGATAACGACGTTTCATGGATATATGTATTGCATGCATGTAAAATATATTCGTCGTGAACGTTAATAAAGCTTTATGAAATGTTTTGGACATAAAATAAATCGATGTTTACGTAGGGATTGGATAACAAGTCTTGTATTGTTGTTTAATACGAAATTGTTTATTAAAGTTATCCGTGAAATATGTGAATGATAAAATGATAAAGGTTGATCAAAGTTTATGATTAAAATGAACGTAAAACGATAATGATATCAATAATAAATCCCAAGATGATGGGATCATGCATGACGTTTACTACAAAGTTTGGTAAATTTAGTAAACGGATTCGGTTAGTCGCTTTATTAATATTGAAGTTCCAGCGACCATTCCGTGCAAAGAAGTCATCATGTTCAAGTATTGTTTTCAAAATGAATTTAGGGCTACGTCAAGGCTATATTCCTATTGTAATTAATGCAAATATGATAAAATTGACACGTTACAAGTAATCAGTTACGTAACATAGTTAACATATAAGTATATATTATCGGTTTAAGTCCTTGGAAACTTACGGGTTGTCACATCCTCCCCTAGTTGGGAGAATTTCGTCCCGAAATTCAGATTGTCATCATGGCTGAGCTGCTGCTATAGGAAAAAGATGAGGATACTTGGCGTGAAACTGGTCTTCGCGTTCCCATGTAGATTCAGAACCACGGCGAGAGTTCCAACAAACTTTAATGAGAGGTATACGTCTATGCTTCAATTTCTTGACGGCGCGGTCGACGATCTCGGCGGGTTCTTCAACGAATTGTAGGGATTCATCAAGATGTATCTCATCTAGGGGAACGTTAAGATCTTCTTCGGCAAGGCACTTCTTCAGATTACTGACGTGAGCATCGTGGGCGTTACTAAGCTCGGGCGGCAGAAGTAGTCTATACGCAATGGGTCCGATTGTTTCAATGATTTCGAATGGACCGATGTAGCGAGGGTTTAACTTGCCACGTTTGCCAAAACGAATGACGCCTTTCCACGGGGATACTATCAGCAATACCTTGTCGCCTTTCGCGAATGATAAGGTTTTACGACGGTTATCTGCATAGCTCTTTTGGCGATCGCGAGCGGCTTTCAAACGGTCTCGAATCTGCGTGATTCTTTCGGTTGTCTCTATCACAACTTATGGGCCTGTTATGTGACATCCGGCTAATTCCGGTAAATTTTCTGGACAAACACGAACATGAACAACTATTTATATCAAACGTACATACATTCATACATCTAATAGGAGTTTTAGATGGGTCATTGAGTCCACGTACAAACATTCACACACGAGTTGGTCCTACACGTTGGGTGAAATTTTTTTAAAAAAATGCTAATCGAACGAACGTAATTGGTGTAACACCTAATTTTTATGTGACTCTATATATGCTAGCAAATTTATGTGTTGTATTTCCATGATTGTTATATGAGCTATTGCATGTTCATTATTCATATGCATTGTTCAGGACATCTATGTAAATGCACGAAGATTATATAAATCGTAATTTAATCAAGTAAATTATAAATTATGGAAAGTATGCATATCAATATAAAAATGGTGGTATTGGATACATATGCACTTGTGAACATCCGAACAATTATAGATAATGAGGAATTATCTATAGGGTAATTTAAATCAAGTATTTATCTACCAATCCTATTGAAATTCATCCAAAACAAATGCACCTACAAATCCTCCTCTAAATCTCGTAACCTCCACTTCCCTTTTAACTTTTCACGGAAATCTTCCCCTAGGCGATCTCTCCCTCTTTTCTGATCACAGCGATCTTCTTTGCTACTAAATTTGGTGGATCCAAAGGTCATACAGTAGCAGCCCTACATCGTGATTTACTAGCCGAAGACACTCCAAGAGGTAGCCATCTCCCTCTTCCTTTCGGTTCTTCTTGGTTCTCGATAACCAAAACGGGTCGAGCCTATATTTATTAAGGGTCTTGGCATGTGATAATGTTTGTGTTAGTGTCAATAATTGTAAACGTGTTAAGTCGAAGATCCAAAAGATCGCTTTCACTTGAACTCAAACCCAAACCGTAAAACATGAAGATGCATGCATGGGTTATAGCTGTATATGAATCTCTTGTATTCAAGCATGATATGGTACGTGTTATCATGTGTCATGAGATGAACCTTCATGTATTAACTGTATTGCAACCGTAGTATTAAACCTGTGATCCCATGTGCTTGACATACATGCTGATAGTATGATAATTATCCATGATGACATGATGTGAATACATGAATCAGATGTGCTACATATATGATCTGTTATAGTGTGGCTTTAGCTACTGTTAGGAAGTCTTCACGTAGAAAGATATATGAGCTTGGTTGATGTATGCATGAACTTGGAGACTTAGGCTAACCAAAGTTGTAATGCATGAATTCCCGTTGTTGTGTTGGTACTTGGGAGGGTTAAAGGTCTGACTTTGATCCGTTTTGTTACTGATATGAGTATTAGAAAGTATTGGGTATGGCTGGTGGGTTTTAGAACCCATAAAAAGGATCAAGTTAAAATTTATGCAAATTTATTTAAGACCCATTTTTAGGACAGCTTGCTGTCAGAAAATTTAACCAACTTCGGAACATCATAACTCACTCAATTCTTCATGGAACTGAGTGATTCATTTTGCAGAATAAACCTTAATGAGTTATCATTCAATTCCATGTGGTGGCACTCCAAGCCAAGGAGGTTTCGACCTCCGTTCTGCCACCATAAGTTCAGTGTGCAAACAGCTCTATTTTCTGGAACATGGTTATGGTTTAAATCATTTGGGCATGTTACGCCAAGCTTAAAATTGAGACCTTTTTTGTAGTGTGACCATTATACATGTATGTAACTGGAAATAAAGTTTCGGAATTTATCTATATGTGGAGGGTCGTGTAATTGGGTGAACTTAGGAGCCTAGTTAGTTACATTAAATCATTGGGGGTATGTGTGAGTCCAACTTGTCAAATTGGAAAGTTATTGGTATGAAACTCGTATGGGTCAAAGATACATATGAAATATATGATATGCATGAGCTAAATAGCTAGTATTACCATATGAATGAAATTGTTGCTAATCATGTCCAAGCTTGGAAGTCATACGCGTTTATGTGAGTATATTTACTTCACTTAGGTGCATGCTAGAATATGTGCAACATGAAGTTATATGTTTCTATTTAGTAACCTGCTAATTGAAGAAGCATACTATACATGAAAACCTTCCGAAAATATAAACTTTCTCAGAATTGGAAAGCGTAACCGAACAAACAAACACTCTTGTTAACGGGTCGACAACGTGTCGTCGGGGTCGATTGAGTCAGTATAGTTGTTCTTGCATTGTAGTCTTACACAGTTACAAACATATAGGTGATTCATAGGAAAATCTTTAACACCATTTGTAAAACTCTTGTCGAGCTCTCAAAGGTGAGTTCTCTAACATTTTTCTCTCTAAGTATCTCCTTGAGAGAGAAAAGCATGCTACAAACATTTCAGGTAATATAATTGTATAGCTGATCACGTATGTGCGAACATAACACATATTTGAAGTCCTTACATCTTCGGACCGTTAGTTTATGAGAAAGCGATGTTATATTAAGTAGTACTACTGGGTTTGACAAACCCCACCCACGTTAGTCGCTATAACTCGACTGGATGTCGAACAGGTGTAACATTAGCCTAGACAGTATTATCATCGTCCGTGTTAGACGATGATGGAAAGGCATTACAAACACAAACAGTCACGCTTCGGTTGCGAACCACGTAGTGATAGCAATATTGGCCTAGCTAGCTACGAGTACAATTATGATTACACTGGTTCAAACATTGGTACAAACATTGTTACAAACATTTATTTTTACATTGTGTATTTATGAACTCACTAGCCTTTGCGCTGACCCACGTAGCATGTCGTTCATAGGTTTCTAGGTCCGGAGCACGATTAGGATGCATGAATTGCATTAGGTCTACATCATGATTCGTAACATCGTCTGTTTATGTTTTAATTTGGTTGAGCGCGTGTTTTGCGTAACATTTTGTTTACCTTTATTACACTTCCGCATACGTTTTATCTTGTGTTGGTGTGTTTAAAAACTGTGTTTGCATGGTTTAGTATGGAAAATGACTCAGGTCCTGGTTTGTCACACGCCTCGCGGTTATACTCCGCATGTGGATTTGAGGGTGTGACAGATTGGTATCAGAGCCATTGGTTATAGTGAACTAGGTCTTGCATGTAGGCTAACTATAGCCTTAGAGTTGCATTAGTCATACACGAGAACACACTCTTGATTTTTATTTTATGCAAGCATTTCATTCCTTATATATATGTGTACATATATATATATATATATTATGTTACTGACATGGCCGCTCAATCATCTCCCGCTGCACCATCCCCTTCATCATTCGGAAATGACAAGAACCAACCTTGCAACACACATCATTAACATCATCCGAGCTGAAAAGCGTCGTTTGAATCCGATCAATGAGGCTAACAACTATGAGGGACCTACGTATAATTACCATCCTGAAGAAGACAATGGAGACTGGGAGTGGTATATTCACTTGGTGGAAACTTGGATTCATCAGGAGGATGTGCCGCCGCCACCCTTAGCTGACTTTTCACCTTTTACTTGCACATTACCCATCCTACCTTATCACACATATCAAGCACTCGCAACCGTCGTGGCTCGTGTGCATCGTGAACTGCGAGATACACGAAGAACTTCAAGCATAACTACTGGTATTCTCAAGCGCGATAGATACACTAAAGACTAGATAGACAAAATCGATTATGAACTGGGTGTAGTCGATAAGCACCACACTTAGGGTAACTAATGCCGAGCGCGCGAGTGGACGCGTTGAATCTTAGGGTAAGGGAAGCTGAGAACCGGGCTGCCGTAGCTAAGGATAGAGCTGTTATGGCTGAGGCTAGGGAAATGGCAGCAGAGGAAATGATCGCTAACGTACTGCAGGTTTAAAACAACGTGCCCGAGGAGGAGGGTTCCGTTGTCTCTAAAACTCGCAACAACATTTAATTTAGCTTGAACCTAGATGGGAAGAATATTCCTATCCAACTTTTAAATTATAATGTCTGACTTAGAATATTTTTGTGACTAGATTGCAAATTTATCTGAATTGGAATTATTATTTGGAATGTGTTCGAACATGTGTTGAATTCTTATTATATATCTGGCTGGTATACTATACAAATTCTTAATGTAAATTTGGGTATTTGTGATTAAAAGAACGATGTCTGGACGTACTAAACGAGATGAAGGTCGTGGAAACATCACACAATCAGCTACTGAACTCATGACTTTGATCAACAATAGAGTAACTACAAACCTAGAAGTTCATGCCCAAACCCAAAACCAAGGAGGTAACTTCACGCGTACAGAACCATCCAAATGATCCCTGTGGAAATTCACTATCAAGCGTGAAAATCTAGCCGTGTGTTTGTCTATGACATGCAAGAATGGGGGTGAGCGCAAACCCATACTTATACGGATGAAACTGGGGTCATCGGACTTCTCTGATGGATTGAAGAAATTGAGACTGTATTCATACGGTGCAAGTGCCTGCCTACTAACCAAGTGAATTTCGCTCTTACATATGCAAATGACTTAACGTGGGATGAATTCGAGAATGCGAATAAGGAGGCATATTATCCTCAAGCAGCAATCCAACAATCACAGGGTGAACTTTGAAGATTAGAAATGGAGGGCTCTGAGATAGAAGCATACACTACACGTTTTAATGACCTGACAACCTTATGCCCAAAATTGGTGGAACATACATATGACGGGATTGAGATGTATATAACTGGTGTAGCTCCATAAATCCAAGAAGGAGTGATGTTTACCAACCCCACAACAATTCAACTGGCCATCCAAATAGCACACAAGCTTAAAGATCAAGAAGTAAACCAGGGTATCCTACCTAGACGGGATGCAATGACTACTGCCCCGGACAACAAAAGAAAGTGGGATGGCAACGAGAACAAGGCATCATCTTCAAATCAACTGTTGCATAAACGAGGGAAGTTTAAGAAAGACAGGGCCATTAATCAGAACATCTTCGGCAAACAGGATCAGAGTACTTACGCTGGAAAGTAACCATAGTGGAGTAAATGTGATTACCGCCACCGAGGACAGTGTAGAAAGTATCGATGCAAACACTGCGAAAAAAATGAGCCATTTTGCAAAGGATTGCTAGGGTGAGGCACAAGGAAAGCAGCCGCAGCATAATAGAGTTGTTATGAGTACGGAAAAATAGAACATTTCAAGAAACATTGTCCCCAGATTAAGCAAAGCAAAGGGATGTGGCACTAGCAACAGTGGTATTGGGGACGACGCACGAACTATTCCAACCGATCGCAGTAAGTTTCCTCCGAACAACTTTCATACTAACATACTGGTTTGACACTTGTACTAGTAGACGTTCATATCGCAAATCTTGGTAAACTATTTAGGACAGAACCTGTTAAACTAGGATCCATATGCTCCATATAACCAGTGCACTTACCCCAAACCAATGACTGGTTCGACTAGCACGAAGATTTAAACTCCTATTCAAGGATTAAAATTAAGACTAGATCATTTTCAGCCAAGGATAATGGAGAAGGATATCTCCAAAACGACGTTTCCACGCGGGGCTTGGACACTTCGAATTTTGGGACATGCCTTTGAAATGACCAATACATCTGCATACCCATGGACTCTATATGTACAATGTGTAAACCGTACCATGACAAATTTGTCACTGCCTGCATATATGATATATGAATCTACACCAGAGACAAGGAAGAACATCAGGAACAGTTGTGATTGATCCTATAACGAATGAGACAAGAGAAGCTATACACCAAGTTCTCAAAACGCGACTTCTAGATTTGGAAGGCCAAATTCTTAGTGTACGTGGTTGAAAAGAATGGATCATATTCGACCCCGAAAGGGTCGGGGCTATCAAGGACTGGGAGGCACCCAAGACTCTAACAAGGGTGCGGAAGTTTCTAGAATTAGTTGGATACCACAGACGGTTCACTGAGGAATATATTGGTTATGTTTCACACTAGTTAAAGATCCACAAGTGGAACTACACTACCTATCATATAGAACCTTGAGGTAATGGCACTTACATTTTAAAGTTTGGGAACATCACCTGTATGGCACCAGGTGCACTACCTTCATAGATTATAGTAGTCTAGAAGAGATTACGCAAACAAGTATTCCCAGGCATAACGGCATGGGGCGGAGCCCTATGTCCTTGCTATCATTATGAGCCCTTATCATATCTCTAAACTTGCCTACTTACCAACCAGAGGGAAGACGGTTCTGGTAGGCGACTAGTACACTTCTGGAATACCAAAGGTGTGGTGGGTTAGCTGCGGTACACCCTCTATATAAACACTAATGGTGCTTTCGAAGTGGGACTAGGAGTCTGGCTAAGAACTAGCCCTAGATATCATAGAAGCAAGTCGAGCATCGTAGCTGGTTCCTTAAGCAAAAAGAATACCCCTAAACTCCATCAAGCCCGGACATTCCAACTCACTATACACACGGGACCACTAGAGCAAACGCAGGATGCTCAACTCGAGGCACTGTAAGAAACTAGTGTAGGGACAGTTTTCTTATGAGGAAACGAGAAACTCTTTGGGAGCGAACTGGATGACATTCGTCAATGTATGAGAGTCCTGGTACTATGTATGAGTCCTGGTACTAGAATCTCATAAAGCGAGTAACGTATGAAGCTCGCAGTTATCAATAAGCTATTCATTCTAGTACGGAAAAACAGTACAAACATTGTAAAGTACTCTTCTAATGACTGAAGTGAAGGCTGTAATTAGAACTTGTGTGGGCAAGAGTCTGACTATACCCAAGGTTACATTAGCAGTTATCCAAACTATTACAATCAGAAACATCCTTAGTTAAAGTGGAGACAATCATTTATGGACACTAGCACCAAACTATCTCGAACATCAGGCGAACGTGATACGATCTCGGTGATCGTTAGTCAAAGGACCAAACCTACACACTTTCTAACAATCAAAGGACTGGCAGAATGGTTAAGTTATCTCAGCCCTGCAGGTAAAAGATCTTCTCACGACATGAGATGCCATTTCAACCATATAGGGTCACGACACTCAACTTACACCTCATTCTGGAAATATTGTAGAAGGTGCTCATAACACGTTTGGACACGAGCATTGCATATTGTTTTCAAACTGAAGGAACGAACTAGCAGATTACCCAAGCCATTAGAAAGCATGCCTAGATCCTTTTTGGTGGTTATAAACAAAGAGGGTAACACTCTTAACACTTGGCAGAGTTTGTTACGACAACAATTAACGCACTAGCATTCAGATTGCACCCTTTGATGCACTCTTAAAGACAAAAATATAGGTCACCCACCTAATGGAAAGTGGTTGGTGATACTCAGCTCACAGATCCTAAGTGGTACATGAGGTACAAGAGAGGATCATGCAAACCCGAGACTGTATGGCAGCGTCTTACAAGCGTTAGAGGAGCTATGCTGGAAAACATCCTTAAGAGTGTCTCACCCTAATGAGGGTTATAATTCGTGTTAGGAAAACGTGGCAAACTAAACTCAACATATGAGGTAATCCGAGAATCATGAATAGAATTATTTATGTAGTATGAAAATTGAACCTACCGGGAGAAACTAAAGGTACACACAACATACACCATGTCTTTCACGCATCTAACCTGAACGGTGATTATCAGATGAAACACTCATATTTCACTCAAAAAGTTGAAACTCGATGATCAATCGTAGTCCACTGGGGGAACCAGTGGAAAGCATGAGCTGGGTTGGAAAACAACGAGAATATATAAACATATCGATCTTCAAGGTTCGTTGAAAACTTGAGGCAAGATCGAAGCTCACCAAGAAACACGACAATCAAAAGATACGAAATACACAATTATTCGAACAGACAAACGCCGGTCAACGTAAGTAACACTTAAATTTCAGGGACGAATTTTTTTTTTCAACAAGGGGATGATGTGACAACTGAAAATTTTATTTTTCTATGTGTCTAGTGAACGAGCAACGATCTTAATTTTCGGGACGAAAACTCCTTCAACAAGGGGATGATGTGACACCCGGCAAAAATTCAGGAAATTTTTCGGACGAACACGAACACGAACGGTTGTTTACTTTGAGCATTCATGTATTCATACATCCAATAGGATCGTTAGATGTGTCGAGTCCACAAACATTCACACACAGTTCGAGTCAATCCTAAACGTTGGTGGCTAATTAACAAAACATTTATCGAAGAAACATAAATGGTACGATGTGGGACTTCCTGAAATTATATGACATTGCATGCAAGTTGACTTACGTGAGCATGATTCTGTATTATACTATGTGTCATTATAGACTAATGAGTTTTACTAGAAATGTAGGCGGATGATTAAATCTTAAGTTACTTGGATTATGAAGCGTATAAATTACCCTACTAGGGAACCTAATACAAAGGAAATTGATGATATGATATTGAGCTATGCGGCTCTTCTTTGTGGATCATTATTATCAGTAGCACTTCTAGTCATTACATTTAGAAATATTTTTTATAGTTCTAAAAGTAATAATTTATTAAAATTAAATGAGTCATTTTCATTTGGTGAAATCCAATACAAGAATGAAAGAAACAATATTTTTCAAAAAAATTCTTTTTTTTCTGATAATAATTATTACAAGGCCCAATTTATTCAACAATTGGATTATTGGAGTTATCGTGTGATTAGCCTAGGATTTATCTTTTTAACCATAGGTATTCTTTCAGGAGCAGTATGGGCTAATGAAGCATGGGGATCATATTGGAGTTGGGATCCAAAGGAAACTTGGGCCTTTATTACTTGGATCGTATTCGCAATTTATTTGCATATTCGAACAAAGAAAAATTTGCAGGGAGCAAATTCCGCAATTGTGGCGACTCTAGGCTTTCTTATAATATGGATATGCTATTTTGGGGTCAATCTATTAGGAATAGGGTTACATAGTTATGGTTCATTTACGTTAACCTCTAGTTAAATTCAATAAAAGTTATTAAGAATACAAACAGAATGCAATACGGTGTATATAAAACATCTTGTATCAACCGGCGAGAACCATGTGAATCATGTAGTATAGTGATTCACGCGGTTCTCGCAAAGACCAAGTATATTGGGTAAAAATTTAAATTCATATTTTGTTTTTACTTTATTTAAAATTTAATAGAATAAAAATCCTTCTTTTTTTTCATTAGCCAACCAACTCTTAAAAATCATAGGGGTTTTTTCTTAAAGAAAACTATCTATAAAAATAATTAGATAGAATACCTTCAACCTTGTCAACTGATAGTGAAAGAACAAAATCGGGGTACATACCAATACCTATTACAGGTAGAAAAATGGAGATGGAAACAAATAACTCGCGCGGTCCAGAATCAAAAACATAAGAATTTGGAGTATTAAATAACTTGTATCCATAGAACATCTGGCGTAACATAGATAATAAATAAATAGGAGTTAATATAATTCCAATTGCCATTATAAAAGTGATGGCTATTTTGGGCATTAAAAGATATTTTTGGCTGGTAATTATTCCTAAAAATACTATCACTTCTGCAACAAAACCACTCATACCCGGTAATGCAAGGGAAGCCATGGAAAAGCTACTGAACATCGTAAATATTTTTGGCATGGGGATAGCTACTCCGCCCATTTCATCGAGATAAACAAGACGTATTCTATCATAACTCGTTCCTGCCAAGAAAAAAAGTGCAGCACCAATAAAGCCATGCGAGATTATTTGTAAAATAGCTCCATTGAGTCCCGTATCAGTTATCGAAGCAATTCCTATAAGTATGAAACCCATATGAGATACCGAGGAATAGGCTATTCTTTTTTTTAAATTACGTTGGCCGGGAGATGTTGAAGCTGCATAGATTATTTGTATTGTGCCTACTATCATCAACCAAGGAGAAAATATAGAATGAGCGTGTGGTAATAATTCCATATTAATCCGAATCAATCCATACGCTCCCATTTTTAATAAAATTCCGGCTAGAAGCATACAAGTACTGTAATGCGCCTCTCCGTGGGTATCTGGTAACCATGTATGTAGGGGTAGAATCGGCAATTTGACAGCAAAAGCAATAAAAAATCCAATATAGAATATGATTTCCAAAGCCACAGGATACGACTGATTAACTAATGTTTCAAAATTTAATGTCGGTTCATTAGAACCATATAAACCGACGCCCAGAACTCCCATTAAGAGAAAAATGGAACCCCCCGCTGTGTACAAAATAAATTTTGTGGCTGAGTAGAGACGTTTCTTTCCTCCCCACATGGATAGAAGTAGATAAACTGGAATTAATTCTAATTCCCACATGATGAAAAAAAGTAAAAGGTCCCGAGAAGAAAATGATCCTATTTGACCACTATACATTGCTAACATCAAGAAATGGAATAATCGAGAATCCCGAGTAACAGGCCAGGCCGCTAATGTAGCTAAAGTAGTGATAAATCCTGTTAATAAAACGGGTCCTATAGACAGTCCATCTATTCCTAATTTCCAACGGAAATCAAAAAAATCGATCCATTTATAGTCCTCTACTAGTTGGATTAATGGATCGTCCAATTGGAAATGATAACAGAATGCATAGGTTGTTAGAAGAAGTTCTAACATGCATATACATATAGTATACCACCTAATTACCCTATTTCCTTTATGGGGAAGAAAGAAAATTAAGGAACCTGCAAATATTGGTAAAACTACAATTATTGTTAACCAAGGAAATTTGTTCGTGGTAAAGACAAGATACACTTGGACCAGAAAAACCTGTGCTCAAAAATATCTTATTTTGGGGCACAGGTTTTGGCGGTAAAAAAAAAATGGACTCAAGTAGGGGTTTATGTAATGTATTAATAAGCTATACCCATGCTGCGGGTTGTTTCATGCCATAAATAAACTCGAACACTCAAGAAATCTGTTGGGCAGGCGGATTCACATCTCTTACAACCGACACAATCCTCTGTTCTTGGAGCAGAAGCTATTTGTTTGGCTTTACACCCGTCCCAAGGTATCATTTCTAATACATCCGTAGGACAGGCTCGGACACATTGAGTACACCCGATACATGTATCATAAATCTTTACTGAATGCGACATTGGATCTATCCATTTTTGAACGCGATAAAGTTTCAATCTAGTAAATTGATAAATGAATTATATTAGTACTAGATGAATCGATGAGTTCCCCGAGTTTTTTTTAATCTATTTCTGGATTGAAAGTGCCAAAATACTTTGATTTCTTATCTTTGTGATAACATGATCATATCTTACGTGGCAGACATGCTAATTTGAATTAATTTATGAAAATCATAAATTATATGATAATATTACTTATTCAATAAATTCGATTGATTTATACGAGTTGATTTTCTGTTACGATAAATTGATGAAACAATAGCGAGTCCAATAGCGGCTTCAGCAGCTGCAATAGCTATAACAAAAATCGAAAAAATGGCTCCTTTTAATTGACGACTATCAAAAAAATCAGAAAATGTTACAAAATTTAGATTAACCGCATTTAATATAAGTTCAAGACACATAAGAGCCCTAACCATATTTCGACTTGTAATCAATCCATATAGACCGACAGAAAATAAATAGGCACTCAAAACAAGTACATGTTCGAGCATCATTAACCAACTCCTTATCAATCTCGATTCATTTCAATATGAACAACAATTTAACCAATTGGATTGACTAGAATATAACGAGTAATGGAATAAAGGAATATATTGGGAATAGATCGAACTAATAAAGAATTTCTATTTTATATACAAAGTCAACTAGAAAAAAGGAAATATATGTGATAGCTCATAACAAGGTTTTTCCTGTTCTAAAGAGTTATTATTGACGAGCTACAGCAATTGCGCCAATTAACGCAACTAAAAGAATTATTGAAATAAATTCAAACGGAATAAAAAAATCTGTTGATAAATGAATCCCAATTTGTTGACTATTACTTATCAGATCTTGCTCTATAATCTGGTTTGCTTTTGTAGTCCAAATAATCCCGTACCATGACGTATCTAGAATAGTAGTAATTAGTGAAACAAAAATACTTGTACAGACCGCGGAAGTTACTCCATCTCCCACGGTCCAAAGACGGAAATCTTTGGAATATTCTGAACCATTTATGAACATCACAGCAAAAATGATTAAAACATTTATGGCTCCTACGTAAATAAGGAGCTGCGCAGCAGCTACAAAATGGGAGTTCGATAGAATATAGAATAACGATATACAAACAAAAACCAATCCCAAAGAAAAGGCAGAATAAATGGGATTGGCAAGTAATACTACTCCCAGACCCCCTAATATAAGACCCAATCCCAGAAAGACTAAAAGAAAATCATGTATTAGTCCAGGTAAATCCATTATATATAAAATAAGAGATAAATAAATCAAAATATTGCATAACTTTATTGACCCGGGCAGGAAAAAAGAAGTAACTCTACTTTTTATAATAGTTCTTAATTATTCAATTTGAAAAATTCAATTTTCATGGATATCGATTGACGTAGATATAGATATTGGCCTAATCTCTCGAAAGAGTAATTTGAGTCTATATATTTTCATAAATATGGACTATAGAAAAGAAATCTATTTTTAATATGAATATAAATTCAATATGAATATAAATTCAAACACAATTATTGCCCCCTAATCAATATAATTATGAATATAATTGTAGTTATTCACCAAACAAAAACCTTCATTCTTTTAGATCAAACTTTTAGATCAAAATGAGTTCTTAAGTTTTTATTTCAGGCAAATTTAAAATTGTTCGAATTGTGTAATCGTCAATAATTGACATTGGTAACCGACCCAAAGCAATTTGATTATAATTCAATTCGTGACGATCATAAGTAGAAAGTTCATATTCTTCAGTCATTGATAAACAATTTGTTGGACAATACTCAACGCAATTACCACAAAATATACATATTCCAAAATCAATACTGTAATTAAGCAATCGTTTCTTTCTAATATCTGTTTCCAATTTCCAATCAACAACGGGTAGATCTATAGGACATACACGAACACATACTTCACAAGCAATGCATTTATCAAATTCAAAGTGGATTCGGCCGCGGAAACGCTCGGATGTGATCAATTTTTCGTAGGGGTATTGAATAGTTACAGGTAAACGATTCGCGTGTGATAAGGTAATCATGAAACCTTGACCAATATACCTTGCGGCTCGTACTGTTTGTTGGCCATAATTCATGAACTCAGTTACCATAGGAAACATATCGTGAATATCTATAAAAAAAAGATACTTGTTTCTTTCTCTTGTTTGAGACAAGTCGTGAATCTAGAAGTATTATTTTACAGTGAAAGAAGTTGGGAAGAAGTTGTTAATAATAGATTACCTAGAGAAATAGGTAAAAGAAATTTCCATCCAAGATTTAATAATTGATCCATTCTCAGCCGCGGGAGAGTCCATCTTGTTGCGATAGGAATGAACAAGAACAAATAAGTTTTAGCTAATGTAATAAAGATACCAATTATTGTTCCAAAGACTCTACCCTCTTTAGTAATATCAAAAAGCTCGGGAACATGTATGTACGGAATAGAAAGATTCCAACCTCCCAAGTAAAGAACTGTTACAAATAATGAAGAAACTAGTAGATTTAAATATGAAGCAACGTAAAATAAACCAAATTTTATACCGGAATATTCGGTTTGATAACCTGCTACTAATTCTTCTTCTGCTTCTGGTAAATCAAAAGGTAATCGTTCACACTCGGCTAGGGAAGAAATTAGAAAAACTAGAAACCCTATAGGTTGACGCCACAAATTCCATCCCCAAAAACCATATTTTGACTGTGCTTCAACAATATCAACTGTACTTGAACTGTTAGATAATCATAGTAGATGATAACATCACTGTTCTCATCCCTATTGCAGAACCGTACATGAGATGAAAATCTCATACGGCTCCTCAAAGGTCACAAATAAATCTAAGGACCCGTCCATTATTCTTTTTCTTGATATGTTTGTAGGATAGATATACAATTAAATCCATTGTGAGGTCCCCATTAGACACTGGAATTCTGTCTGCAATATGTATAATTAAAATGCTTCTGAATTCATCTTATCTTTTAATAATTTAAATTCTTCTTTGTTGAGTAATAACTTAATCCTTGAATAAAATGTTTCTTGTAACAATATCAATAGATATTTCATCCTAACATAGAGATTTCCACCTAACGTTTTCAATTACGAAATCCAATTAGACGTTGCATTAGTTCGCGAATCATGACAAAAATTCTATCTCTATATAGAGATATAGAGATCTCTTTTTTCTAGTGCAATTCCATTCAGTCTTTCTTTTTTTTTCGTTCCTATTCTCCTTTCTCAAAAAAGGGGGACCTTAAACAAAGTTAAAGGATTACTTCGTTCTTGATAGTTATTTACTTAATTGGTGAATAGAAGTATACTCTGGATCGGAATCGTGGGGAGTACTCCTTGATCATTTCTACCAATTTCAAGTCCCTAATTCTTTTTATACACAGAGAAATACACTTACATAATCTCTATTACGAATCCTTTGTGTACCTTAGTGTTCCTAGCTATCCACTCATTTTTATCAATCTACTTTCGGGTAATACATATAGATAGTAAAAACCTCATAAAGTTGATCTTTTGAACCCGCTTCAAGTCATGATGACTAATCAATAAATCTTGGGGTAAACAGTCTCTAATACTTAATATTTACTTTTCTTCACTTTTGTACATAGAAAATGAGATTCAATCTTTTACTGCAAATTTCTAAGCCGTTTCTTTCACTCATATAACTATCTGGTTTCCTTCATCAATCCCCGAATAATGAATAAAAAACGAAAATTTATATTCAACTCATGACACTTCCTTACTAGAAAGAAAAGATGTAGCGGGAAATTTATGTCTTAACGAATCACACGTAGAGATATTGATAACACACATAGAGTTAATGGTATTTCATAACTAATTGATTGAGCAGCAGCTCGTAGACCACCTAAAAAAGAATATTTATTATTTGAGCCATATCCTGACATAAGAAGGCCGACAGGCGCAATACTTGAAATAGCAATCCATAAAAAAACACCAATACTGAGATCGGCTAGAACAAGGTTATAACCAAAAGGAATTACTAAATAACTTAATAAAATGGATATGACTGCTATAGATGGTCCAATACTAAATAAACGAGTATCTCCTCTAGATGGAAGAAGATTCTCTTTGAAAAGTAATTTGGTACCATCTGCTAGAGCTTGAAGAATTCCCAAAGGTCCTGCGTATTCAGGACCAATACGTTGTTGTATACCCGCAGATATTTCTCTTTCTAACCAAACAATTACTAGTACACCTATTGTAATTCCT
>JBCNJP010000007.1:38439411-38489023 GCA_039602395.1 Deinandra increscens subsp. villosa | reverse complement strand
ATATTATTCTTGCGTTGTAGCGTTCGCAGCCTCGGCTGTCGTTGTTGCTGCAGTTGCTGGGGAAAGAAAGCAAAAGTTTTAGGGTCGCCACACTCTCCTTAGGAATAACTACGTCAACACCATCTTGAGACACCTTTGGTTCAACAAACCGGAAATTTATGGATCTTTTCCAAGTAGGATTCGATTTTTCAAACGATTGTGAATTTTGACCCTTAACCTTCGCAGCATACGATGTTAGAAATCCATTAAATGGCCTTTGACCATTTGACAATTATGACCCCTATACTTAAGATACTCCATTTGATGAAAGTTAATATCTTAAGGGGTTGATATGTAATTATGGTGGTTAAAAGATTTGTGAGTCTATTTGCCATATTTTTTTACGTATTATTTCTTCTTCATCCTCTCCATGGAATTCTCTCTGGAGATTACTCACTAACACCATAAGAAGAACTCAAATCCATCAAGTAGGCAAACGAGACTCTTAATCGGATTAATCACTATGGCGTCATCTTCATCCACGCACAAGAACGAATCTTCATCAAGTAAGTTTTCTTGATTAATTTGGGACTTTGTATAATTTGATTTCATATGTTGAATAATCATTCAACATGTGGCATCAGAGCACGTTTAATTTTTAATGTTTAAAACAAAGTTCACCGTGTTTCGTCTGTAATTTTCTGCAATCAAAATTGTTCAAATAAAATCACGATAGAGAAATGTTTTGTGAAATTGCGGCAATCTTGAAAACAGGGATCTAAAATGATGGACAGATTTAATCCATATCCCATACTTGAATTTTAAAGTATTTTCAATCCTATCTAATTTATCAGTCTCTTTACGATTGCATCGGTCGAAGATAAATATACATGGTGGATTTATTTTACCTATTAGATGATGATTTAATTAAAGTTTTTACACATACTTACATCACATATATGTGCCGACCATATTCATAACTGGTTTTAAGAAGCGGCAAATTAAATAGAACATGTATAAATCTATTTGCCTCAAAGTGCTTATATGTAGAAATTAAGGAAATTAAATATATTGGTATTGAAGGCATGACTAATTCTGATGACTTCTAATTACCCAGTTTTACTAATGGCTACTAAATTGGCTATTTTATGATGCCTAGTTTACTTAACTCTTGCAGCAATTTTAATGGCATAAGCTTTAATGATTTGTATGACCGAACCAACGGGAAGTTGTTCAAGTCGATATAAGCATAAAAACTAAGTCACTTGTACATTGTTTAAATTATTTTTTCATGAACCCAACGGTAATGATTTAATAATTTAGATAATGGAAGTAAACTTATATATTGCATTTTGCCCAACGGTGTTTGCAATAAATATGTTTAATAAATTACATAATATATAACATTTTGAGTTCAATTGTTAACTGAACCAACGGGATGTTAATAATTGAGCATGATGTTTATTTTACCTATTATTTGGTGTTAGTAAAAGGTATTTATTTAATATCTGATATGTTTTATGTTTGTATCCTTCTATATTTTCGTATAGCTATAACTGAGCATGACATTTATTCTTTACATGCATCAGCATCTACCTTTAGAGCAGGTTCCGGTTATTTGCACTGAATCGAACCTTTGAATGGAAATAACTTCGGTACTTGGATAGAACAAGTTAAGTTGACCTTAGGATTTATGGATCTGGATTACTGTTTTAGACATGATGCTCCCTCTCCTCTTACCGATAACTCTACAGTAGAACAAAAGAAAATTTATGATCAGTGGGAGCGTTCTAACAGAATGTCGCTCATGGTAATCAAGAATTCAATCTCCCCTACCATTAGAGGAGCCATAAAAGATTCTGAAAATGCAAAGGTTTACTAAGACTTGGTTGAGGAGCAATTCAAAGGTACTTCAAAAACCAATGCTGGTATCTTAATCCTCAGAATGTTAACTACCAAATACAATGGGGTTAGTGGTGTGCATGGGCACATCATGATGATGAATGACATGGCTAATCAATTAAAAACTTTAGACATGGAAATCAGTGAAGGATTTTTAGTTCACTTCATAATGACATATCTCCCTCCTCAGTTTGATCTTTTTAAGATCAACTATAACACTCAAAAGGAGAAATGGAAGATGAGCAAACTGATTGCCATGTGCGTTCAGGAAGAAGAACGCTTAAAACTTGAAAAGCCCGATGTTGCTCACTTAACCACTTCTAATCCCAACAATAAAAAGGGATCATTCAAAGGTAAGGGTGAAATGGGGAATAAACCAAAACCCAATAAAATCTCTACTCCTGGAGCAAGTACTAGCACATTCAAAGGCACTCCCAAATGTCGTTTCTGCCATAAAAAGGGGCATACTCAAAGGGATTGCCCAAAGTTTAAAGAATGGCTTGCGAAGAAAGGTAATTCCCTAAACCTCACAATTTATGAATCATTTCATATTAATGTACCTTGTAATACATGGTGGTTTGACTCTGGTTCCACTGTACACATTTCTAACTCATTAAAGGGATTCCGTACGATAAGGAGGCTGGCAAGAAACCAGCAAACGGTTAAAGTGGGAAACGTAAGCGGTTGCTGAAGTTGAAGCAGTAGGAACTCTTTCATTTATTCTGGAAGGAGGCTTCATTTTAAATTTGGCTGAAACTGTATATGTACCAAGTATTACTAGAAACTTAATTTCTGTTCCAAAACTAGATGTTGACGGTTATGTATTTACTTTTGGCAATGGAAAATGTGTTATTAGTTTCGATTCCTGTACTATTGGTCGTGCTCTATTAGAGGGAGACCTCTATAGATTATGTTTAGATCATAAATTTTTGGAATCCTTATTGTCTTATGATGTAGAAGACAACTTAGTAGTAAATAAGAGGAAAAGAAATGAGGAGACTTCATCTAAATTATGGCACGAAAGATTAGGTCATATTTCACGAGAAAGAATGAACCGACTTGTGAAAGATGGAGTACTCCCAGAACTTGACTTTTCTGATTTTGAAAAATGTGTTCAATGTATTAAGGGAAAAATGACCAAAACGAATAAGAAAGGTTCCACAAGAAGCACAGGATTACTTGATTTGATCCATACGGATGTATGTGGTCCTTTCCCCGAGGGCATCGGAGGGCAAAAGTCGTTCATTACTTTCATTGACGACTACTCTCGTTATATGTACTTGTATCTAATTAATGAGAAATCTGAATCTTTAGAAACTTTTAAAACCTTTAAGGCTAAAGTTGAAAATCAACTAGATCGAAAAATAAAGGTTGTGAGATCGGATAGGGGTGGAGAATACTACAGCCGCCACACTGATGTTGGATAAAGTCCGGGGTCTTTTCATGAGTTTTGTAAAAGTCATGGTATAATAAATCAATACACCATGCCCGGAACCCCCCAACAAAATGGTGTAGCTGAAAGGCGTAACCGTACCCTTATGGATATGGTACGTAGTATGTTGGCTAATTGTGATCTCCTTAAGTCTCTTTGAATTGAAGCTTTAAAAACAGCTGTCCACATTCTTAATCGAGTTCCTTCTAAGTCTGTCCCAAAGACTCCTTTTGAAATATGGACAGGAAGGAAGCCTAATTTGAATTATTTCAAAGTATGGGGATGTCCAGCTGAAGCTAAACTCTACAATCCACAGTCCAAGAAACTAGATATGAAAACCGTTAGTTGCTTTTTCATTGGCTATCCCGAACGTTCTAAAGGACATCGATTATATTGCCCTTCTCACTCTACTAGAATTGTCGAGACAAGACATGCTGAATTTATTGAGATGTCGAATTTGAGTGGGAGTGGTGATGGTAGGCAAATAGATCTTCAAGAGGATACTAGAGAGGCGCCGCTTATTGATATACCGGTGCCCATTACTCAACCAATTGAACCATCTATTGATTTGCCAAATCCTCATAATGATAACATGACTAACACTGAGGAACCATCTACTTCAAATCCTCACATATATCCCGAAATTAATGAACCAACATCTCAAGAGCTTCAACCGCCATTAAGAAGGTCTTCTCGACCTAGGCGACCCATAAGTTATGATGATTTTGTGACTTACCTTCATGAGACCGACTTTGATTTGGGTAAAGTTGATGATCCAACTACATTCAAAGAGGCCATGTATTGTGACCAATCAACTCAATGGTTTAATGCCATGGAAGATGAGTTGAAATCAATGAAAATGAATAATGTTTGGACACTTACTGAACTACCAAAGGGTGCTAAGCCTGTAGGTTGTAAGTGGGTCTATAAAACTAAATTAGACCCAAATGGAAACATTGAACGTTATGGAATTGACTTTCAGGAGACATTCTCTCCCGTTTCTAAAAAGGATTCCCTAAGAATAGTCATGGCCTTAGTAACGCATTTTGACTTGGATTTACACCAAATGGACGTTAAAACTGCGTTCTTAAACGGGGATTTGCATGAAGATGTGTTCATGAAACAACCAGAAGGTTTTGAGCCTAAAGGTAAAGAACACATGGTATGCAAATTGAACAAGTCAATATATGGGTTGAAACAAGCATCTCGACAATGGTACATCAAATTTAATGATGTGATGAAAATAAATCATTTCATTAAGAACCAGGTAGATCAATGCATTTATCTCAAGATGAGTGGGAGCAAATTTGTTATACTTGTGTTATATGTCGATGACATCTTATTAGCAAGTAATAATCTAGACATGTTGCATGAATCCAAAAGATTACTATCCTCTAATTGTGATATGAAAGATCTCGGTGAAGCCTCTTATGTAATTGGCATAGAAATACACCGAAATCGAAGTGTTGGGACATTAGGATTATCCCAAAAGGCATATATTGAACGGATGCTTAAAAGATATAACATGCAACAGTGCTCCCCATCTGTCGCCCCTGTCGTTAAGGGTGATAGTTTTGGGTCTTATCAATGCCCTAAATCAGAGGAAGAAATTGAACAAATGAGACTCACACCTTATGCTTCTGTTGTTGGAAGTCTAATGTATGCTCAAGTTTGCACTCGTCCCGATATCGCGTATATAGCTGGCATGCTAGGCAGGTATCAATTAAATCCTGGCCTAGATCACTGGAAAGCTGCTAAAAAGGTACTGCGATATTTACAAGGGACAAAGGAGTTTAAATTGACTTATAGGAAATCAGATGATCTTGAAGTCATTGGCTATACCGATTCTGATTTTGCGAAGTGTAAAGACGATAAAAAGTCTACTTCAGGATACATCTTCATGCTATCAGGTGGGCCCATTTCATGGAAGAGTCATAAGCAGGAGTTGACTACTACATCAACTATGATGGCTGAATATGTTGCGTGTTATAATGCCACGTGCCACGCGATTCTCCTAAGAAATCTGATTAAGGGACTCAAAGTTGTTAATTCCATACAAAGGCCGATGAAAATTTACTGTGATAACAGTGCAGCGGTGAGCTTTTCAAATAATAATAGCTCAAGTGGTGCTGGATTATATCTCGACACAAAGTACTTGTTTGTGCGCGAGCGAGTGGAGGACCAAAGTGTTAATGTTCAGTATATCAGCACACATGACATGTTAGCAGATCCACTTACTAAGTGTCTACCGCCCAAAGCGTTCACTGACCATGTACTTAATATGGGTTTTAGGCGAGACCTTTTATGATGTCATGTAAATACTTTTAAGACATTTTCATTCAAATGTAAAGTTTGTCTATACTTATTAATATGTATGTGCACTATAATGTTTACTTTAGACAAACGTATTCTTTACCACCTAACCTATAATTTTAAGATGATGTCAATGCCATAATTGATAGGGGTCTTGCGTTAATAATGATGCTACTGACTGTATCAATTTACTTTGATGTTATCATAAGAAGGTTTAATGAAAATGATCAAGTATGATCACTTGGCCAATTAGTGTTGTATTTATATACGTATATGAATGCGCAGTCAAATTGTCTAGCGGCCAAGTGGGAGAATGTTAGAAATCCATTAAATGGCCTTTGACCATTTGACAATTATGACCCCTATACTTAAGATACTTAATTTGATGGAAGTTAATAACTTAAGGGGTTGATATGTAATTATGGTGGTTAAAAGATTTGTGAGTCTATTTGCCAGGTTTTTTTTACGTATTATTTCTTCTTCATTCTCTCCATGAAATTCTCTCTGGAGATTACTCACTAACACCATAAGAAGAACTCAAATCCATCAAGTAGGCAAACGAGACTCTTAATCGGATTAATCACTATGGCGTCATCTTCATCCACGCACAAGAACGAATCTTCATCAAGTAAGTTTTCTTGATTAATTTGGGACTTTGTATAATTTGATCTCATATGTTGAATAATCATTCAACATACGAATCATGCATAGGCACAGTGACCTCACCAGAATTCAGCACAACACCTTTGTCCCTGTTAGAATCTGTATCTATGGTCGACTGATCCTGCGAAACCAAACCCTACCTTCCTTCCACGGATTTGCTGTCGACAACGTATGTGTGCCAACACCCAGGTCCGAGTGCTGTTTTAGAATACTTCTGCCATGAAGCATCGGACCCCTCGATGTTCTTAAGTTTGGATGCCCAAGCACCAGACACCTTTGTAGAATCCGTTACATTCTTCACGGAAGCCATACAGAAAATCGGTCTTTGAGATGGTATACAGAAACCCTAGCGGCCGATGGTATAGAACAGGTGGCCAAGGAATCAGCGCCACTCAAACAAACCGATGCAGACTTCGAATCCCATCAAACAGTGTTTAGAAATCAAATGAACGTTAGCGAATAGCCACAGCAGCAAGATCAAACACGTGGGCAAAACAATGCTAAAAAGCCCTAATACGCCATAAACCCTAGTTCGCAAAACTCAATGTAGTAACCCAGATCATACGAAGATGAAGAACTACATATTGAGCGGTGGAACTTTTTAAATTTGACTAAAGTCCTTCATTAAAAATGCAACAGATTTTCTGTTCGGAAAATAGCATTAGGTAAATTAGAGGGACTAAAATTGTCATTTGTTGAAGTTTCATTCAGTTATCAGAGATAACTGAATATACGCTCCTTGGGGTCAGTTTTTCGAATGACATTCTGAAATCACGATTTCAAAAATACACTTTTGATCATATAGCAATCATAATCCATTCAGAAATCTTGTAAATCAAATCTGCTTTTATCCGGTCATTCAATTGGTATACACTCTAATTTGTTTGATCTGAAAGTGTTTCTCATGACTTCAAATTTATTTAAGCGATTCAGAAACTTTCCAACAATTAGTGGGATTTATCGAAAATATTATAAAAAAAAGAAAGTATAAAGATAAGACTGTTTTATTACATAAAAATGATGAGATTATTACCGGCTAATAGACAATAGTTAAGATTATTAAATCCATTTTCCTATTTAAAAAATGAGTCAGGTGCACCTTATACGCTTGTATTTACTTATCTAACAATCTCAGTTGTACCATAACGATTTCGCTTTTCATGTGTTTAACTATAAAGTCAAATAATATTGTCCAAGTTCAATAATTGAAAACAATAGAATAATGTCAAATAATATAATCAGAGAAAAGAAATTGATGCAAGCTTACCAAATTCCGTTTTTAATTCTATGAAATCTCAAATAAAAAAAAAGATAAAAGAAAAAGGAAAAAAATGCAAGCCTCCTAATTCCATTTTTAATTCTTGAAAGTTTTTCAAATGAAACAATAGAAGTCAATGAGTGTCTTTTAATAATATAAGTTTTACCTTGTTGGCGGATAATAATATGAGTTTTGAAATTTCCTCACAATAATACGAGTTTTGTGGGTATTGGATTCTAATGATACCCGTTAGTTTTTTACTAACGGTGTTAGTTTGTTTGCCTACATGGCACCTGACGTGGACTGTCTTCCTCCTACGTGGCACCTGATGTGGCACCTGCCACATAGGCAACATCAATGTAGGCAACAGACTAACATCGTTAGTATAAAACTAACGGTGTATCATTAGAATCCAATACCCACAAAACTCGTATTATTATGAGGAAATTTTAAAACGCGTATTATTATCCGCCGACAAGGTAATTATTAAAATCCATTTTTCCTGTCTTTTATAAGTATAAATCTGTTTGAATAATTAATTCAATCAAATAAAACATCAAATATAAAATATTAAATTGAAGTAGATGAAGCATGCGTGTTAGGCAGAATGGAACATGACATCTTAACACCCTCAACTTCTGCCTTTTTGTTTCGGGCATCATGATTTAAATAAACTAGTTTTTCAATCTTGGCCGCGTGTTGCATCAGCACCCGTATAAGACACGATAAAAATAACGATAAAACTTGAACTTGCTCAAATTAGGTTGTTAAATCCTAAGGTCAAATAATTTGAAAAAGAAATGCAAAGTAAACTTTACAGTGTTAAATAATTTGCTTCAAATAGATGATTGTGAAGCATGACATTTCTTACAAATTATTATGGGCTGGCTTAGTAACATTACTTTAAACAAAACAAAAGAGATCTAAGTCAGACAAGTAGGTGAAGAGAAATACATTATTAGTAATAGATCTACAGCCTTATATACATTGTTAATCAAAGTCAGATTAGATTTGATTAGTATTGTTGGTACCATGGTACTTGAAAGTGAAATTGACCGTTTATATGAGATAGTATACACTGTGTTATATGACGACATAAATCAATCGATTAACCATCAATAATCTAAACATGCACACATTTACCTGAATAGCAAAAAAGGGCGAATCCACCCAAATGTCTGTAGGTAAGTATTTCAAAGAAGAAATAGGCTTTCACTTGGTCTTTAAAGTCCTTACATCCAGAAATAAAAAATTATAAAACAATCAAGATAAATGAACATGTTGAGAAAATTTATATGATATAAGCTACATTTCAGATGGTACCGTTGCCTAGCAAAGTAGCAATTATCTAGAGATCACCTTGAGGTGTTTCGTACCGTTCAAGCCAAGAACCAACATTTGGAGACACATAAATGTGAAGCTAGGAAATAAGGTGCCACTACACATTCTTTTTGCCATTTTGACATATACTTACAGGCTGCACATGGGCAATTTGAAGATGATGTATATGTTTATAAACTGTCCTTGCACCAAGATTCTTAAGTTATGTTTTCTACAACAATTAACAAACATTTAAATCAAAATGAAAATTGACAATCACAATGTCAAAAAATAAATAAAAAAGGTCCATGAATTCTTGATTAGTAGTGATCTAGAAAGAAAAACCGAAGCCACCGATAGCGATTTTAGAAAACAAATCGACTCACAATACATATAGGATGAAGATTGACTTTACCTAAACTGAAGCCGATTGAAGATGAAATGTCTTTTGAATCGGCGACATAGCTAGATCCTGTATGCAGTCCTTACCTAAAAGGCAAAAACCCATACCATTGGGCACTTGACTTGGAATACAGATACATTAATTTGGTTCAAAATAAAGATAGATATAGTGTTTTAACCAACTAAGAAAGTCATGAATTGATGATGTTCAATTTAATAAGTTCAATTCAATAAGAAAGCTTTAAACTCCAATCTAAAAACTTTATTTCACAAATCTCTCATCTTGATAGCTCAATTCATTAAAGATTATAGATCCCACCATATTAAGCATATTTATAGAAAACTGTTAATACATCAAGCTAACTTTGCTTTTGATTGAACTAAGCAAAATCATGATTTAAATTGCATAGTCTTTACTTTTTAAAATCAAATGGATATTAGCTGGTACCTGTTGTTTGCTTATCCTTTAAGATGATGATCGATTCTCTTTACCTAGAACAATATCATCACTAATTTGCCGAATAAGATTTATATACCCTGCAATTTTTAATGTTCATATCAGCAAAAAAAAAGGGCACCCATGGTTGGTTCTCACCATATCAGCAGAACGGCTAAATCACTAACTCAGTGTAGCCTATTGAGTGTAGATAACTTAAGGACCATCCTATGAGACTTTATTTTGGAAGCAATATGCATGTATGTTGATACCTCCTCTATACGGCTTATAAACCAAAATGGACCTGTACGTTGCAAACTAGTAAAAGCAAAAGCATCGACCTACCATTTTATAATGCTTGATTTGCATCTCTGTTCATACCCCTTCTATACAGTTTTATAATGCTTGATTTACATATATCTCTGAAATCAACACCACTAACCACTAACCTTATATATTATTTGGAGTAACATACATTTAGACACTAAAGAACTTCAATCAGTTTTATCAAGGCAAAACGCAACATTATGAAATTTGTGATGTTTGTGACTTCCAAAAAGCTCTATACACATTTTTAAATTACATAACTAACAAATAGATCATCAAAAGCAAAGAAATTACATAAATAATCATGATCCACATATCAAGAAACCAAACTTGATGGAGACTTCAATTTGATGAAATATACATAAATTAAAAGTAGAACACACTAACTGGTCTGATCTTGATTAATCATAAACTAAGTTTCATTATTTTTTCTAAGTTCAAATTTAATGGGATTCGTAATCAACAAACTAACTGTAAGTATAAAAATACAAAAATGAAGATACCTGATATGTAATTGGGGATGAAGGTCATTGGTACATAGAGGTCATAAAATTTTGATGGAAAGTAATTTCATTTGAATCGAAAACAATATAATTTGTTTGACCTGAAAAGTTCAAAATAAACCATTTAGCATAATCAAGCAGTTTCCATTGACAATAGGCAACTAGAAAGTAGACCTAGAAAAGTCAATCGAAAAACCAAAAATTAAGGGCTATCATTTTATCTTCAGATTTTGTTCCTTCAGATCGCAGCCCTAATAAGATTTTGCAGGCGATAAAGCATACATACCCCAAGTGACGGTGCAGTAGCTAGTGGCGCTAGCTTGATTAGCCTGAAATTGGATACATAATCAAGACGGAATTACATGAGATCACACCGATCAAGCAAAAAAAGATTTAAATTCTTTATACACAAACATAGTTGAATAGAAAGCACTCGAAAATATCCATGATGTGATTTCTACAAATAGAGGATAAGATCAGGTTAAGGTAACAAAATATCAGGATATTTATATTGGGTTTCCCACGATCAGCCAAAGCCCAAATGAAAAGCCTCTGGTTGATGCCTGTAACACCGAAAATTTGGTCAAATAAGAACATCTTTTGTTCTTATTTCGTCAATCGTCGATTTTGTAAAAAATGTTTATACTTTTAGGTGGAAAATGTAAGTACAAATAAGGGTTCAAAAAACAAAATCGATTGAGGGTCCAGAATCAGAAATACATACCTAAATCTGTTATGATGAAATTGATGATCGGATCTAGGAACTAAGAAATACATACCTTAATCAGTTATGATGAAATTGATGGTCAAATCTGTTATGATGATGATCGGAGAGAACCAAAATCGATTAGGCTTTTCATACAACATGGAGAAGACGATGGAGGTAACAAACGTCCTAGAGAAAACTTGCGAGAATGAAGGAACAATGAGTGAGATTAGGGTTTTTAGTTGAGATGCATTTTAAAACGTAGATCAGGTTTTCAAGAAGATCCACGAAGGAAATAAGGGCAGGCGGTATCGAAGCAGCTTCAAGGGCCGGCTCCAATTGGAACCGCGTGGCTCCTTGGGGCTTCGATACCGTGTGCCACGGTTCGAGCCTTACGACTCTGTTTTTTGGTTGTGGGCGGTTCTCTGGAGCCTTGCTAAGCCGCTCCACTTCTTTGTTTATTTTTTTTATTTGTGTGCCAACGGATATATTTCAAATGGAGGAGCCACCCAAGCCACACTACTACCATACCTTGTGGTGTGACTCCCAAGCCACACTAAAAACACCAATTTGAGTTGTCAACATCTAATTGGTTGGTGGATACTACTCCACCAAGCCACACTACTACCATACCCTCTCCCCTAAAGGGAGAGTGGTTTAGACGGGAAAATGATACCAAGGATTATTGTGGTGATACCACGTGGCATCAAATCTTTTCATATAAATATATTACTAGCCACTTACCCGGGTAAATACCCGGGACTAAAACGTAAAAGAAAATATATATATATATATATAGGGAGAGGATCATTTGAGAACCAATTTGATTTGAGAACTAAAAAGAACTAATTTGAGCCACAAGTTTATTTACATGTATCCCCCCACCCATGAATTGTACTGGTCCCCCCCTGAAATTTGTGGTTGAGATTTAGTTCTCAAAAGTTCTCAAAATAAAAAGTTCTCATTTGAACCTAACCCTATATATATATATATATATATATATATATATATATATATATATATAAGGTTAGGTTCAAATGAGAACTTTTTATTTTGAGAACTATTGAGAACTAAATCTCAACCACAAATTTCAGGGGGGACCACTACAATTCATGGGAGGGGGGATACATGTAATAAACATGTGGTTCAAATTAGTTCTTTTTAGTTCTCAAATCAAATTGGTTCTCAAATGATCCTATATATATATATATATATATATATATATACTATCGAAAAATTCGTATCGGTAAAACATTACTCAATAATAATAAAAAAAAAAGTTCAATAACAATTACAAATTTGAGAAGATAGATTTATACACTATATTTTTTGTTACATTGGTTGGACAACCGTCTTCATCCAAATCAAGATAACGCAACATATAATTGACCATGAAAGAAGACCGAAAAATAATTCTTTTATCTGTTGGAACAGTGAAAGTCTAGGAATAAAAGTCGTGAATCCAATATTGCTTCTAGAGATAATAACCGCCTCAATTACTTGGGTAAATACCCAAGGCTGTAATAATACATAAAAGTAAAAAAAACAAAATAAATATTAAATAAAAGTTTAAAATCTATATGTTATGGAACATATATATAAAACAATTATTTTGAAATAAGTTTGAGATCATCTTTCAACTTTGACTCGCGTATTTTCACGGGGGTTGCAATTTAAAAGTTTAAAACGGAAAAAAGAGAGCAATAAATCGTTACAATTCATATTTATGTAAGGAGTAAATATATTTTACATAGTAGATACATGTAATATACTAATATTCGATTTAAATTGAGAACAATAAAAATTTATAGTTCATTAAATTGAGCTATTGAATAAAATGAAAGAATGACCAACAATTATCATAATTACATGTATTTCTTGAACCATATAATTATTACTAACAGGAAAAATAATAAATGGTCACATATACACTTAAGAAATAAACAATGATCATAATTACATATATTCTTGAACCATATAATTAATACTAACAGAAAAAATAATAAATAATAAATGTATTCTTAGTACCAAAAAAATTCAGATACAGTCTTGGTACCAATCTAAGCAAACAAATAATGAATCAGGGAACATATAGACTTAATAAATGAAACCATTCTATAAAAAAATTAGCGTATGCTACTTACCGTGACAGTGTAGTTAGTCTTTCTTTCTTCCCCTGCGCCTCCAAAATTAGAATGCTTATTTTTATACCTGTATTATAGCCCATAAAATGACTACAAACTTTAACAGTTAAGAACATTTCCTTTAGTAGATTGAAATCAATCTTGAATATGAAACTGCACACACTTCTAAATAGTTCAAATTTGAACTAATTTGTAACAGAATCAATTTAAAAATTCAAGTAGTATATAAACAAAAATATATATTTTTAGATTTGCTAAAATTAATAAACTTAATTTAAAAAGTTAAAATTTTGATTAATGGATATTAATATTAAATGTTAATTTCCATAATTTCAGCAACTAATTTAGTTAGTAAACCATATTTTTATAATTCAACTATAAATTCGATTTTACTAATTGACGTTTCAGATAAAAAAATTTATTAATGCAGATAGTCAACTTTAAATTGTAAAAATTTAGCAAATAAGTTAATTACTTATTTATATTTTAAAATTCAACTTTAAATTTAAGTATAAATTCAATTTTATTAATTGAGTTTTCTAACTTTATTAATAATTCACATTTTCTAAAATAATATTTCGTAATATTATCACAATTTACAAAATTCACTAAAACTAATCTATTATATTTATCAATAGAAAGTGAAACATACCATTGATATTTCTTCCCCAAAGAAACTCACATAACCTACTTTCTCTATCTTCTTATCAACTACATAATTGCCACCAAACCCATTAATCATTAAAAATTTCAACAAAATATATTAAAAAGAAACCCATATAAGAACAAACTTTAAAATTTGTTATAGAAATCTCTAAACATAAGATACAAAAACAATATAATCGTTAACAGATTCAATAAAATATTGAAGTGGAACTCAACTGAATCAGAACATTAACAGATACATGGATCAGAACATTTTTATTTCCTAAATTATTATTAATCTTATGTTTTAAATAATAATTAACTTAAACCGATTATGTATATTTTAGGATATATATAATTACTCAAATTACGCAATTATATTATGATTGAAAAATTTATAGTTATTTAAAGATAGATATCTCATATTTGAAATTTAAAAAACAAACCTTCTTTATTTACGGGTTTACAAATAAATTATGAGGTATGATTGAATTTAATTTTAGGTCAAAATCTTTAATTTTGAATTATATGGTTTGAAATTTTAAACTTCAAACTTATAATGTTATCTAAATAGATGCAAAACTTATGGTGGAAAAAATATACAGAATATATTTTAAAATATACGGACATGATCGTATGATTTTTTTAAATTGAATTAATATATTTCTAAAAATAAGAACAAAATTTAATATTTAAAAGTAATAAAAACGTAATCGTAAATTTATTAAATTCAGACTTTCCAGATGATTAAATCGTAAATTAGGGTCCAATCAAGCAATGAAAGTGAAATCCTAAACGAAATTAAAGAATCTAACCTGATGATTGAATAGCGATGGATGATGGAGTGACGACCCTTGCTTCATAGATGATGGAGTGACGACAAAAATCAATATGTTGGAATTCTGAATGTTGTTTAAATTGTAACATGCGTGGATCATAATGGATCTGTTTTAAGTATCCATTATTTTATTTAAAACTTGCCTAAAAAACTATTTGATTTTCTTATTATTAAGTTGCGACTTTAAATTTTAAACTAAAACTTGCCACATTAAACTCTTTGACTATCTTATTTTTAGAAAGTTTTATTCCATATTTATATTTATTTAATTTTCAAATCTTCAAACTTTCAAAATTTAAAATGGTGTCAATCAAGATTCAATAAAACCTTAAAAGATAGGCAACTTTTGTAACATCCATGGTCTATCCATTTCGTTGTACCCGACTTGTATTCCATGAGTTATTCCATAAGGAAGTTCATTCCATTTCGTTTGGTGTTTCAACGTGTAGTTTATGATTATTTCAATATATTGTGCTTTGATTTCAATTCGTATTTTAATATTTCAAGATTTCAAATTTATTTATGTTGGACCAAGACTTGAGTATGCTATATACGTGTGGCAAATGTGGGCAATACTAGTTACGCACACAATTGAAACACAAAATATGGTTGTACAAAAGTTTTGGGCTAAAACTAAAAATATTCAAAGTTTGTGTCATTTATGTATTTTTGAAAAACTTCGTAAATAGTTTTATAAATTCGAGTGTCGAATTTATTTTACATCCATAATTAATTCACAAATAAACCTATGCGAAAGATTGGGTTTAAAATAATAATTATGGGAATTAACTGTGTCTTTTATGGGGTTTCATTTAAGTAGAAAAACAAGTAAGTAAAAAGAATAAGGAAATGAGGGCCGCCGGGTTCGAACCCGCGACCTTCACCTTCCCAATCGCGGCGCCTAACCACTAGGACAATTCTCAGTTTGTGATCTTATCCCGTTTCCATTCTTATTAACGTAAACCAAGCGCGTGGGTCTAGCCCTTCCTTCCCCTTTCTTCTCACGCACTGCAACCTTTTTTTTTCTTTTTTCTTTCTTTATGTTCGGCCATGCATCCCTTGACCACCATTTCTCGACCATTTTTCATCATTTAAATCATCATTTAACAACGGTTTCATGTCCCAAATCAATACCCGAGTTTAATGACACCTTAATCATTTAAAACCGTTGCTAATTAAGGATTTTACTCAAAACCCCCATTTTCTTAAAACCTCCATTAAAGCCGATTTTTAAAGCTCTAAATTGACCCATCCATGATCTCGTTCACTATAAATTGAGACCATGAACCTGTTGTACACCTGCTCACGATCAAAAACCCTCTCCCAATTTCGATTTTCATTCGGGCAATCAAAAACCCCCAATTTCTAGGGCTCCAAACTTGTTCGTGCGATTCCGGGCTCAATTCTCAGTCAAATTGATCAAGTAAGTAGTCCATTCCACCTAGTTTTTCGTTATCTACAAAACCCCTCTGTTAATTTTAGGTTTTATCGCTTTATTTCATGAGTCAATTTTAGGGTTCTTCGTGATTTGGGGATTTTTGTGAAAACATAAATTGTAACCTAATTAGTTTAATCTAAGTATTCCAATATCAATTATCTCTATTCTAATTCACGAATGTTGCAATTAGAATATATTCATAATTATTTGGGTTATTTTATTACTTGTTGTCATCTTCTAAATATATATGTATATTTAAAAATTATATATATTACATCTATATATCTGTAAATATCACATGGTAGAAATACTTATTCCTTACGATGTTAACTATAAATCATAATAAAATTATGATGGTTCCTAAGTTATTAGATCCTATTATAGAATTACTTTTATAATTAGTGTGTATTACATTACTTGGTGATAGTTATAATATTTTAACCTAAATACATTTCAACTTCGTATATTATTTTCTTTTTTTCAAATCATTCATCCTCGTAGTGCTAATCAAGTCATAAACACATTATACAAAACCTTGAGGATTGCTTAGACGATTATAAAAGTATTAGCATAATTATGTTTGCTATTATTAATAATATTATCATTACTATTTAATGTTAATTAATATTATTATTATTAACATTATTGTTAGACATTTATGAGTTATTCAAATAATTATTGATTAGTAGTTATTGTTACAATATTTATCATTATTATTATTATTATTATTATTATTATTATTATTATTATTATTATTATTATTTATTGTTATTATTATTTATTATTATTATTTATTATTATCATTAGTTAATGTTGTAACCTAATTCAAACTTATTATATAAACACCTTGAGTTAATCAAATAATTAAAGGATATTAAAACACGTCTCATTTATGCCATAGAAATTTACTTAACATTTATATTACTCATAAATACACTATATAATTCTTGTCAAATTAATAACATTTCTTTAAACAAAACCCCAAATGCCCACGAACCCCTAGTCTCCTAGCTTCGTTATTCAACTAGGTCCCTTTCGTTTTCCTTTAGGTTGACCTTCGGGACTACTACTATCATTCTCGCATTCTTCGTGGCCCTTCATTTTACCAAGTGAGTAATCCTTGCCCCTTTTTCGTGTTTTACATTTTGGGGTGCAACATGTATCATATATCAATCTATTGATTTTTCATAATTTTCATATAATGCGATTGTAGACCATATGTGTGAATGTGTGTAGGATTTCATTCTAGCATAACTTGTCAATGTGTTGGGATTTCATGTTTTTCATAGTGTTTCATGTATTTCATATCGCATAAACATTAACGTAAGGCCTGGGGAATCAAAGATAGATCTATTGGCTGACAACCCACTCAACTTGACCGGTTCTGGCGTTGGGTGTTTGAGACCTATTTCATACAGTCTAACCTTCGGGTTAGGGAATCCTTGTCATTAAGGGTTGTTTATGCATTATTTTCATGTTGTCATTTTATCTAGTATGTTGATCTTTCATTTCATTCTATCATATGATACAATTCGCATGTTTTCATTTTATATATCATATTACATATTAAACATGTGATTACTCACCAACTTTGTAGTTGACCTTATCTTATACATGTTGCAGGAAATAATAACGTTTGATCCAAGTTGCTCCACTTAGGGATTTGGACCTAGTTAAATTATTAATAAGACATTGTTGAAGCATTTATGTTATGTTGAATTTCAAGTTTATGTAATGACCTTTGATCATTAATAAAATTAGTGTTATTTAAATATTGTCATCTTAATTTAGTTGTCATGAGCTTTTGGGCAATCTAATCATGCCCCGACGTTTCCGCCGTCGGTTGGGGTGTGACAGATTGGTATCAGAGCCATGGCTATAGGGAATTAGGTTATTAGAAATGGAATGACCTAGACTATATGCCTTAGGTGTCCAAAACACGAAATCTCGTGTTATGCATGCTTAGTTTAGGGATTGCCCTTTTATGCTTACATTGCCTTAGCTAGGACTTGCCTTACACTTATTCATACACTTCACACTATCTTCCAAACTCAAGCTTAGCACCTAGCACACATACATACACGAAATCTTAAGGCTTCCTAGCCTTTTTCTTTAGTGATGGTACCTTACGTACCATTTTAGAGTTTTGTTTGATTTTCAAATTCCGTCGGAGTTAGGTTCTTGGTAATGGACATGTAGTAACTGGAAGGGTGAAAGCACCGGTAGTTGGGGTCTCTGTCTAAGGTAAGTGTTGCGTATAAATTCGAACCTACCGTCGGACCTGGACGCTTACCTGGGACGTCCTGATGAGAGTGTTGTAGCCTATTAGGCCAAAGCATGTCATAAAAACATTGCTAGCAACCATATTAACTCTGATTAGTCATAGGTGGTAGTTTCCCAATCGGGAAATGAGAACCATTCCACATGTTTTAAACGAATCAAAAAATTATTTCGTGTTTATATGTAAATTTTTTTTTCTTTCCCCAAGTTGTGATATTCCAATGCTTCACAATTCCATGATATTTCACGATCTATGACACTCGACTATTATGATATTGCTTGTAATTCCATGATTTATATGACGTCATTATTTTCACTATGTGGCTTTTGTCTTCCATTATTTACAATGTATACCCTCGAATTTATCAATTGATCATTCCACGTTTTCATTGTCTCATAAATCTCTCCCTTTTCATTTCAGCATGTCTGCTCGTCGCAATGGTACTGGTCGTCGAAGCTCTGGCGCTAAGTTGGCTGCCCAAATCGCCAAGCAAATGGCGGCAGTCATCCCGAACATGATGGTGCAAATCCAACAGAACCTTGGTGCCACCCCCGTCACCCCTGCCAACCAAGTTGCTGCTCCTCCCACTTGCAACTTCAAATATTTCAATTCCTGCAGCCCGCCCAAGTTCTCTGGCTCTGAGGGCGCCACTGGCCTACTACAGTGGTTTGAAGGCATCGAAAACACTTTCATCAACAGCGATTGTCCCGAAAACCTCAAGGTGCGTCATGCCACCAGTGTCTTCCAGAAAAGGGCACTTACCTGGTGGAACGGGGAGAAACATGCCCGTGGGACAGATGCTGCAATGGCTTTGCCCTGGACTGAGCTGAAGGATCTAATGAAGAAGAAGTTTTGTCCCGCAAGTGAGCTTCGTGAGCTTGCAAATGAATTCTGGGTCCTCAAGCAGGACAGCGGTGAAAACCAGGCTTATAATGACCGCTTCGATGACCTTGCTGAATTGGTCCCTCACCTTGTCACTCCTGTGTCTGTGGCTATTGAAAAGTACATCAAGGGTTTGCCCATGCAGATCCAAGACACTGTTTGGGGACGTGACCCCAAGACTCTTTTGGAAGCCAAACAACTTGCTGCTACCTTAACTGACAATCATGTCAAGAATGGCACTTTGACTCGTAAGGGTGCTAAGAAAAACTCTGAAAAGACTTCCGACAAGGCTACGACTGAACCAACCAAGGAGGTCAAGGCCGAGTCTTCCAAGTCTAACAAGAAGAAGAGGAAGTCTGGTAGCCAAAACTTTGCAGTGACAACAACCCCTGCCATCCCTGCTGTGCCCATTAACCAATTTGCTCCAGCCGCTCCAGCCAAGAAGCCTTACACCGGGACTTTCCCGTTGTGCAACACATGTCAACGCCATCACCCTGCAAGCTCTTCTTGTAGGAAATGCTTCAACTGTGGTCGTTTTGGTCATTTTGCCAACACCTGCCAGTTTCCAGCTCAAGCACAGCCAATCAATGCTCAGCCTGCAAATGTTCAGCCTACTAATGCCCAACTTATCAATCAACCTGTCATCCAGCCCATGGTTCAGCCTGCTGCTATTATGCCTAGGGCTCCTGCTTGCTATAATTGTGGAAATCCTAGCCATCTCCGCAATGCATGCCCTTACTTGGCTAATGCCAATGGTCCTGCCAACAATGCCAACCGTGGGGCTCCTCCTGCGAGAACTCAAGGTGCTCGTGGTCGTACCTTCAACATCAACACCAACCAAGCCCAGGCCAATCCTGAAGTGGTGAACGGTACGTTTCTCATTAATAATCATTACGCCTCTGTATTATTTGATACGGGTGCAGATAGGAGTTTTGTGTCCTTAGATTTTGAGCCTTTGCTTGCTCGTGCCCGTTCTGGTCTCGACGTCCCAATATCAGTCGAAGTAGCTGACGGAGAATCTATCTCGATCAACTCTATCATTCGTGATTGCGCGATTCATTTTCATGAGCACTCATTTCCCATCGATTTGATTCCAATGCATCTTGGTAGCTTCGATATCATAGTAGGCATGGATTGGTTGTCTCGTCACCGTGCTGAAGTCCTCTGCTTTGAAAAGACTATTCGTATTCCTCGGCCTGATGGCCAAATTCTGGTAATCTACGGCGATAAACCCTCATGCGGGCTTAGACTTATGTCTTGTACCCAAGCCCGAAAGCACCTACGCAAGGAGTGTGTGGCCTTCTTGGCCCATATCATGGAAGTTCGACCCAAAGAAAAGGGAGTCCAAGACATCCCAGTTGTTAGGGAGTTCCCTGAAGTATTCCCTGAAGATATATCGGGTCTTCCTCCCGTTCGCCAAGTGGACTTCCGTATCGACCTTATACCAGGCGCTACTCCTGTTGCGAAGTCACCTTATCGCCTCGCCCCATCTGAGATGCAAGAGCTTTCCAAACAACTTCAGGAGCTTTCTGACAAGGGCTTTATCCGCCCCAGTTCATCGCCTTGGGGAGCACCCGTCCTTTTCGTGAAAAAGAAGGATGGTTCTTTCCGTATGTGCATCGACTATCGTGAACTTAACAAGCTCACTATCAAAAATCGTTATCCTCTTCCCCGTATCGACGATCTGTTTGATCAACTTCAAGGTGCTACTTGTTTCTCAAAGATTGACCTTCGTTCTGGGTATCATCAGTTGCGTGTTTCCGAGGATGACATTCCCAAGACCGCCTTTCGCACGAGGTATGGTCATTTTGAGTTCACTGTTATGCCGTTCGGGTTGACAAACGCGCCTGCAGTATTCATGGATCTCATGAACCGTGTTTGTAAGCCCTATCTCGACAAATTTGTTATTGTTTTCATCGATGACATCCTTATCTATTCGAAGTCAAAAGCTGAGCACGAGAATCACCTACGTTTAGTCTTGGAGCTCCTAAAGAAGGAACAACTGTATGCCAAATTCTCCAAATGTGAATTTTGGCTTAAGGAGGTTCAGTTTCTGGGGCACATCGTAAGCGACAAGGGTATCCACGTGGATCCTGCCAAAATTCACGCGGTCAAAAGTTGGAGTACCCCTACTACTCCGACAGAAATCCGTTCATTCCTTGGTCTTGCGGGTTACTATCGACGATTCATCCCCAACTTCTCGAGGATCGCACTACCACTCACTGCCTTGACCCATAAAGGCAAACCTTTCGAGTGGGGTCCTGAGCAAGAGAAAGCATTTTTAACCCTCAAACAAAAATTGTGCAACGCACCTGTTCTTACCCTTCCGGATGGCAACGATGACTTTGTTGTTTATTGTGATGCATCCAATCAGGGTCTGGGTTGTGTTCTCATGCAGCGTGGGAAAGTGATTGCCTATGCATCCAGACAACTCAAGGTGCACGAGAAGAACTACACGACACACGACCTTGAGCTCGGTGCGGTCGTCTTTGCCTTGAAAATTTGGCGGCACTATTTGTATGGCACCGAATGCGTAGTTTTTACCGATCACAAAAGCCTCCAACATATCCTGAACCAGAAGGAGCTCAACATGCGTCAGCGACGCTGGGTCGAGCTTCTCAATGATTACGATTGTGAGATTCGTTACCACCCTGGCAAAGCAAATGTCGTAGCCGATGCTCTCAGTCGTCGAGCCTATGCAAACGTTATCGTGTTTCAAATCATTCGTTCCGATCTTCACAATCGTATTTTTAAGGCTCAACGTATTTCCGTGACCGAAGGCAACTTGTACGAAGAAATGTCATGTGGTGCCGAACTCCAATTGGAAACCAAGCCTAACGGACTCCTTTATTTCATGAATCGCCTTTGGATTCCCGATCGCGATGACCTTCGTGCTTTCATCATGAACGAGGCTCATAAGTCTCGATATTCTATACACCCTGGTGCTGACAAAATGTACCAAGACCTCCGTCGTCAATACTGGTGGCCTGGCATGAAGAAAGACATAGCTCTCTTTGTGGCTAAGTGCCTCACATGTTCTAAGGTCAAGGTTGAACATCAACGCCCTTCGGGTCTTCTAGAACAACCTGAGATCCCGGTCTGGAAGTGGGATAATATCGCGATGGACTTCATCACGAAACTTCCACGCACTTCTAGTGGCTATGATAGCATTTGGGTAATCATTGATCGTTTGACAAAATCATCTCATTTCATTCCCATTCGCGAAGACTACAAAGTCGAGAAGCTGGCTCGAATCTATATCAAGGAAATCGTGAGTCTTCATGGTGTCCCATTAAGTATCATCTCTGATCGTGACGGTCGTTTCATTTCTCGGTTCTGGAAAACCTTGCAATCTGCCCTGGGTACTCGTTTGGACCTCAGTACCGCTTATCATCCTCAAACTGATGGGCAGTCTGAGCGTACCATTCAAACACTCGAAGACATGCTTCGTGCTTGCGTAATCGACTTCGGTGGCAATTGGGATACTCATTTACCATTGATTGAGTTTTCATATAACAATAGCTACCACTCTAGTATCGGCATGGCTCCATTTGAAGCACTATATGGTCGCAAGTGTCGCTCTCCAATTTGTTGGAGCGAGGTTGGTGAAGCTCAGATCACCGGTCCCGAACTGATCCAGGAGACGACTGATAAGATCTCTCAAATCCGTGATCACCTCTTAGCCGCTCGAAGCAGACAAAAGAGTTATGCTGACAAGCGTCGAAAGCCCCTCGAGTTTCAAGTTGGTGATTTGGTACTCCTCAAGGTATCACCTTGGAAAGGAGTTATACGTTTCGGGAAAAAGGGTAAGTTGGCTCCTCGTTATGTGGGTCCCTTCAAGATACTTGAAAGAGTTGGGAAGGTTGCCTACAGACTTGAACTACCCCAAGAACTTGAAAATGTTCATCCAACGTTTCATGTGTCCAATCTTCGCAAGTGTCTGGCTAACGAAGACCTCCACATTCCATTGGACGAAGTGCGCATCGATGAAACAATGCACTTCGTAGAGAAACCAGTGGAAATCATGGACCGAGAAGTCAAACAACTCAAGCGTAGTCGTATTCCAATTGTCAAGGTCCGCTGGGAGTCTAAGCGAGGACCAGAGTTCACCTGGGAACGCGAAGACCAAATGAAGACTAAGTATCCGCACTTATTCGAGCAGTCTTCTCAAGGGTAATTTCGGGACGAAATTTCCTAAAGTAGGGGAGACTGTAACATCCATGGTCTATCCATTTCGTTGTACCCGACTTGTATTCCATGAGTTATTCCATAAGGAAGTTCATTCCATTTCGTTTGGTGTTTCAACGTGTAGTTTATGATTATTTCAATATATTGTGCTTTGATTTCAATTCGTATTTTAATATTTCAAGATTTCAAATTTATTTATGTTGGACCAAGACTTGAGTATGCTATATACGTGTGGCAAATGTGGGCAATACTAGTTACGCACACAATTGAAACACAAAATATGGTTGTACAAAAGTTTTGGGCTAAAACTAAAAATATTCAAAGTTTGTGTCATTTATGTATTTTTGAAAAACTTCGTAAATAGTTTTATAAATTCGAGTGTCGAATTTATTTTACATCCATAATTAATTCACAAATAAACCTATGCGAAAGATTGGGTTTAAAATAATAATTATGGGAATTAACTGTGTCTTTTATGGGGTTTCATTTAAGTAGAAAAACAAGTAAGTAAAAAGAATAAGGAAATGAGGGCCGCCGGGTTCGAACCCGCGACCTTCACCGTCCCAATCGCGGCGCCTAACCACTAGGACAATTCTCAGTTTGTGATCTTATCCCGTTTCCATTCTTATTAACGTAAACCAAGCGCATGGGTCTAGCCCTTCCTTCCCCTTTCTTCTCACGCACTGCAACCTTTTTTTTTCTTTTTTCTTTCTTTATGTTCGGCCATGCATCCCTTGACCACCATTTCTCGACCATTTTTCATCATTTAAGTCATCATTTAACAACGGTTTCATGTCCCAAATCAATACCCGAGTTTAATGACACCTTAATCATTTAAAACCGTTGCTAATTAAGGATTTTACTCAAAACCCCCATTTTCTTAAAACCTCCATTAAAGCCGATTTTTAAAGCTCTAAATTGACCCATCCATGATCTCGTTCACTATAAATTGAGACCATGAACCTGTTGTACACCTGCTCACGATCAAAAACCCTCTCCCAATTTTGATTTTCATTCGGGCAATCAAAAACCCCCAATTTCTAGGGCTCCAAACTTGTTCGTGCGATTCCGGGCTCAATTCTCAGTCAAATTGATCAAGTAAGTAGTCCATTCCACCTAGTTTTTCGTTATCTACAAAACCCCTCTGTTAATTTTAGGTTTTATCGCTTTATTTCATGAGTCAATTTTAGGGTTCTTCGTGATTTGGGGATTTTTGTGAAAACATAAATTGTAACCTAATTAGTTTAATCTAAGTATTCCAATATCAATTATCTCTATTCTAATTCACGAATGTTGCAATTAGAATATATTCATAATTATTTGGGTTATTTTATTACTTGTTGTCATCTTCTAAATATATATGTATATTTAAAAATTATATATATTACATCTATATATCTGTAAATATCACATGGTAGAAATACTTATTCCTTACGATGTTAACTATAAATCATAATAAAATTATGATGGTTCCTAAGTTATTAGATCCTATTATAGAATTACTTTTATAATTAGTGTGTATTACATTACTTGGTGATAGTTATAATATTTTAACCTAAATACATTTCAACTTCGTATATTATTTTCTTTTTTCAAATCATTCATCCTCGTAGTGCTAATCAAGTCATAAACACATTATACAAAACCTTGAGGATTGCTTAGACGATTATAAAAGTATTAGCATAATTATGTTTGCTATTATTAATAATATTATCATTACTATTTAATGTTAATTAATATTATTATTATTAACATTATTGTTAGACATTTATGAGTTATTCAAATAATTATTGATTAGTAGTTATTGTTACAATATTTATCATTATTATTATTATTATTATTATTATTATTATTATTATTATTATTATTATTATTATTATTATTATTGTTATTGTTATTGTTATTATTATTTATTATTATCATTAGTTAATGTTGTAACCTAATTCAAACTTATTATATAAACACCTTGAATTAATCAAATAATTAAAGGATATTAAAACACGTCTCATTTATGCCATAGAAATTTACTTAACATTTATATTACTCATAAATACACTATATAATTCTTGTCAAATTAATAACATTTCTTTAAACAAAACCCCAAATGCCCACGAACCCCTAGTCTCCTAGCTTCGTTATTCAACTAGGTCCCTCTCGTTTTCCTTTAGGTTGACCTTCGGGACTACTACTATCATTCTCGCATTCTTCGTGGCCCTTCATTTTACCAAGTGAGTAATCCTTGCCCCTTTTTCGTGTTTTACATTTTGGGGTGCAACATGTATCCTATCTCAACTATTGATTTTTCATGATTTTCATATAATGCGATTGTAGACCATATGTGTGAATGTGTGTAGGATTTCATTCTAGCATAATCATTAATAATAGTGTTATTTAAATATTGTCATCCTAATTTAGTTGTCATGAGCTTTTGGGCAATCTAATCATGCCCCGACGTTTCCGCCGTCGGTTGGGGTGTAACAACTTTGCAATCAAAATATGCATTCAAAATAAAAAACAGATTACCTATAACACATGATGTGAAAACAATTAACACCATACATGTAAACAAAATAACCTAAATCGAATACTTGCTCATGAAACCCTAATTCAATCTAACAGAACCTTCAACAGAGGTTTTTTTTTAAACATAAAACGCAAAGGAACACATGAAGATTTGAAGCAGAAAAATCGAAATATGAATTTATTGTTACAAATATTGAAAGATTCTTAAACGTGAACTTAATTGAGATCATGTTTCACAACATAAACATATTATATCAGATCCGTAGTCGGATCAAATATTCAAACAGAAAAAATATAGCGTCGACGGCAAGACAACAAAATCAATATCCTATAAACCCTAATCGACAACACAATCGGTCTAATCAACCGTATACAGAGAGATAATTCACATCGAAACAACAAATTAAACATGATACCTAACCGGAAAACTTCACGGATGGCGGAGAATGAATTTCATCGACGGAAGCGACACCGGAAACATAAAAACATAGCGAATCGTATCAGAAAACATCACATAAAAGCGTGAAACTGTTTTTAATGTATACGATTGGAGTAAAACTCACCGGATCTCGCTGAAGAAGCGGTGGACCTGGTGTTCGGCGGCGGAGATTGAGAGAGAACCTACCAGCGAACCCTAGATTTCACGGAAAAAATGAGCTGAGAATTCGGACAAACTTTGTCACACCCCCAAATAACCACTAACGGAGTTTATACCGTTAAGGGGTGCGAGCAAACCAGGACCACAACCATTAGTTACAAATACTAAACGAATCAGAGTAAAGTCCAAAACATTCATTTCAAAACAGTTTCAAAAGTTACGCAGCGGAATAAAGGCATAAGTATCTTAGCACTAACCACGTGCTTTACAAATCTTTGTTTCAAATTCAAATTCCCAAATTTAGTTTAATAAAAGTAAATATCTTCTTGTGCCATGCCAACCTCTAGTGGATACTCCTCAACGATCTGCAAAAGTGAAAACCACACAAGTGTCAACCTAACGGTTGGTGAGTTCACAGTGGGCATGTCATGCATTGGCCCGGTCTCATAATCGTAATCGTGTCAACATATACATACGTAATATTTGTTTGTGAAAAGCAATGCTCAGTTATATACGTCAATTCATAAACATTTGTTATTTAGTAAAGTTATTGTCCGTAACAAAGTTATCAGGTATGTACTAGTCTTGTATAATTAAAGTGCTCAACCGATATCGCGGGTAGCTAATCCGTTGTTTCCATGCACTAAGGAAGTTTGTACCAAAGCTGACCATTAAGTATCGTAGAGGCAGAGCCTTCAACCATTTTGTTTTACGGACATACGTCATCGCGGCTTTGCCTCCCCCGTGTCCTCTCGGGATCACGGTCAGATAGGCTCCGTGCACCTCCAGTGTCACGAGGCGGAGTTTGTCAAACTCCAGTAGATCTACCCAACATCCCCTCGCTTTACAATTAATGGCACAATTAAGTTGAGGACTTTTTCAGTTAAAAGGCAATCCTTAGAAATCATGTGATATCATGTGGTTTAGACTTTAACCTACACTAGCCATATTAAAACGGTTTACTTTAGGGTTCTTATGAACCCTGAAAACATTTTTCAGTTTCATTTTAGAATTAGTTGTTTAAGTAATTCACAAGTGTTTCCCATAAAACACTTCAAGTTCATCAAGTAAGTAGGTGCACAGCACTCTAAGCTTTCAATTTCATTAAGTAGGTGCACAACACTCTAAGTTTTCAGCATTGTTTTTCATTAGATTATTCAGTGTGTCCCAAACGGGCTTACGGTAAACGGGTTAGTGACACTCACCTTGGGTTGCACTGCTACACTTGCTATATAATCCAAGTTTTGCTTAACGAAGACCTATGAACACGTTTAGGTCTTAAGTATTAGTTTGGTGTCTAATCTTTACTTAACGTCACTATGGCCCATAACATAGCACGTTGAAACTATGACTCGACATAACGACACACGACACCGATGGTTGATCATAAACAAGGGTTCATATACATCAGAAATCACAAGCATGTATCATCATAGGCAGTAATCACTAGTAAGTCATGGCTATAACATTCAAGTAACATTGCACAAGTTTGGATTCTGGTCTCAGTTTCGCTAGCAGTTTCGCTAGGCAGTTTCGCTGTGTGCACGGGCAGCACTTTCGCTAGGCAATACCCGATGACACAGTTTCGCTAGGCTAGTTTCGCTCGAAACTGTTGGCACAGTTTCGCTAGCCTAGTTTCGCCCGAAACTGGTTTGAACTTTCGTTCAGGGAATTTCGCTCGGTAGTTTCGTCCGAACAGGTCTGGTTGGTTTACCCGGCGACACTACAGTTTCGCTGTATAGTGTCGCTGGAAGGAGATATACATAGTTTCGCTATATAGTTTCGCCCAGAGAACAGGCTAGTTTCGCTGGTCGCGAAAAAACACATAAATCAGCCTAAAAATCAATCTAACAGCTTCCATATTACATGCAATTCATTATCTAGCATACATAACCATTTACCAACATCACAGAAGTCATTTTAACACCTTTAGCATGCATTTTCATCATCAAATCACCAAAAACACATTTTAACCTAAAATGACCTAATCTAGCATAAATCTTCAACATGGATGGATTTCACACGTAAAGTTATAAACTTTATAACAGATCTAGCAATCCTAAGCAACATATCAGAAGATCAAGTGATTCCATGGAGGTTTGGTCATGCTTTAAAGTAAAACACCTAGAAAACATAAAAATGGTGGTTTTGGGACTCACGGTTCGATCTCCAAGCTTGATGGATGATGGTTCGGGGCTGAGATCTCGATGGCTCGGTGTGAATCTCGACTGACCAGATTTCCAGGAGAAAGATGGAGTGTGTGTGTGTTTTGTATGAAATGAGGCAAATAGGAGAACTAGGGTTTATTAAGATTATTTATATCAGAGGCTAGTTTCGCTGGCGGTTTTGCTGGCCAGGCGAAACTGGCTCTGGTCACGTGTTATCGAATAGCTTAGCTGGCTACCGGGCGACACTATAGTTTCGCCCGTTAGTTTCGCTGGCTACCAAAATAGGGCAATTTTCACATGATCAAGTGTTTACAATTTGTCATGCTATTAATGATATTAAATCATGCGTTTAAGTCACATTGCACATAATCGACAACAATAAATGAACACATAGCACATATGGGCGGGTTCGGTGATCAACCAAAGGTCGTGGACGTATTCGGCCTAGTTAAGCATTAGTTACTTGGTTAACACTTATAACGTAACTACCGGAGATTGTCTAACGGAAGTGAACCTTGAAATTCTCGGATGTCACAAACTTATATACTCGGGTCAAAAGATCCGGCGGATATGACCCGGATCCGCGACTTCTTTTTTATTTAAACGTAAGATTTTTAAGAAAACCTATAAAATTCACAAAATTACACATAGGATTTTTGTTTAATTAAAGGATGCCACATCATCACCTACTGATGTGGACAAACTTATTGTATGCCAACTCAACCTAATATGTTTTGTTTAATAGATAGGTAGATATATATAGATAGATAGATATTTTGGTGATGCCACGTGGCATCCAATCTTTTCATATATTATATATATATATATATATATATATATATATATATACATAGATATAGATAGATATAGATAGATACTTATAGATATCGATAGATAGATAGATAGATAGATAGATGAGATGTTACTATTGTTTTTTTATTTATTTTAAGATTATAGACTTGTATATTGTATGTTGCCCAGACAAAATAAAAATAATATTTGTAAATTAGAGTTATGCTATAATTTTAGTTAATGTTTTTAATAAACTATTAAGATTTCTTTTTGAAAAATATTATATAGAAAAAATTATAATTTAAAAAAGTATTTTAAATATTATTTTTTATTAATTTTTTTATGTATCTCAAAAGTTTATTTTTTATAAAGAACCTTTTATGAGCAATATGATATCATGTGAAAACAAGTTCATTTTCGTGGGCTAGAGTGAGAACGATTTGAATAATAAAAAATATGTAATTCATAAATCTCTACATACTGTTAAAAAAAGTTTGTGGCATTACTATATAGTACATACTACAACTTATATTTTTAATGGTTTTTTTTCTCAAATGAAATATAAACTAACTATTATAGATGTTGGCGTCACACCGCTGATCTCAGCGGGGTCATGATGATAGCCAAACGATCACATCTTAAATTGTTTTAGTTGTGAAAGCATAGTGAATGTAACGTATTATTTTTGGAAATGACACAATGAAAACATAATGCACGTCCTAAAATGCAAACGGTAGCCTGGTATTCTTGTATGCCATGAGTATGCATACCTAGTCCTGAGAAATACATGCTTAATACAGTCAAATTTCAAACCATAAAGTAAATCTTTGCAAATAAAAGTATAAATAAAGAAATAAACTCTTTTATATCTTCAACTCCAGTCGACTTCTTAATTCCCTTCAGTCATTCATCGTTCTCGTCATCGTCGCTGAATTCCACATCCTACAAATAAAAAATGTGAACACACATTTGTTAGTGTCTCTACACTAGGTGATTCCAAGATAGGAAAAATGCTAAAACGAATATTACCTCATAAACAATTTATGAGGGATCTGATCTGATCAGTCTGGGAATCTTTCCCGAGCATAGCAGGTGGCCCGGCTCGCCGTAGATAAAGAAAACTTCATCATCAAAGATTCTGACTCTCTTCGTGCCTCGACTAGGGTTGTCGGTCATAGATTTACCAACCGACTTGAGCTTCTGTTCCTCAGCAATGAGCATCTCTCTCAGAGCTGGTATCGACCCATCAAACCCGCTTTTGATGTATCTCTTTGTGAATGTGTTATAAACATAATGTATTTGGGTATTATACTTATTTATATTTATCATCGTATGAATTCCGAGGCTTAGAAATCATAGTAAATATACCCGTAGATATTCTAGAGCATAAAATAACAGTTAGATAGAAGTCGGGGGGGTTAAATTTTCTTAAATAAGTTAGAGGGACTGAAACTATCATTTCCTCTAATTTCATCGCGCATCACGAAGGTTATCAAGGGTGGCTTCGTGATGCTCCACCCATAACGACATGAACTAGATTAGTCACTAGACTTGGCGTCTAAGATTGGCCTTCTACGCGTCATTTCTAGCCGATTACTCACCATAACACGTGTTAGGACCTTAGGGCGCATCAAATGACTATATATATGGGCTCAATTGATGCTAAACAACGCGCTAATACACTTAATTATGATCTAAAACCCCTAAAACCCACCAGAAACTTCATCGAAGCAATTGGAGCCGATTGTGAGAAGTTAGGAGGCCATCTTCTGCACTGTACCATTATTTGGTATTTTTAACAAAATCCCTCTATCAATTCTGATTAATATGCTTGTTAGATTGGAGTTTTAAAATTGTATAAAAATAAGGGTTCTTGAGCTTGTTTTGCTAAAATTGGGTAATCGGAAAGGAATTAGGGTCTGAATTTTTGTAGATAATCCTAAAATAATGTTTTTTAAGAAAGCCCTAAGTTAATTTCACGTTTGGGGAAGGTTTGGTATTTATTTTGGAAATGAGTCAAAATTAGGGTTTTCGTAACATTATTTTGCCAAAATTGAACAAACGGAGTTAAATTGGGGGCTAATCTTTTAAGATATGTTATAATATAATGTTTTAAGTAAAAACCCTAAGTTTATTTATATGATAAATAATTTTGATAATTATTTGATAAATACGTCAAATTAGGGTTTTGAAAGATGGATATTTAATATTAAACAATTCGGGAGGTATTGGGACTTGGTTTTTTATATTAGAACATGTTTATATATAATAAGTATATATGAGTTCAAAAGTGATAAGTAATAAAGTATTAAAAATATCAAGATATTCGGGTACATAGAAGTTTGTGCGGACTGGAAGAGTAAGCACCCGTACTCTGGGGTTTTTGGCATAGCAGGGGTGTAGGATCATGGTTTAACACAATTTAAACCTTCACAAGAATTTACTTAAAAGATAAGACCAGGCAGAAAAAAGTATTACTAACTCTTTACTAAAAGTAATCAAAGTACCAAATAAGTAAGAACACTTGAAATTGGATAATACAACACTATATTGATATACTTGGTAATGTTGGAGTACATGTGTGAAAACAAAGAATACAATTATCTTATATAGTGCTAAGAAATCAAGGAGAGCCCTTGATTTCTCTACGATCGATCTTATCCGCTAATCTATGGATACATAAACTTGGATGATTACAAAGATATAATAAACTAAGCTAGAAAGTATTTCGACAGCTTCAGTTGGCGGGAAATAGAACAACTTGATCTTCTGACTCATATAAGCTTGTCGGGTCAAGTGGTAGAAGTCAACTTGTCTAAGATAACTCTCCTTATCAAGATAATTCGAGTTATCTATGACTACCACTACAATCGAGATAAAACTATTCGTCCGAGATAAGTTTGCCTCCGAGATAAATAGTTACTTCTAACATGTTTAAGTCATCCGAGATAACTTATATCTCGGATCTTCTATATCTTTCGAGATAACTGAGTTTAGTCAAAATCACATAAGAACTTGGAGAATATAGTTCCTTACAGTCTCTCCCCAAGATGATGCTTCCAAAATCGTCTAAAGCATTTATTGTAATTATAATTTGGTTCCAGAATCGACAATATTTGTTATAACCACATCTTTAATTAGAAGATGAACCTTCACTCTCTTTTGATGCTTCACTACCCCTGGCATAAGGAAAAAGCCTGTTGGAGATCATGTAGTGAACAATTCTTTGTCTGTTCCATTCTCATGGATTTATTTTTCTATGCATAGTGAAAGATCCACCTGTTGGATATTGTATGTCCAGACCCGACAATTTCTAAGAACCCGACCCGGTTGTGGCCTGTAAGAGTTACACTAAGGGCAACGAGAGCTGAACACGTTTAATTAGTAAACGTTGTTCTGCGAAAACCGAAATGGTTTAATATTGTTATTTATATAGTGATATAAATAACAAATTATCATTTCATAATATTATTAATTTATTAATAATAAAAGCAGAAATATAATTATGAATTGTTAATAATTATTTATCGGTGGAAATATAAATAATAATTGTTATTATAATATTACTAAATAAAAGTTTTTTTTTGGGTAAAGGGTTACCCCGGTGATATATATTAACAGCAAAAAAAAGAAACAAGTAGTAGAGAGAGTCTCTACTAATTCTCACGCAGGGACAGGCCCCTGAAGAGTATCACAAAAAGAGCCAAGAATATAACACAACCAAACACAACCCCTAGCACTAAACTAGTAACAGAAACGAACAAACACGATCAACAAATCAGCCTCCGTCATTAGAAATCTTGACACCATCAATATCCCAATCAGCTAGGATTTGGGACACGTTCTCACATTTCCGAAACTTGAGCCCCATTAGTCTATATCGAATGTCCTGGCACACATGTTGGAACACCGCATCAGGTGGTCTTGCATGCTCTTCATGATATCTCCCATTTCGTTCCTTCCAAATGTGTACTAAATAAAAGTTAATTAAAATAAAATAATTTATTTAATTAGTTTTATTTAATGTGGTTGGATAATCATGGTTTAAATAAATTAGTTTATTTAAGGATTAACCCTAAAATCTGGATGGATAATTGAGAGATTTAAACGAGTTGTAGTTTATCTACAACTGTTTAAAAGATAAAGAGATGAGCCTAGAAAACTATTAAGTAAATCAATTGTGGTTTATCCACAATTGGTTTATGGGATCTATAAATAGGGATCCGAATTTAGATTCAAGGTTGCACCAAAATCCCAAGATCCCTTTAGGATTTTCGACCCACTCTCTCCTCTCTCTGCGACCACCGCCGGCCACCCTAAGGCCGCCACCGACGCTCTTTCCGGCGAACTGCCGTCCCCAGCCACCGCCAGCGATCACCCCGATCGCCGCCGCCTCTGTCCAGCGACCACCGCCGATCGCCGCCAGCCGTAGCTCCAGCTTCGGCCGCCTTTAACCACCGCACCGGCGCACTGCGCCGCCATGTCGCCGCCACTGCGCCGCCGTGCCGCCACCATTGCACCGCCGTTACGCCACCGCTACCCCGTCGTCAACCCACGCCGGATTTTTGGCGGTCCCTCCTGGTGCGTTTTTCTGCTAGTGATTCGATCACGTCCCGAGCCTGCTTCTCCGGTATGTTTTTGCAACCCTAGCGCTTATCTTGTTGAACCTCGGTGTCTCGAGCAGTTGTTCGACACGGACCAACCGTTCTCGATCTAAACACTTTTGGTTTAGATCAAATCATAATATTAATTATAAGTATCACATAAATTGTTATATTCGTTTATCCCAATTTATCTGATACAAATATTTAAATTTTGATTTAAATATTACATTATATATATGTATATGTAGATATGTGTATATATATAACTAGTGTTTGTGTGTTGGTCGATTAGATCCTGTTGTTGTCACTTGGTTTTCACGTTTATTATATTTATGTATTTAATATACGCTTCCGCACTCTGATTTAATTAATGTAATTAAATATTTATAAGTGCATCTGGTAATACAATTAGTAAAAACGGGTTTTAATAAAAATTAAAATTAATACTCGTGATCCGAATACCACTGGGAAAACCCAACAGTGGTATCAGAGTCTTTATCACCACGCGTAAATCTAGACCGGTCGTGTTTTAAACCGGTGAATTCGCATACTGGGGTTTCACAACCTGAAAGGTGCGAATTAAAATTATAATTAATTGTGTTAATTATATATAATTGCATAAATATATTTTGATCGATTCGGATCCACCAAAATAAAACAATTAAATTAGTTCGATTGTTTTTACTATTACGTGTATTCAGCCCGACCCAATTTAGTGAAATTCCGTGTGTGAATGATTGTGATTTTATATTTGGTTTTGGCCCATGTTTTTGCCCAATTGTAATAGATTAGCTTTTCAGTTGGACCACTATTTTTTGGTTCAAAGTTGTAATATATAGATTTAAATTGTTTATTTCTTTTATGTAATTCTATTTCGAGAACTTTTCCGAAATAGCAAGTTCCCAATTTTGGCAACTTTCCCGATTTAGCAACTTTCCAATTTTGGCAAGTCCTATTTCGATTCGGGGTTCCATTTTTGGAACTTTCCCAATTTAGCAAGTTTCCAATTTTGGAAAGTTTGCTATTTTGGCTTGTATTTCCAAATTTGGAAATGTTTTCAATTTTGGTAGTTTCCCGATTTAGTAAGTTTCTAATTTTGGAAACTTTCCAATTTTAGAAAGTTTACTATTTTGGCTCTTGCTTTGACATTAGGAATCTTTCTGTTTTGGCAGTTTCCCGATTTGGCAGGTTTCCAGAAATGGTAACTTCCCAAATCAGGCACCTTCCAAATTTGGTAGGTTTCCAGAAAAGGAAACTTTCCACATTTGGCAGGTCTCCCAAATAAGATTTTTCTCAACCCGAAGACCTGAAGATCCAATCAAGTTCAAGAGAAGTCTTGGAGTCAGTGGGAGCCGAAGAAGACAACAAGATGCTCAAGGAAGACCATCCATGTGGAGATCTCTGCGTCTATGAGCTTTAAAGATCACATTACTTTCGCTATTCCTGAATTAGATGGTGATGGTCTTGTGAAGGGTAATATTGAGGTTGAATATGAGTGGAGGCCTCCCCGATGTGCCACGTGCTGCGTGTTTGGCCATGATTTGAACTCTTGTCCAAAACGAAGTGTGACTCCCCCGTTGAACGAACCAATTGTTGATAATGATGGCTTTGTTAAATTCCTAAAGAAGAAAAATGGAAAAAAGGTGGGTGGCAATCCAAAAAAGCAAAATCCTAAGTTTGAGTATAGGCCGGTTGACGGAAATGGTAAAAAGGGGGCTGATGGCTCTCAACGGAACCATAATGGTGGATCTGATCCCCCTAAGTTGCAGACTCCGGTTGGCAATAAATATGGGGTTCTGGATGGCCTTACTGATGATTTGGATGACATGGACGGGGATTTAAATAAAATGGTGAATGATGTTGTGAATGAGGGTAATGCGTCAGGTAAATTCATGGGGTCTTCATCGAAAGGGGTGAGCACTCCTCTGATTAAAAGCGGATTTTTATGATGGAGTTCCCTCTTTGGTACGCTGGTCTCGTGGTTAGGTGGTGCTTCTGTGGCTGGACTGTGTTCGATGATGGAGGCTGAGATGGGTCCTCCTCGCTTTTCTCTTCTAGTTGGCTAGACTAGTAGTCTGTTAGTTTTTCGTTTGCTTGTATGTCTGGTCGCTTTGATCTTTTTATTCACATACTGGGGCCTGTCCCATGTATGAACTAGTGTGGATTCACCTCACTACTTGTACTTCTTTGTTTGGGTATCAATAGAATCACCGGGGTAACCCCTTTACCCAAAAAAAAAGAAGACCATCCATGTGTATTGTTTTAATTTGTCCCTTAGACCTTCATTGGTATTGTTAAGAGGCTCTAGCAATACCGATGCCCTAATATGGCTGAATACATGTGTATTGATTGTGATTATGTTGCTTACCTTTTTAACCAACTAAAACACATAAAAATTTGTTTTAAAGAGTTTAAAATATTTTTACAATCGAACGATAATTGAGTTTTAAAATAAGGTATTTTAACTCAATAAATATATATAACCAATTAAAGAGTTTTTTGAAATTTATGAAATTTATAATCTCTAGAATAGCTTGTGTGCTTCATTTGGTTATGTATGCTTCGCAACAACATAGTCTTTTAATTAGGGTATCTAATTTGACTATCCCGAGCGATGATAGGGTTTGCGATAAATAATCACCAACTAAAAGCTGATGATTAATTTTGGTAAGTCTAAAATTAATAGTTTATGCCGTCCCAGGTCAAGCCCAACTTGGAATGCATTTACCGAAACGTCAGTATTGGAGCTACAGCACCGTACAACTATTGGAGCTACAGCACCGTACTTGTACATGTGGCCACCTCGGATAACTATTCCTCTACTTTGCAGGGGGTCAAGTTATTGGAGCTACAACACCATAACGTGGATCCTTGTAAATAGAAGTGGGCATAGATGAGGCTAAACGTATCGCATAAAACATTCGATGTTATTGCGGCCTCATAAACGGGTATTTGTGACTGGTTATCACAAATGACAATCGTTGTCTGTCTATTTAATTAATTACTATTGATTGCATGCTATAACTAACTTTAGTAATTAAGTTAAAATCCCATCCTTTATTCAATTAGAATTTACCATTTAAGGTAAACATCGAAAATACTAACATAAATTGTCTAAATGTTTCAGATGCCCCACAACAACGAAAATAATGCACCCAATGACACCTTCCAACTTAAGTCTATCCTTGAGAAGGAGAAACTTGTAACATCCCAAAATCCAAGTTGAATATTTTATTCGGAATTCTCGATAGTCAAATCATTAAATTTACCATTTAATTGGTAGAATTAAAAGATTCGGACATTTCACTTATATTATGAGTTGAAATTATAAGTCGAGTCGGTTGAGTTATCTTCCAAGTTAGCCTTAGGAGTTAACATGGTCAAAGTTAAATAGATGAATGAAACCTTTGATTAAAATAATTGACACTCAAGTGGAGGGGCTCATGTTACCACTAGTTCAAAGAAAAATAAAGTGGTGGAGGGGCCAAAGATGTAAATAACGAATATTAGTAATGAAAGGGGGTGGGGGCGTGAATTTGGTCAGACAACAAAGAACACATTTTTGTTCTTGTGAGGATGAACAACCAAGGCTCCAAATCCATGCCAAGTTGAAGATGAAATCCGATAATTGGTGTCTTGCATGCCTAACATCCGGATTCTATGGGAGGTTATGAACGAGGATTGCCAAGGATGCTTCATGGTATGAAAACCTAACCCATTTTCTTCCAAAATTCGTAACCCACTTTTGGGGCCATGAGAAAAGTTGATTAAAGCATCAAATTAGTGGTTTTGTAGTGTTAGTTGTTCATGTGTATAGCTACTATAATGGTAGTTGTGATAAAATTCCATGAATATGTTGTTGTATGTGAAATCCTAGTATGATTAGTGAAGTGGGGAAGGCTTGGTGGAAACATGTGGGTATACTTGTTAGATGTTAACAAGAAACATGGGATTTCAGTAGATTTAATGAATGTTGTGACTTATATTGAATGCTTGGATGTAGTTATGCTTAAATGGGCCTTACCCATGACTTGCTAAGTTGCAAATTATGTGTATAAATTTTATGCACACCAAGTGTTTGATGAAATGCCTATGTGGATTTCATTACTTGAATTCATTATTTAAAGTAGGAAGGTTACTCTTCTAGGTATCATGAATTAATTATAGAATCCATGCTTGTAAATCTAGTTGAATGAAATAGTGAAGAACCATAAAAGAAAAAGAAAAAAAAAAGATGAAAATCTAGTTATGGGCTGTTTTGAAAATGTTGTATAAGATCACTCGTATATCCGTTTAGCATGTATGATATATTATTGAAAAGCTTGTTTGAATACTATATTTCGTGTTTGAACACTAGCAACTGAATCTGATGTATAATGGGTCAAAACAACATGTTGATATGGACCTTTAGATTTTCCAGCATGCTGTTTGGAAAAAGAATGGAGCTGCTGTCCTGATTTTAGAATTGATGTATAAAATCATAGAAAAAATCGTTAGAAAGCGTGTCATATATGCTTGGAAAGGTCTTTCAGTCTACTACGTTCCATCTTTTAACATGGAAAAATCCGTAGAGTGGTCAAAATGGACCATTACAGCAGCATCATAAAAAGATATAGCACAGGAATTCACTTTTCTAAAATCTAATAAGAGTGAACAAGTTGAATTATCTATGTGTTAGATTTCCTACTGATGATTAATTAATATATATTGATCTTAATCTCGAATGAGATCATGAAGCATAATAGGTGATGTTATTAGTCGTAGAATTGAAATGCTTATGATGATATATAAATACTTGCAATAATCAGAAATATGTGAACATTTATCTGACTAAAGAATTGTTGTCTAAATCAGAAAAATGTGTGCGTTCTAAAGGAGATGGATTTCAATGGAACCTGACATTCTTATTGAAGAATATTCCATAATCCATCATTTAAAGAATGAAACGTGAATCTATATCAGATGTTTGATCTGAGATGATTCGGTTTCATAAAATTAAGATATCAAATATGCATCGGATCGCATAAATATTCAAACCCACAATCTTGTATCTTATTACAAGATTAAATTGTTCTAATTAGTAGACCAAGATAGGTTTAAGCAAAGCTGTTTGCTAATAACCTATAGGTTTGAATTGATAGCCTTAAAGAACGCTGAATCTATAAAAGGCAAGTGGAAGCACTATGTTAATAATCATGTTTGTGATAATTACATAATGGCCCAAGTAGTTTGATTTAGTTAAATTAAATTAAACAATTGATTTAATCATCGGATGATTGAGAAGTTACTTGCATAAATGAAAACTCTGGATGAAGATCCACAGAGACGAGTTACCTCTAGGGCTAGTTCAAATTAATTAGGAATTTGAACAAAAAGGGATATAATAAAGAGTTATTATATAGATGTCACTGTAAACGGTTACACAATGACATAAATGGAAGTATATCATTACAAAAGAAATTGTATTGATATAGTCATACGCCATCTCAAGTGACCTAAGAATGAATTAGTTCATTCCGAGTCTTAGGATGATTAATCATTGAAGACGGGTTATGTGATAACACAGATTTATAGTGTTCACCAAGGGCACTTATTATCACATATCACTTGAGCATACTTCACTGTTTAGGAAACAATAGTGGAAGTATATAAACATTTAAATATAAGACAATTAACACGGCATCAAAATTTGGCTATAAATGAATAGGAAACTATTATATCACATACTTGATGTGAAATATCAGCACAATATGCCAAAATTTGATTTAGTATTTGGATGTACGAACTAACTGTAACCGTTATATTTATTATTCGAATTTCATTTTAAAGGGTTAAAAACAAATTCAGAATTATATACCTGTGTTCGATTTTAATACATTTATCATCCCTGAATAGATATTTAGTATTCTCAACGCTCCATCAGAATCTTGCAAATGAATCAGATGTAGACGCATTATGACTTTGGATTTGAGTTGTTCAACTCTCCAAACTCACAAGCATCATTTGAGAATAATGCGGGAGAATACATATACATATTATTTAAAAGTGTCCTTAGTCGGTTAGAATCGTGGGAACGAATCTGAGATAAGACTATTCTGACTTTGGGCTCAAAAGGTTGACTATCCAAACTCATAGGCCTCATTAGAGAATGACGTTTGACGTAACTCGCATCAAATCATCTTCTTTGATTCAATAATAAGATGAATTGATTAATAGTAAACTCATTCGTATCCTTAGACCTGAGATACATGTGCTACCTCCCGTTTACCAGGGTCTGTTCTTTGATTGTAGTCAACCGATGTAGCGTAAATGCCAGTCATAAAGGCTACTTTTGGGAATAGATCTGAAGTTTAGTGGGAGCTGCATGTAGTCAATATGGGATTCTGTACTCTTGCATTTACAATGCAACAGTGAGACATCATGGGCCCTCTCGTTGATTCAAAGTGCTAAGTGTAAGGCCTTACCCAAACTTACTGTGTGTTTGATGGGAACACTTGCAATCGAGATCGAGAAACATTAAACTTAAGATAAGATGAATTGAAACCATTCCTTATCGTTCAATGGATGTCGAATACAGAAGGGGACAATGACTAATGATAACTACCATAAGTCTAATATCATGTTGCTTTGCAACTAATATGCCTTGGTTGTCGACTTAAGGTGTCACAACTGGTTGGAGTAGTCATGTGTAGCTAGAACGCCTCTGTCTACATCTTAGACTTTTCGGGATCTGTCCAAGTGGGAGTCTGTTGGATATTGTATGTCCAGACCCGACAATTTCTAAGAACCCGACCCGGTTGTGGCCTGTAAGAGTTACACTGAGGGCAACGAGAACCGAACACGTTTAATTAGTAAACGTTGTTCTGCGAAAACCGAAATGATTTAATATTGTTATTTATATAGTGATATAAATAATAATTAATCATTTCCTAATAATAAAAGCAGAAATATAATTATTAATTGTTAATAATTATTTATCGGTGGAAATATATATAATAATTGTTATTATTAATATTACTAAATAAAAGTTAATTAAATAAAATAATTTATTTAGTTAGTTTTATTTAATGTGGTTGGATAATCATAGTTTAAATAAATTAGTGTATTTAAGGATTATCCCTAAAACCTGGATGGATAATTGAGAGATTTAAACGAGTTGTAGTTTATCTACAACTGTTTAAAAGATAAAGATATGAGCCTAGAAAACTATTAAGTAAATCAATTGTGGTTTATCCATAATTGGTTTATGGGATCTATAAATAGTGTCCTCTCTCTGCGACCACCGCCAATGTTCAATGGCTTTGTAGTAGAAATTTCAAGTTGTCATCAAAGTACATCCTGATTTTTAACATCAAGGTCTGTTCTTCAGCACACATTTGCTTCATATCCCCTGGAATACCTCTCATATCACCAGTGGCAAACCCATAATTTTTTTTTCATGGGGGTTAAAATTTTTAAGAGTCGAATGTCTATCATTAAAATATAAAAATTTATACACCGATATATGTCATGTTGGGTCGGGTCTAGTCATAGTATAGAAAGATAAAATCAAATTTAAAAAGTAAAAGTAGTAATAAGTTTATATTTTTAGGAAGAAGATATCGATTAATTGTTTAACTTTTTATATTTAGTAATTAAAGAAAAATTTTAATATGACTATTAGCGTTTCTCAATTAATATAGAATAAACTAAATAAATTAGTGAACATAAAGACATTTTAAACGTTATTAGAGAGCGTTTTAATTAATCTATTTAGAAAAACATAGAACTTTATACTGAAAAATGGTGCTGAAATAATATTTTAAATAAATTCAAATAAAATAAAAACTTGACTTCTTTATATTAAATCAATTAATTAAACATTTATAATAAGAATATTTGAAGACAGTGCACCGCGCTGAGCACATCAAGTCACGTCATCATTTCAAATTTCAATAAAATCATATACTAAAAAGACAAAAAGATTCAAGTTCTTCTTTCCAACCTCATTACCTGCAACAATGTCGAGAGAAGAAAACTCAGGGATTTTTTCTCCAATTTTTTTCTTTCAACTAGGTTATTTTGAAGCTTTTATGGGGGTCTTTGATAGAATTTTATGGTTGTCGGTCGAAATCAGATCATATATATAACTATAAAATTGAAAAAAAAATTCATGGGTGTCGACCGACCCCATGGCACTAACATAGGTCGGCCGACTGCACATCACCCAACTCATGTTCAGAGAGGCATCTTATGAAGTCATCGACTAATAGTCTGAGTTCTTCATTATTGCTGCTGATGATCAAGTAGTTCATGGCATCTTCATCAAATCTCCATGAGATTATTCTTCTTGTGTCAGTATGTAGATCATCATGTTCCTCCTCATCCTTAGATGATTCAGAGCTTGATGACACAACAAAAGGTCTTTTCCTTTTCTTTGGCATTGTCTTCTTTCTCTTAGAAGGACATGCTTCAGTATTCAGTTTCTTTGGTGGAGATGTAGGTTTGGGAGATGGTTCGGTTTATGAGTGAGGTGGAGAAGTGGGTTGAGGTTGTGTTGGTGGAGTAGGTAGAGGTGTTGTTTGTTTTCTAGGTAAAGGCTCAATTGATGTGAAGTTATCTGCTCTGAATTTTGCTGGAACGGGTCTGATGAGTTTTGGCTTTTTGACAGGTGGCTTATTGGTTACTGGTCTACTAGCTCTTGGAAGATTTCTTTTGGTTGGAGTAGTGGAGAGTTGGGTAGTAATAGGTTGAGCAGAAGATATGTTGCCAAGAAGTGAGTCAATTAAACTCATAGGTTTGGGATGAAGAGAATGTGTACCTGAAAATGCACCAGGAGGCCTAGGAACATCAGTGCTTTCAGAGATCCTTGCCTGCTCTTGTCTAATTTCAGAATACCTATTCTTTAGACTTGTGAAAGAGGATGGATTTATGCTCCATTTGTCTTCACCCAAAAACTCTATGAATTATCTATTTAAAGCTTTGGTCTCCTCTGGCTTTGTTAGAGGAGCCTGTATCAGCTTTTGAGTCTCATCTCCATTTATCTTCTCATGTTTGGCATTATCTTCTTCAAGCTTTTGATTAGTTTGAGATCACTATCCTCTTGCAAAATCATTAACATCAGATCGCATAGCTCTTTAGCAGAGGATAAATTCAGATCTTCAGTACTAGCCCATCCTCTAGCTATGATGATGTCTCTCCATTTCTTCAAAAGTTCCTAATTTGTATCATTAGTGGCAAACCTGATCTTTTCCTATTCCTTTTCAAGCTCTTTGTCAGCATCCTTGGCCAATTTCTGTTGCCTTATTATCTTTACTTTGATCCATTTTCTTCATCCTTTCTTCAATGGACCTTCTCTTGGCTTCTTTGATAAGGTCAAGAACTTCATCATTATCTTGATATAAGTCCAAGTCCTCTTGTAACTTAAAAGGCATTGCCAACTCTTTATCCATTCTTTCTTGCTCCAGTTTTTCAATCATTTGATTAGCTAAAGTAGTGTTTATCATCTCAACATCTTCTGTAGGAAGGGTAGTTTCTTGCCCATTAAGAAGTTTGACCACATGCTCTGGTTGAGTAGCCTTAATCTTGTTAGCAGCAAAAACTTTTGTAGGAATATGTACTCCTTCTTTACTTCTTCTCATCATTTCTTTGATGTCTTTGAGTGATCAATCATTCTGTTGTTGAATTCTCTATCTAGTGCCTTATCACATTCTCTCCTGTTATCTGTGGCTTCTCCATATCTGTCAAGTAAAGGTGTGAAAACATTTCTATAACAATCTATCTTATTTTCAGGAGTAGCACATTCTTGTATTCAGGCTTGAATCTTTTCTCAAAATCTGCTTGAGAAACTTCATTAGGGGTTATCTTCTCTTTCCATTTACCTAGAGTGGAATCCTCGTAAGGGTAAGTGATCGCTTTATGACTTTCTCCAGCACTTTTAACATATTCAGGTAGTGGTCCAATAGTTACCTTTCCTGGTCTTGGTTTGTATTTGGCCCAGTAATTGGCCAAAATATTATCAATTTAACTAACCTTAGGAACAACAAGGGCAAGTTCTAAAGCATCCCTGGATGGTGGGTAATATGAACCGAATACAATCAAATATCCATTCTCATCTCTGACTCCATCCAATGCAATTAGAGGAGCCTGAATTTGTAGGATTGGCCCTGGAGTAATAGGAAAGGTTGGTGCAGATGTCAACCAAGAGAAGTCAATTCCTGTGTATATCCTTTTGTGATAAAAAGTGGCAGTGTGAGCAACTAAATCCCACAAATAAGCTTCAGAGAAAACATATCCAGGTAGGAATGATGGTACAAAGACAGGTTTTTGTTCCAAGATAACTAAGGCTGCAGTTTGCTGATCCGAGATAACCTGTTCATCCGAGATAACTTGATCTTCAATGATAACTGGTTCTTCCAAGATAACTAAGGTAGTCTCCAAGATAATTTTTCTTGGTGGACTCCTTTGATCAACAATCTCACCTTGTTCTTTCGAAATAACATATTCTTCACTTATCTTAGGTGGAGAAATATCTTCCAAATCTTTCAGAACAAAGTTAATTTTCCTATCTGCCACATCCATATATACAATATATGTATTTTCAACTTCTTCAGTGAATATAGGTAAATTCTGGATGTTCTGAGCAACTCATCAGTAGTTATTTCAATCTCTACATTTCTTAACACAGTTTCAACATCTTCTTCTTCATTTTTTCATTTTTCACCAAATCAGTTTCATCAACCTGAATTTCTGCATCAAGATCAACCCCTTATTCTCCAGCATTTTCCCTCATCTCAGGGGGGAGGGGGCTGATAAAATCATCTTCGATTATTTTTTGAATTTCCCCGATCCTCTGAGGTAGAGCCCATCCTGCTATTATGGTAAACAAGAAAAGTTCCTTCAGGTTGTCCTGTTGAGGAGCAACTGCAAGAACATCTTTTAGAAAGACCTTTTCCATGCATCTTCAATTGATAAAAGTTCCACCCCTTCTGATTGAACCAATTTCATTCCTATTTCTTTAGGGACCCTTGTGTTCCAATCAAATTCTATGAAGTTCTCCTCTTTATACTCTCCCATTTTGGCAGTATCATCTTCTATTGCTCCAAGTTCTTGTGGTGGGCTAGAGGTATAAAATATGGAACCATCACTATCTGAGATGTCAACATGTTGTTGACTTGTAACTTTCTTTCGCTCCTCTTCCTGCACTTTAACAGTTTGAGAAAGTAGGGAAAGTTGTGCTTGTAAACTTTGGTACAAAATCGTTAATTCTTTAAGTGATAAACTGCCCTTAATTGGTCTATCACCAATATCTTTGAGCAAAGATGAACCATCAAGCCTAGCTTGATAAGGTTCATCACCCATGGTTTCTTGGCACCTGGGATGCCTGAGGTCCACATCCTTTCCCTTAGGTTTTAATGAAGGTTCCTTTAGGTTAGGAGAGGGATCAGTTGTCGTGAATTAGGTCTTAGTGATGTTAACTCTGACCACTGGCTCTAAAATAAAACCAAGTGTAGCGGTAGCCCTTTTCACATCAGCCATATATCAAAACTACCATGACTGACCTCCTTTAAAAAGTGCGAGGTAGGTGTGGCTTCCTTAAAGCCCATCAACACATCTCCTACTAATAGGGTGTTTAGAGATGGTGTATCATGTGAACTAAAGAGTGATTCATCACCTTCACTTTGAGGTAATGGCAGGTTTGGTTTAGGTGGAGCAATTTCTACGGATGAGGGATGCATCCTTTCCTAATGAGTCATCTCCCTTGGGAGAATCTTCAGTTTTTTTGCTATCCCTTTTTTATCTCTTCTTCCTAGGATCTTTGTCCTTGTAAGGTCCTAAAGCTTTGGTGGCTTGAGGTTGCACAGGTGGAGTAAACCTTATAGCCTCAAATTTTTTTTTGAAGATTGGGTAGGGAAGAACTGACTGAAGTTACAAATTTTTGTACTCTCTTCCTCTTTTTAAGTGGGAGTTCTTTGTTGGAAGAGGAAGGAATGTCAGTTGGGGGTCCATCCAATGCAGATTGTACAGGGTTATCAACTGGAGCAAGAGGCTTATTTGGATTTGCTTGTGGTTGCACAAGGGCATTTGCCACAGGTGCACCCATAACAGGTCTAGCAGCAGGGATAGGATGGTTATTGTCATGTCCCGTATAGCCCTTGTTTTTCTTATTACTGGAATGAAAAGAGAAAAGTGTATCATTTGGCAGCCTTAAAATATAGTGTTTATTTGAGATCTTCAAGTTTGGGATCAAACAGTTCAAAATATGCTGAATAAAATGAGGGTACATATGAAAAAAAGTTTTTATGATTTGGTTGCAGGTTATCCAACATACCCTCTAGCACCATTTTAGAAAAATTGAAGTTTAGACCCATTACCAAGCCATGAAAGGCTGAAGCTTGGATAGCAGATAATTCATCAAAGCCCTTCTTTGATGAGACAAGCCAGAATAATGTGGGCCAAATATCTCCACTTGAAAGGTAATTGAGTTTTCTTTAATTTCTTCTCTTCACCTTCATATCTAACGGCCCTAAGAGTGGTGAAATAATGTTGTGAATTTGCTTCCCTGAAGCCGCCAACATTGTTGAATTTAAGGTGCTCTCTTATCACATCCTCAGTAATAATCACATCATTCTCTTGAACAGTCGAGGGAACTTCAAATTTGCTATTCGGCATTCTTCTTCTTTGACGCACTCAGCCGAAATTCAGTTATAACTTCCTGACAAATTATTGGATTAACCGTCAGAGCAAATATTTGTGGGATCAGCATGGAAAATGTTGTTGCTCTCAGTTTTGTTGAGTAAAGCAACGGTATTGTGATCAGCATTATATAAATTGCTTCCTTTGGTGGATGATTTTGCTTTCTTAGCTTTCAGTTCCATTTTTAATGTTTAAATTGAGAGAAAATTGAGAGTGAATCGGTTGCTTACAGGTGATTTTGGAGAAAAATGGTTTTTGGAAGTTTTCTCGAGAGAAAATCGGAGAAAGTGGTAAACGTGGGAGTGAATTAGGTCAAAAATCCCCTTTTATCTCGGTGAATGAAACGATATGGTTCTGAAAAAGTGCAAGTGGGGAGGTAAAAGCAAAAAGGTGGGTCAACGTGGCAATTTCTGGTGCATCCAACCCTTGTCCCATAGGACAGCTTGGGCGGTGGAAAATATCTACTGCAGGACCCACTTGTGTTTTAATCATAAGATATTACTTCGGAAGAAGTTATCTCGGATGAGTAAACAATTAATTTAAAGACACAAGTTCTGGCTGAACTTATCTCGGGTGAAATTATCTCAGAAGAGGTTTTTCACAAGAGATACCTTGAAATTATTAACCCGGTTGAAATTATCTCGGCCAAGGTTATCTCGGTTGAATAAAGACGTTTATTTCGACTAAAATTATCTCGGGTACACATTTTCATTAGTGGCTTAATGACTCTTCAAAGGTTTTCCTAGAGATATTTATCTCGGGTGAAGTATCTTAAGGTTCTTCCGGAATAAATTATTTCGGATGCACAAAAACATATTTTAAAGCAAACTTTCATGAAATTCAATAAGCTTTTGATTTTCATAAACATAGATTCTTTGATCTTCTTAGATTTTTAATTCTTTTTTTTTTATCAAGAGATGGATTAATAGAAAGTTTAACAACTGTTCAGGTAAGAGAATAAAATTGTTTTGTTAAGAAATATTTAATCAAAGTTCATCATTCCTATGGCTGTGATGAGATAAAAGAATCTTGTCTCATCAGGTTTTGTAATAAGCCATCCAATTGGTTTTCAGTTGGAACATGATGTAGTTTGATTAACTTCTTTTCTGCACAATCTCTAATGAAATGATACATGATTTCAATGTGCTTGGTTTTTTAGTGTGTCACAGGGTTGTTGGTAATGCTGATGGCACTGGTGTTATCAACATACATTGGAGGTTTCTATGAAATTGATGCCATAGTCCATCATCTAATTTTAAATCCAAAGAACTTGCCCACAGCATGCTAAAGCTGCTATATACTCTGTTTCTGCCATAGAAGTTGAGACACATGACTGCTTTTTGCATTGCCAAGAAACAAGCCTATCACCAAATAATTGGCAACCACCAGATGTAGACTTCTTGTCAAGATTGTATCCTCCATAATCACTGTCAGTGAATGCTTTCGAATAAAAGCCCTTGTTTTTAGGATACCACAACCCCAGTTTTGGTAGTCCTTTGAGGTACCTAAAATTTCTTTTCACCGCACTTAAATGGTATTCCTTGGTTGCAGCTTGATATCTAGCACACAAACAAACACTAAACATGATGTCAGGTCTGCTTGCAGTTAGATACATTAGTGATCTGATCATTGCTCTGAAATTATGCTCATCAACAGGTTCTCCATTCAAATCATAAGTTAGTTTGTGAGAAGTTGTTATTGGAGTTTTAGCTGCTGAGGATGGTATCATGTCAAACCTCTTTAGCATATCTTGAACATATCTATATTGGTTCAAGAAGATTCCTTCTTTTGTTTGCTTAACTTGAAATCCTAAGAAGAAAGTGAGTTCACCCATGGAGCTCATTTTAAACTTTGCTTGCATCAGAGCATCAAAATCCTTACAAAGAGCATTGTTTGTAGACCCAAAAATCATGTCATCCACATAAATTTGTACCATTAGAATATTTTTACCAGTAGTTCTGATGAAGAGGGTTTTTTCAAGTTCTCTTATCTTGTAACCATGATCAAGTAAGTAAGTAGAGAGAGTCTCATAGTAGGTCCTTGGTGCCTGTTTAAGACCATAAAGAGCTTTGATCAGCTTGCATACCTTGTTAGGATAGTGAGGATCCTGAAAACCAGGTGGCTAAGTGACATAAACTTCTTCATTTGATTTCCCATATAAATATGTACTTTTGACATCCATTTGATATACATGAAAGTTTTTATAAGCAACATAAGATAAGAAAATTCTTATGGCTGACTTCATCTTTCTTGTTTTTGAAGACCAACTTAGTTCCAATAGGTCTAGGAGCATCTTCACACTTTGGGTTTGTTTATCTAAAGAAGCTCATCTTGCATTGCTTCTATCTAGAGATTCTCTCTGAGTGCTTTAGACACCTTCTTTGGTTCAGTTTGAGATAATAAGCAAGCGTGTAGACAAAAGTTTGCTTTTGTGTTTGCATTTGCTGACTTGCTTCTTGTTAGAACAGGTGTTTCAATTTCTCCAATCACATTCTCTAGAGGATGAAATGCATGTTCTAGAGTTGTAAGAGGGAGGAAAATCATGACTGGGTTTTGAGATAAGTGTATCCAAGGAGTGGAATCTACCAATTGCTC
>JBCNJP010000007.1:38406314-38438911 GCA_039602395.1 Deinandra increscens subsp. villosa | reverse complement strand
CTTAATCGAAAAAAATTGATGCTCAGGAGAAATCCACCGCCGCTACCTGTTAATCGATGTAAAGATCATCTTTTAGAAACCCTTGCTTTACTTTACAAATGGATGATTTTATATTAAAAGATCAACTTTTACAAATGGATGATTTTAATCGATGTAATCGATGCTTTACTTTTAGAAACCCCTGTTAATCGATGTTGATTAGAAGAAATCCAGGGGCGAACATTCGTCTCTCGAAGTTGGTTACAGAATCGCCATATCTCACCGGCTTCAATTTTTTCCGTTTGCCCTAACAAAACAACAATCAGATACAAGATAGGATTAATCAATGTATTATTCGGCATATATACGTAAGATTGAATTCATACGTATGAAAAGGAGAAGAGAGAAAGACCAGTGAAGAAGTTAAGGGGGAAGGAGGAGGGGGAGGAGCATTAGGTTGGGATTTCTTGGTGGTAAATCGGTTTTTCCGATCACCGAAGCTGCATAATCCTTGAATTAGTGATGTGGCTTTTTAGGTGACTAAATAAAATAAAAAATAAAAAGAAAATACAAGTTAACGCCATGTCAACGCCACGTAGGATCAAAAACTAACGGCGTTAGTTTTTTAAACGGCGGGACCATTCTAAATAATTATGTGAAAAGTTGGGACCGTTGTGGGTTATATTAAAAAATGGGATTATTCTTGGCCAATACCCAAAAGTTGGGATTATTTAATTCCAATTTTCCTAAATATAAAACAAGTAATGAAACACAAACATTACATTTATTACCGCCTAAGTTATCAAAGAGTATCCAAAAATATGATTAGTTGCTTTGTTTCACAAGTCAATGATATGAATGAGAAAACAAAAAAAAATATGCTTTTTATAAACATGGATTGAACAAGGAGTATTCTAGTTTAGAGAATAATAAAAAATGGGTATTCTAGTTTAGAGAAGAATAAAAAATGGATCAATCTAGGGTATTCTAACTTAGAGAAGAATAAAAATTATGCTTTGTATAGAGTTCGAACTAGGGTCTTCTCGGTTAGAAAATTGGTTACGGACAGATTGCTCTAGTGGTTACTTTGGTAATTCTTCTGAAAAGTGAATATAAATTGTCGCTTATGGGGGGTGCCCAAATATATAAAAGCCTAAAAATCCAAAAAAAAATTATACTTCATGTATGAGTTTAAGGGGTAGTACGGGCTACCTCTAGATCTAAGGAGGGTCCGCCCCTGAGCACTTGTGTAACCAACCGGTGAACAATGATAATATCATCTTACTAACTAATAAAAATATTTTATGAAAAGACAATCAAAATGAATAATGTAGAAGTCTATTAATAGGTTACATTTTGATGGTTACTAGATCGTGAAGCGGAAAGAACAACTCTAATATGCAACACTTCAAAGTCAAGATGTGATGTATGTGAAATGAAAGGTGACATAAGGATTCAAGGGAATTCATCCACCATTTTTGTGTTTTCTTCCCTCACTGGAAATTCTTCCATGACCATAAAGCCTGATGCTCGAAAAGCGACAAAAGTGCAATGAAAAGTATAACTACTTTCACCATAAAATCGATCCAAGAAGAAGGTGAAACCATGCTCAAATGTACCAAAATACACAATGTGCCAGCCCTATTTTCGGTAGGTGGATATGCTGGGAACAACTTTCATGCCTTCTCAGATGTCATCATCCCACTGTATGCAACTTCGCGTGACTTCAATCGAGAAGTGAAGTTCCTCGTGACCAACCATCATTCTGGATGGACTAGCAAGTTCCAAGAGCTATTGCAGGAACTATCAAGGTATGAAATCATTGATATTGATCATGAAAATGAAGTGAATTGCTTTACTAGTGTAGTAGTAGGTCTTGGAAAAGAAGATAGGAAAGAGCTTGACATTAAATCAGTGAAGGATTTCACATTGTTCTTGCGAAGTTCCTACTCACTGGAAAGATTTACAGCGATAAATCTAACAAATAGTTTAACCAAAAAGCCTCGGCTCCTAATAGTTTCAAGACAGAAAACACGAGCTTTTATGAACATCAAAGAGCTGGTTCATGCAGCACAAGAATTTGGTTTTGAGGTGACTGTGACGGAAATGAACGCGAATTTGACACATGTTTCGCGGTTAGTAAACTCATGTGATGTTATGATGGGAGTTCATGGGGCAGGGCTTACCAATATGGTGTTTTTGCCTAAAAATGGTGTTTTGATACAAGTTGTTCCTTGGGGAAAGATGGATTGGTTAGCAAACACTTATTTTGGAGACCCTTCAAAGGTTATGGGGTTAAAGTACTTGGAGTATAAGATAAGCCAAGGTGAAAGTACATTAGTTGATCAATATCCACTTAATCATCAAGTGTTGGTGGATCCATTTTCAATCCAAAGGAAAGGATGGGGTGCTTATAAATCTATTTATTTAGATAAACAAAATGTAATGCTTAATATTACAAGGTTCAAAGAGACATTGTCAAGATCCCTTGAGCTTCTTCATTCTTAGGTATTTTTGTAACTAATTTGTATTTACATGGATCATATGATTATATTAGTGCATTTGTATCTATTTTAGAACAATTATTTGTATTTATGGAGATGCATAAAGGGAATGAAATCTGTATTTTTCTAAAGGCTAAAGTTGATAAGATTATATATGCTTCATTTGTGTTTAACTGAAGCTTTATTTTAGTTTCTAAGTGCCAATAGTTTGCATGTGTTTCTTAGAAAACTGGATTAGTTGCTATCTATTTTCAAATTATGCGGCCTAGTCAAGGATAAATAAATAAATAAGCTAGCTTTACGAAATAATTTTTATCATCGGGTATGGAAACTTGTTATTATAAATATCAACTTAACAATAGATAATAGATAATGTATTGAAAGTTTTATACCATAACTAGAGGTATACCCGCGCGCGCGTTGCGCTGCGAGGTAACCTTGTTAGTTATTAGATGCGATTATTTAAAGATACCAAAAATTAATGTATGATACGTCGAGAGGACCAATACGGCAAATTAACCCTATTAAAAAATACACCAAGAATGTGGCATATGTAGTGGATTGCACACGTAGCGGACACAAGATTAGCATGTCTAAAGATAATCAAACCTAATCATGTCAGTATTATCCCATAACCAATTGCCCTTCAATGATGCTATGGATTTTATATATCTGATAGTAAAATCACTTGGTTCCTAAACTCTATTTCATGTAAAATTAACCCTATTTTCATGAAACTTCCAATCTTTTACTTATCTCATAGCCTTCCTGCATCATTTCACCATCTCAACACATGAATTAGAGTGCAATCATGAAGCAGATTATGATGAAGACGAACCCTCAAACCGATATTCGTTCAACACAGATGATAACTTCTTGGGAAGTGCTTCCATGGCTGCTTTTACTGTCTTTTAATCCTGCAAATCAGTTCCGTAAGCGATTTGAGAGTTCTGTTAGAATTTTTCAGAACTATTTGACACCAAATAGATGCCCAACTCTGGATTTACGATAACACCCCTGATTTTATTTACAAAAAGATGAAGAACAGAAAGTTAGGGAGACCTTAGATAAAAGTCAACTATCATAACTTGACTGAGATGTATTTGTACTGGTGTAGATATCATGAAATTTAATAGAAATCTTGGATAGAGGCTGAGCAACTTCTAACTATAATGCATTTCAACATAAAAGGTTTGGAGATCAAATAATATTGGTGTTAAACTAAATATATTGGTAGTTAAAAGTTATAAGGGTCAGTCCTATAAATATGCAAAGTTAGGTTTGGAGTCGATGTGTTATTGTAAATAGTTCAGGGTTTGTTGTGTCAAGTCTGAAAGTCTATTACTGGTCATATAGGGGAAGCCGCTCTTCACCCCTATAAAAGTGTCGAAGTCTGTACGTACAATAACAATCAAGAAATCGTTTATTTTTTAGTCAAATTCCGCTGTTCAATCTCTGATTATACCAACATTTGGTATGAGAGCGGTTATTTGTTCATCGATCAAGGGAATAAAGGCAGAAAGATCGATCGAATATCATATGTTCATCGATCGGAAATACATCGCCATGTGAGACCGTTGTTGAATATTTGAAGTCGGCGTTTCAGTTATAGAAAGGGGAGGCGTCGATTGGTTGCTAATTTCAGAATTATTAATTTGTTTATGAAGTCTGAATTAAAGTTGGTGCGATCGGCAATACGGAGGAATCAAACTTTTATATTGAAAAGTGAGGGATTTGAGGCATACGGCAGAAGGATACGATCTCCATCAGATAAGTATTGCATATTTGTATTGCATAGGATATTTCAATTTGGATTTCCAAAAAAAATTATGGAACTGATTAGCAGATTTATTTAGGATGCTAAAATCGATTAAAGTTAGGATAAAGGTTAAGGTTTAAGAATAGTTGGTTTTGGTTTGTTAGGAGATCGGTAGAAAAACCCGTGTATTGTTTCTTGGTAGATTGAAACGGTTGGTTTGATTCATTTTGTGATCGGAAAGAAACCCGTGTACCGTTGTCATTAGAAATAATTGGTTTTGAAAAGTCTAACAACCGGAAGAAACCCGTGTACTATTCTTGGTTTAAACAATTGGTTTTGAAAAGTCCGTGTATTGTTTTTGGTAGAAGCAATTGGTTTTGAAAAAACCCGTGTATTGTGGTTGACCAATTGGTTTTTGGGAAAACCCGTGTATTGTAGTCGGTAGAAAATAATTGATTTTTGAAAACCCGTGTATTGTTGTCATTAGAATAGTTGGTTTAGGAAGAAACCCGTGTACTATTCTGGGTAGAAACAGTTGGTTTAGAACAAACTCGTGTACTGTTAAGGATTAGTTGTTTGTTGAAACCCGTGTAGTAAGAAAGATTCAATCAGGTTAAAATTGGAAGGAAAGGAAAATGGGTGACGATTCATCCAAGGGCAAGGAAGTTGTAGCAGTAAAGGAAGGAGGGGCGTCAATGATATTTCAGTGCCTGGTTCTAAACTCTACAAATTACACAATTTGGGCTGTAAAGATTAAGGTAATCTTTAACGTCCATGGAATATGGGAAGCGGTCGAACCATCCCCAGGAACTGAAGTCGATCAAAAGAAAAACAATACGGCAATTGCAATGCTCTATCAAGCAATTCCAGAAAACATGGTGCTGCAAATTGCTAATCTAACATCAACGAAAGAAATTTGGGATGCGTTGAAGGTTCGACATGTTGGAGTGGATAGAGTTAAGTAGGCGCGTGTTCAAACGCTCGAGTCAGAATTTGAACGTTTGAAGATGAAGGATAACGAGTCACTTGATGTCTATGCTGGGAAGATTAGTGAGATTGCATCACAAGCAAGTAGTATGGGGCATACATACTATGAAAGACAAAAGATTGGTTCAGAAACTGTTGGGTTTAGTACCAGAAAGGTTCATGCATATAGTTGCTGCAATTGACAGTTTATTGATATCAAGACGATGCCATTTCAAGAAGTTGTCGGAAGATTAAAGGCTTTCGAAGAACGGACTAAGAAGCCAGTCAAGGAGGAAAACCAGCAATACAAACTCTTGTTCTCCAAAGAAGGAAAGCAGAAGGAAAAGGGACACAAATGTGAGCAGTGTGTGGTCATGAGAATTCAAGTCAAGAAAAGTCAGAATGTGGCCAGGATAAAAAGTGGAAGTCTTGGAAGAACAAAGGGGGGTAATCAAGTCCGCGAGAACAAAGATCACGTGAGATGCTTCAAGTGCAATGAACTTGGACATTTCAAACATGAATATCCAAAGTGGAAGGAAAAGAAAGAAGAAGCAAACCTGATCGAGCACGAGGACGAATGACTAGTGTTGCTGTGATCGGATTCAGGGTTTGTTGTGTCAAGTTTGAAAGTCTATAACTGTCGTATAGGGGAAGCCACTCTTCACCCCTATAAAAGTGTCGAAGTCTGTACGTACAATAACAATCAAGAAATCGTTTATTTTTTAGTCAAATTCCGCTGTTCAATCTCTGATTATACCAACAAATAACAATCCAAGCTGAGAGGTTTGGCTGACTTTTAAAGTCAAACCGAAACTATTAAAGGAGAAAGTTAATCAAAAAACAACACATATATAAATACATACACCTAAGAGTGAGACTGTCAGATGTTGTGATACAAATCGTCCTGATGATGGTAAGGGTGTTTGTAATGGTGTGGGAGAGGGGGGGTGTCCCGAGCTCGGGATCGTGGGATTGCTCGGGAACACCAGGAATGTTAGCTCGGGAACGGGACTCGGGATAGTGCCGTGGGACTGGGCTACCGAGGGGGGGAGTTGTGGGAAGATGACCGTTGGTGTGCCCCCCACCCCCCCCCCACCCAACGGTCCTTTTGACCTTTTTAAAAAAAAAAAAATTTACCCCTTTTACTTATTTAAACCCCCTTATTCACTATTTTTTCATACATTTCACCCATACCAACTCCAAAATTTTTAACCCTTTTACTTATTTTAACCCGTTTTTTTTTTTTTTTTGTTAGGTAATGCTCAATCGGGTACTTATTTTTGGAACAAAATTACCGCGGAGTGGCACCACATGATGAACCTTCCCGTCCCCGACTTCAACGATGTTAGCTCATTTGTTCGCACCAAAAGTCAAGTATATTCAAAATGGAAAGATTTGAATTGGAAGATACAAAAATTCAACAACATTTATATAAATCAAATGGCTCAACGAAAAAGCGGGTGTTCGGAAGCCAACATCCTCATGGCGGCACATCATCGATACAAAGTAGAGAGCAAGGGGGTTGCGTTTGATAAAATGGAGTGTTGGGAGATTTGCAGAAAATCTCCAAAATGGCGAGCGGCGACGCCGGTGGACCAAGGGTGCCATAGTGGTGACCAAAGTGGTTCAAAAAGAACCAAAACGTCCGACTCGAACACCTACGTTAGTAGCCCATCCGAAGGAAGGACGCCGATCGACCTCAACGCCGAGGGAATGTCTCCCAGGAGCCCGCCCGAGGAACCCCTTCCAATGGGTTGTCAAAAGGCTAAACGACAAGCCAAACAAAAAGGGAAGGGCAAAGCGTCTTCGAGTTCAGATTGGGACGAACATTTTGAATCGTTTAACGAAATACAAATGGAAAAGCTCAAACTTCAACGAGAAGCCCGAGAGGATAGAAAGAAACATATCGAGATTTTGGAGCGCGAACAAATGGTACGTGAGCTCGAAGCGGTTAAAAACTTGCCGGACGATGAAGACGACAAGAAATCCTTGATTAAGAAGATCAAAGCACGCTTATTCGAAAAGTATAAGTGATGTAATTTTTATTTTTAAATTTTTAGGATTTTTAAATTTTTTAATTTTTAATTTTTAGGAATTTGTAATTTTTATCTTTTAGGAATTTGTAATTTTTTATTTTTAAATTTTTATGCAAGTTGTTATTTTTAATTTAATATTTTATTAAAAAAAAGTGCTTGGGATCATGGGATTGTGGGAGAGGTATTACAAGCAAAAATAGCTTGGGATCATGGGAGTGGGAAAGGATGAGGTGGCACCAAAAATAGCTTGGGATCATGGGATCATGGGACATGAGAGCCATTACAATCACCCTAATAGATTAGTGGACCTCGAATCAATCCAAGCATCCCTCTGTTGGTCTAACTCATCAACATGTGTTGCACTATAAATAATTACATTATGGCACTTGATCTACAACATCAAGAGAACAAAAAAAGTACATTAAAAATTGCATGGGTATAACAATTTCCATAAATAGAGAACTCGTAGAATCTGAGGAAACTTATGTTAAACTTCAAACCCATACTAGTGGAGCACGAAGTTTTACCCATATCCACCATTCATGAACCCATACGGGGCACCAGCTTATCAGATGCCGATGTACCCATACGGTATGCCACAACAACCACCAGCTCCGTCACACATGACAAATGCAAGCACAGGCCCTCGGCCACAACTAAATGCCAGAGTCGAAACTCCAGCAACAAGGGTAGATGAACCAAAGGATGCCAGTGCCGATGATTTTTCTTTACCCTACATCCCAGAGGAAGAAAGCAAATTCACTAAGCGAATAGAGAGCTTCAAATGCCCACCAAAGACGAAGCTACCAGGTGCAGTAAAAACATATGACGGCAGCACCGACCCAGAAGACCACCTGCACACCTTTAAATCGGCCGCCAACATAGAGAAATGGTCCATCCCCGTATGGTGCAAAATGTTCGTGCAGACACTCTCAGGTCCAGCCAGACTCTGGTTCAACTCCCTCCCTAACGGCTCGATCGACAGCTATGCACAGCTGAAACAACTATTCTCCAAACACTTTGGCCAGCAGAAGAAGTGCACAAAAGACCCAATCGAGTTACACAATATCCGATAGGGAGACCAGGAGTCCCTCCGAACCTTCCTCGAAAGGTACAAAACCGAATCTCTGACCATCGGTCACGCCGATGAGAGACAAAAATTATCCGCCTTCATCCATGGTCTAAGGACGAGGCAATTAATTAAGGAGATGAGTGCCAGAGTCCCTGCAACGATACAAGAGGCTTTTGATAGAGCCGAAGCCTTCATCAGAGGCGAGGAGGCAGCGCAGCTCTGAGACAAGTCGTCTGTCGGACAGCAAAGATCACAGGGCCGACCACAGCACAATAGAGACTCCCGCCGACCCTGGCAGTCGGGGAGCGATAGAGGAAGCCGAGACGATCGTCGACACTCTGGCTTTACGCCTTACGAACGACCGTCTCCCTCTAACCAGAGGCACGATAAAAGGGATTACCCCAGCCTAACAAAGACCCCCAGAGAGATCTTGCAAACAGAAGACGCCAGTCGGCAATTTAGCAAACCACGTACGATGGGCTCTAACACAACCTACCGAAATATGGCCAAATACTGTGATTTCCACCTAGACAGAGGCCACGATACAGACGAATGCCATCAATTAAAGAAAGAGATCAGCCACGCAGTAAAAACGGGGCAGTTAGCACACCCGTTGAAAGAAATCAAGGAGCAAAAGAACAAGAAAGAAAAGAAAAATGACAATGCACAAATACTCATGACACATACCTCTCGCAACAAAAGACCGAAGCTCAGAAGAGAGAGCTGGGCCAACAAGCCAATCTCCTTCCCAGCACTAGACACGGCCGAGCTGACACTCAGCCCCATGGTCGTCATCGCCAATGTGGCAGACCATGACATCCATAGAATATACATCGATGGGGGAAGTGCCTCGGACATCATGTACAAGACATGTTTCTCCAAACTACCGACTCACATACAGCAACATCTCCAACCATCAAAAACATCTTTGGTCGGCTTCAGTGGAGACATGGTCTTCCCCGAGGGAGAAATTACACTGCCGGTAACCCTGTCCGACGGATCGTACACAAGAACCGAGGAAGTGACTTTCCTCGTGGTCGACCGACCCTCACGATACAACATCCTCTTCGGTCGACCAGCGATCTATCAGTTTGGCTGCGTCGTCTCCACAGCACATGGGTTGATGAAGTTTCCAACCAGAAAAGGCATAGCAACTATCCGATCCACCCGGCTAGACTCCAACCTCACAGCCGACGTCACAGAAGAAGCAGCCCAGAACAAGTGGAAAGTCAATGAGGAATATCCCGACCAACTGGTCACCATCGGTCCCGAGCTATCTAATCCGACGCGAGAAAAGTTGTACAATTTGATACGCAATAGCACAGACGTGTTCGCATGGACACCGGCCGACATGACAGGTGTACCAAGAGAGATCACTGAACACCTCTTAAAGGTCGACCCAAAGCAACGACCGGTGGCACAAGCAAAAAGAAGCATGGCTCGAGATCGAAGCAAAGCAGTATGCGAAGAGGTAACAAAGCTGGTTAAAGCAGGAATCTTGCGAGAGGTCAAGTGGCATACCTGGATCGCCAATCCGGTCATGGTAGCTAAATCCGACGGCTCATGGAGAATGTGCGTCGACTTCACCAACCTCAACAACGCATGTCCGAAAGACTGCTACCCCCTACCAGCCATAGACGCAAAAGTGGACGCCCTATCGGGCTACACATACAAGTGCTTCCTCGACGCTTACAAAGGCTATCACCAGATCAAGATGGCCCGACAGGATGAAGAAAAAACAGCCTTTCACACAGACAAAGGCATCTTCTGCTACCGAAAGATACCCTTCGGCCTGAAAAATGCCGGAGCCACTTACCAAAGGCTGATTGACCAAGTCTTCGACCCACAGATCGGCCGAAACATGGAGGCCTACGTCGACGACTTAGTCATTAAAAGTGGAACAGAGGAAGCAATGATCGGCGACATCGAGGAGACATTCGGTCGACTCAGAGCCGTGAACATGAAGCTCAATCCGGCCAAGTGCTCTTTCAGAATGAAGCAAGGCAAATTCTTGGGGCACATAGTCACCGACCAGAACATCATGGCTAACCCTGAAAAATAAAGGCCATAATGCAAATGAAGGCGCCACAGAGTCTAAAAGAACTCCAATGTTTAAACGGTCGACTAGCCGCCCTCCATCGTTTCATCTCCAAGTTGGCAGAAAGGTCGATGCCTTTCTTCCGAACCCTGAAACAAGCATCTGACAAAAAACAATTCCTCTGGAACGAAGAAGCTGATAAAGCATTCCTGGAACTAAAACAGAGCCTCTCCGCTCTCACACCAGTTACCGCTCCAGCAACAGGAGAGGAAGTAATCCTCTACCTCTCTGTCGGCACCGAGGCCATAAGCTCGGTCTTATGCACCGAACGAGCCGATCAACAAGTTCCAGTCTACTTTGTGAGCAGAGCAATGAAAGATCCTGAAACCAGGTACACCAAAATTGAAAAATTATTATTAGCTCTAATCCACACTGCCCGGCGCCTGCGCCGATACTTTCAGGCTTACAGGATTACAATACTCACAAACTACCCCCTCCGGGAGGTAATCCAAAGACCGGAAACATCAGGCCGATTCGCGAAATGGGCTATCGAACTCGGCGAGCACGAACTGCACTTCAAACCCCGCACGGCGATTAAAGGGCAGGTGTTAGCCGACTTTATAACAGAATTACAAGTCGGCTCTAGCACCGACAAACCGACAGTTGAAGAATACAAACTCCCATCACCAATTGTTGGCACCGATTTCTGGACACTGTACACAGACGGAGCCAAAAACAGCGAAGGTTCCGGTGCCGGCCTGGTCCTGATCGATCCACACGGAGTCGAAGTAACGTACGCCATTCAGCTCGACTTCTCGAGTACAAACAATGAGGCCGAGTATGAGGCATTGCTAGCAGGGTTGCGATTGGCAAAAAGATGAAGGTGAAAAAACTCGCTGCGCGAGTCGACTCACTACTGGTCACAAACCAAGTAAATGGCGAGTTCGAAATCCGGGGCGAAGCATTGCAGCGGTACGCCAACAAAGTCAAAGAACTCACTTCCTAGTTCGAAGGATTTGAGATCTCCCAAATCCCGAGGAGTCAAAATAAAAAAGCCGACGCACTGAGCAAGTTGGCATCCCTTGCCTTCGCCCACCTAACCAAACAAGTGCCGGTTGAAATCATACACAGTCGGACCGACGAACTCAAAGAGGTGCTAGAAACCGATACGGTAGTCTCGACCAGTTGGATAACACCAATCCGGAACTACTTATCACAAGGCATCCTCCCTGAATCGTCGCTAGAAGCAGCAAAGCTGAAAGCTCAGGCTCAACAATACACAATTCAAAATGACAAACTCTACAAGAAGTCATACCTACAGCCACTGCTGGCATGCCTGACACCCGAAGAGGGACATTATGTCATAAGGGAGATCCATGAAAGAATCTGCGGCACTCACTCCGGCCCTCAGTCGATAGTCACCCGAATGATGACAATGGGTTATTACTGGCCTACAATGTACACCGACACCGAAAAAGAAATACAGAAATGTCGAGGCTGCCAGATGCACGCAAGTGTGCAACGTGTACCGAAGCATAATCTAATACCGGTAACCTCCCCATGGCCCTTCTACAAATGGGGCATCGACACTGTCGGACCTTTCCCAGAGGCACCGGGCCGAATCAAGTTCCTCATCGTTGCAGTTGACTACTTCACTAAGTGGCCAGAAGTAAAAGCCGTGGCTACCATCACCGGCAAACAAGTGATCAACTTCGTCTGGGAACAAATAGTCTGCCGATACGGCTTGCCGGGAAAGATAGTGTCGGATAATGGAAAAGAGTTTGCCGACAATCCGTTCAAAGCATGGTGCCAAGAGCTACAGATCACACAAGTATTCACTTCAGTTGCACACCCACAATCGAATGGCCAAGTCGAAAGGACAAACAGGTCAACTGTCTCAGGCATCAAAACTCGACTCGGTGAACAGGGAAAAAACTGGGCTGAACGAACTACCAAATGTCTTGTGGGCCATACGCACCACTGAACGGACCAGCCACGGGCACACTCCCTACAGTTTAACCTTCGGTTCCGAAGCCGTAATACCAGCTGAAATCGGCATGCCGACGTATCGAACAGAGAATGTCTCGGAACTCACCAATGACTCAGAGCTGCTGGTCAACTTGGCTTTAACACAAGAACGCCGAGACATGGCCGCAATCAACGAGGCACGATACAAAAAGCAGATGGAAAAATACTACAATCAAAAGGTCCGAGAAGTCACATTTCGGCCTAGAGATTACGTATTCCGACACAATGAGGCGAGCAGACAGGAAAATCAAGGAAACTAGGGCCAAACTGGGAGGGTCCCTACCAGGTCAGTGAGGCGCATGCAAAAGGCTCTTACAAACTGGTAACCATGGAAGGCAAAGCCGTTCCCCGACACTGGAACGCAATGCAGCTCAAAAAATGTTATCTGTAAACCGAAACACACTTTGTTCGACACAATTCTCTTTATAACATCTAATGAAAGTCGGCACTGAATTTTTCAAATTTTTGTCTCTTTTAAATATATGGTTGCATCTAACTATAATTGCTCGAGCCGACTGGCTAATGTCGGCAAGATTATAATACAGATCACATACTACATGATTTAGACTCATATCGGTCATATCGGTTATACAACCCTGGCACACGATTTATCTAATTTCATAGCAAGGCCGAAAGGACCTTGTAGCTGTTACGTTATGGATAGATGACCGTGCCGGTCGATCACAAATCAGCAATCGACCGACCCGACACCCATCCCATAAGAAACAGCCCTCGTAAGATGGTTATCCGTACCAGGCTATACAGGGAAACGCCCCGTCGTTCATCTCTCACAGCTCTCATAAGTGGGTGACCGACACGCTCCCAATCCCTCCAGTCGGCATGTTAACAACCGACACATGGAAGATTGGGCATAGATCGGACCACATAGACCGAAAGACTTCGGTCGAACCTAGGTATAAAAGCGCAAAAAACATACATCCATAACAAGTCTAATGGAAACACAGGACTACATACATTTGATACCGACACGCTCGTATCACACGAAATTGAGGTCGATAGTAAAACATTGACGAATGTTCACTCACTCCCTCACCTTTTTATTTAATAAACTCAAACATTGACGTCGATTACTGACGCTATACATTCACACTCGGTCATCGCAAAACAGTCGTCTCTATAGTCACTTATTACAGTCATCAATTACCGATGTTATACAAAACAGTCATTTCTATGGTCACTTATTATAAGTACTTTGAAATAAACATGACACACAACATATAAAACTAAACATCCTTCATTGATAACAAGCCGACAGGCATTACATAACAAGCCAACGGGCATTACATTTACAACCCAATCGGGTGAAAGACAAAACAATATTACAAAAACCTATCTATACAAGATGGGTACCAGAAGAAGCGTTCGACTCGTTAGGAGCCGTTATCGTACCAAAAGGCTCCTCGACCGGATAATCCACGTCGGGGTCGACAGCCTGAAACTCTGCCCGAGTCTTATTCAAACACTCCGACAGGCTGTCAAGATACTGGTACTTGAGCTTAGCATACTCAGCGGCCGCCCTCTTCAGTTGCGCATCGGTGTCGGGCCTATAGTATTTACCCTCAGCCACAGGCTTCCCGGCTGCAGCATGCTTGAAACCAGCAACAAAACCCAAATGGGCCCCCCGCCTCATAACGGCACTCTGAAGATTACCGATTCTTGCCTTAAAACGTCGACTGCCAAGCAACCGACCAACAACGAATGACGGGCCCTCTTCGACAAACCATTGTCGGTCATCACCCAGCTCCTTCGCCTGAGTCTGAGCACCCTTGTACAAATCTGACAGCCGATCCTTTTCGATCCTCAACTTCTCGAGATCAGCAGTTAACCCTTTCACTTCGGCCGTGTGACGAGCAGTGTCGTCATCACAACGCTTCCGAAGGTCACCAAGGGCAACCTCATGCTCCCTCGCCGACTCCTGAAGGGCAGCAATGGCTTCAGCATCAGCCTGTCTCCCAGCTTTGAGATCGGCAACCTCTTTCTCTAAGGCCGAAGCCTTCTCAGGGTCGACCTTGGCGTATGTTATCCTCAGATCACCAATCTCTTTCTTCAACTGACCAACTTCGGCCCTCTTGGCCGCAAACCGAGATTTCAATCCATTTAGGCTTTTCTCCAACTTGGCATTGTGCCGAACCATGCCGATGCCAGCGACATAGGCACGAGTAAGCTTAAATGTTGCCCTTCGGCGAGCCTCTTCCGGCGTTTCCTCGTCAAGCATGGCACGAGCACCTGTCGGAATGCTCAGACGAGCAAACTCTCGGCACAGCCTCGTACTGTCAAGCCGAGAGCCGTTTGTTATCTGCCATTCCGGCACAAACACTTGTTCCGCAGTCGCGGGATCAACCTCTCGAATGGGCGACGAGGCAAAGTCACTGTCGTCCACGACAAAGGTGTCGGTCTTCGGATCCGACGAAGGGGCAGGCCGTTTCAGTTGATCGAGCACAGCCCTTCGGCCAGCTTCAGTAAATTTAGATCCTTGAGCCTGCAAGTCAAGGATAAAACTGTTATAATCACCAGACAGTCGAAAGCCATACAGAGGAGAGGGAGAGATACTTACACTAGCCGCAGCGTCGTCGGCTTTCTTCCTCCTCTTATCAGTCAGAGAAATCTCCCCTCCTCCGGCCCCTCACCTTCACCACCAAAGGACAAAATATCCACTTCTGAATCGGAAGCCTCGTCACGAAGCTTGGGTGCCTGTTTCTTGGCCGAAACCCCCCTGCGCACAACCATTGTCTTCTGCCGGCGACTGCTCTCGGCACCCTGACTCGCAGACTCGACGTCGAAAACTTTCCTCTTCCGGTAAGCTTTATCCTTTTTTGTCTTGCCAGTTTCTTTGTCGGCAAGGACGTTGGTCTCACCACCGAGAGCAGACCCAATCAAAGTCCTGTTACCATCAGTAATGGTGAAGTCTTCATACCGACGCCCAGCAGTCTCGTCAACAGGGCCCCTTTCACCTTCGGCCAGTGGCTTGCTCCCTTGAATGACATCGGACGGGTCGTCCAAAGTAATAAAGTCCAGAATGTCCATATCTGCACAAGAAAACAAACAAGATCAGCAAGAATAACAAGACGAATAAACGACTACAAATAAAGAAAAGGTCGACAGGGTATTACCCCGTCGACCTGCGTCACCGTCCTCCGATCATTCGCAACTCCAATTCCAGGACGCTTCCCTTTCTTGACCTTAGTCGACTTCCAGGGAAGGTCGACACCCATGATTTTATCAGACACAAAGAAGAATTTATCCTTAAAGTCTTTCAAGTTCGTCGGCAACCAACCTAGATAACACGGGCTAACAGAATCATCATCGTACCTCTCCCGACGCTGTTCAAAACAAAACCAATCGCCCTGATGGTTTATCCTATAAAACCGATGGAAAGCACCGGATGTCGGCTCCCTACCCAAAGCCCAGCAAGTAGCTTCGAAATGGGTCACCCTCAGAATGGCATTCGGATGCAACTGACTAATGTGGACCATGTTATGCTTTAAGACGCTTATGAAGAATTTAGTTAAAGGAATCCTCAAATGGCCGACGCTGAAAGACTTGGTATACAAACCGACCATATTATCAGGAGGGGTCCTAATGGATTGGGTCGACGACGGGAACGTAGGGTTCAGCTTGTCGGAAATGCCGAAGCGCTCAATATGCTCGTCTAACTCCGCCTTAGTAAGCGTAGACCTAAAATCCCTAATTCCTAAAGGCGCCATAGAAGGCGCAACGATATAAAAATCAGAAGAAGAAACGTACCGGCTAAAAGCAAGAAGACGACGAACAGATGCGCTAAGAGCGAGACAGAAAACCAAGGCAGATGGATCGGTTGAAGGAATTCAGAGTAAAAAGGAGAGTTGCGATGGTAAAAAATGAAAGGTAAATGAGGTATTTATAGGCAGAAACCCTAATCGACGGTTGAGTTACCGCCCGTCCCATAAGAGGCCGTCACCAGAGCCCACAAAAGGCCCAACACGTGTCCATTAGCTGTCATGCATTAGCATTCGACAGGTGTCGGCAAAGACACAGCACCGACACCAGAAGTTCAGAAGCCGAAATAAAGACAACTGTCCTCTTAGTCCGATAGTGATGTCCAGACCACCACATACCGGACTGGGGGGCTGATGACGTATGTCCATGTCGGATGACGTCATAAGGAAGTAGACACACACATCCGACCCAAAATGCTACAAGTCACGAGTGTCGGCCTCGCAACCTGCCGGCCGACAGACAACACAGGAAAGAGTGTCGACCCTCATCAGGGCCGACACACAATGAATATCAAGGGTCGACCACAAAGGAGTCGACCAACCATCCGCCCAGTGTCGACTTATTGGCAGATACGGTAGCCGACACTCGAGCATGACAAGTCCGAGACGGACACCACAGACCAACGCTCCCACAACGGCAGGTCGGTGAGCCGAAACCCGACCTGACTACACATTTAATGCGATTACCCAAAATGTATACTGCAGGAACTTGGCAACCTCCTTTGGGCAATTAACATTAATGGCGATACAAGACAAAGGTTGGGGGTTATAAATACACCCCAACCACCAGGTTAGATTCATTCAATGCGCTTAACTTCGACTTGATTACACTTAATCTCTCGAGACGCATACTTACTCTCACGCCCGAGCTTGGCCGCAGGACACCCTGTCCTGCCCTCCAAGAACAACAGTGTTTCTTTGTTTTGCAAATAACAGCCGAGCCGAGACCCTCCTGACTGAAGGCTAACTGTTCTCTCTCACTTGTAGTCGTCCTATCGGAGTCGCTCGTCCTAGACTTCGGTCTATCTAGTCGCTCTCGGTAACCCGATTCTACACACACCTTATTGAGCCATCATTGGTCCTAAACACAGCTTATTGAACTCATTGGTCCTAAACATGCTTATTGGTTACATACACACCTTATTGGGACTCATTGGTCCCAACTAACCATCGTTTCCCCTAAACCCACTTTATTTGGTCATTATTGGTCCTAAACACAACTTATTGGTTACATACACACGTTATTTGGACTCATTGGTCCCAACTGACCCTCGTTGTCCCTAAACACACCTTATTGGGCCATCATTGGTCCTAAACACAAATTATTGTTTACATAGACACTTTATTGGAACTCATTGGTCAAACATGCTTATTAGTTTCATACACACCTTATTGGGAATCATTGGTCCCAACTGACCCTCGTTTCCACTAAACACACCATATTGAGCCATCATTGGTCCGAAACATAGCTTATTGGACTCATTGGTCCTAAACATGCTTATTGGTTACATCCACACCTTATTGGGACTCATTGGTCCCAACTGATCCTCATTTCCCCTAAACACACCTTATTGGGACTCATTGGTCCCAACTGACCCTCGTTTTCCCTAAACACACCTTATTGGGTCATCATTGGTCCTAAACACAACTTATTGGTTACATACACACGTTATTGGGACTCATTGGTCCCAACTGACCCTCGTTGCCCCTAAACACACCTTATTGGGCCATCATTGGTCCTAAACACAACTTATTGGTTACATACACACCTTATTGAGACCCATTGGTCCCAACTGACCCTCGTTGCCCCTAAACACACCTTATTGCGCCATCATTGGCCCTAAACACAACTTATTGGCTACATACACACCTTATTGGGACTCATTGGTCCTAAACATGCTTATTGGTTACATACACACCTTAATGAGACTCATTGGTCCCAACTGACCCTCGTTTCCCCTAAACACACCTTATTGGGTCATCAATTGTCCTAAACAAAACTTATTGGTTACATACACACGTTATTAGGACTCATTGGTCCCAACTGACCCTCGTTGCCCCTATACACACCTTATTGGGCCATCATTAGTGCTAAACACAACTTATTGGTTACATACACACCTTATTGAGACCCATTGGTCCCAAAACACACCTTATTGGGCCATCATTGTCCCTAAACACAACTTATTGGTTACATCCACACCTTATTGAGACTCATTGGTCCTAAACATGCTTATTGGTTACATACACACCTTATTGGGACTCATTGGTCCCAACTGACCCTCGTTTCCACTAAACACACCTTATTGAGCCATCATTGGTCCTAAACACAACTCATTGGTCCTAAATATAACTTATTGGACTCATTGGTCCTAAACATTTGCTCCTAAACATTTGCTCCTAAACACAACTTATTGGTTACATACACACCTTATTGGGACTCATTGTTCCCAACTGACCCTCAGTGCCCCTATACACACCTTATTGGGCCATCATTGGTCCTAAACACAACTTATTGGTTACATACACACCTTATTGGGACTCATTGGTCCCAATTGACCCTCGTTGCCCCTAAACACGCCTTATTGGGCCATCATTGGTCCTAAACACAACTTATTGGTTACATACACACGTTATTGGGACTCATTAGTCCCAGCTGACCCTCGTTGCCCCTAAACAAACCTTATTGGGCCATCATTGGTCCTAAACACAACTTATTGGTTACATACACACCTTATTGAGACCCATTGGTCCCAACGGACCCTCGTTGCCCCTAAACACACCTTATATTTACACATGTGCACTATGTTTCATTATCATTAGTACCCTAAATGTTTTAGTGTTTTTAATATGTTTTTAACATAAGGAGTCTTTTTACACATGATAATTCGTTTTTGTGTAGTAGTAATGATGATCAGGGCTGTTCACGATCCGAACCGAACCGAACGGACCTTTGCTCGTGTTTGGTTCGTTTACAAACCGAACCGAACCGAACCGAGCATTTTTTCAACCGATCCAAAATCGAACGAGCGACTTTCGATCCGAGTATTTTTCGAGCGATCACCGAGCAAATTTCGAGCGTCGCAGAACAAAAAGGAAAGTGGCGTGGGTGGTGATTTGACATAACACCTTCATCCATGTTTTCAATTTTAACACATTTTGTCCAATAACTAACACACTAGTTTTGTTTGTATTTTATTAGACCCACTAACACTAATATGAACTGATATAATTATAATGAATGCACTCTTTTTTTTTTACCATTTTCCCTTTGTACATGCCCTCGATGTCTACAAAATTTGGATGTGCTTCAGAATTATTATTTCGCTTTCCCTTTCTAGTTGCATCAACATCTTTACTTACGTTTTCCTTATTTTTTACTTCATCAAGTAACTCAAACTCTCCCCATCACTTAATTCAACATGAGAAGTCTCGATACCATTGGATTCTTTGTGAAAAGACATTCTATATAAAAAGAATTATACAAAGATTAATAAAAACAATGTCAATGGAGGAGGCTAGAGAGAATGGAAGCTACAAAGATGATAAACTAACATATTAAACTTACATCCAAAGTCAAATATTAAGTGCAAATAATTTTTGGAATAATGGAAAATCTTAATTCCAATCCTATTTCCTTACATAACAAAATTAAAATTGATAAAATAAATAATAAAATATATAAAATAAATAACTAAATGTATATATATAAATTCGAGCGAGCATCGAGCGAGCATCGAGCGAGCGCACCTATGCTCATACTTGGTTCGTTTTACAAATTGAACCGAGCCGCTCGGTTCGTTTTTAAAGCGAGCGACAATCGAACGAGCATTTTTCGAATATTTTTCGAGCGAGTTCGAACGAGTTTCGAGTTTCGAACTTCTTGGACAGCCCTAATGATGATGATACACATGTGTATCACACGTGATACACATGTGTATCACACGGGAAGAAAAACTGATAATTTTTTTTATTATTTGTTTCCAGAATTGAAGATAACGTAATTCTATGACACTTAGCGCCAATTTTATGAAAAAACATTAACGTATGAAGAAGTTATGTAGGTTTTAATATTGGTTTTCGCGTTTTCGTAATATAAAGGGTTTTCGCAGGATCCTTCCCCTATAATAATTCGTTTTTGTGCAGTAGTAATGATGATGATACACATGTGTATCACACGTGATACACATGTGTATCACACGGGAAGAAAAACTGATAATTTTTTTTATTATTTGTTTCGAGAATTGAAGATAACGTAATTCTATGACATTTAGCGCCAATTTTATGAAAAAACATTAACGTATGAAGAAGTTATGTAGGTTTTAATATTGGTTTTCGCGTTTTCGTAATATAAAGGGTTTTCGCAGGATCCTTCCCCTATATATTTTTTTGGGTAAAGGGTTACCCCGGTGATTTTGTATAAATATATACCAACAAACAAAAACAAGTAGCATGGAGAAACCCATACTAGTTCATGAACTGGACAGACCCCAGAACATGTAAAACCAGAAACAAACAACCCAAAAAACACAAAACACAATAGCCACCTAGCACTCAACTAAGAAACCAAATCAGGTCACTACATTGTATCCATAGACCCATCCCGGACCTGAGTAGTCTTCCAATCATCCAAGACGTGCACCACCCTAGGGGTTTTCTTTAGTTTCAAACCAAGTAACCGATTCCTCACAACATCAACAATCATAAGCGCCAGAGAGTCAGGAGGACGAGCGTGATTGTTAAACAATCTGTTGTTTCTCTCCTGCCAAATGTAGTAAGCAGTAGCTTGCACAACCTGTTTATCAACCACATAGAGAATATTCCTAACCGGTTTATCCTCCAAGTAATGCACCAAATCATCCCAAACAAAGGACCCCATTTTCAAAGTAGTACGACAACGAACCTGCTGCCAAACACTCTTTGAAAACACACAACCAAAAAATAAATGGGAATGCGAGTCAAAGGACTTATAGCAAAGCAGGCAACACATCATGTTCATATTTTTCCTTCTGGAGGAATCCCATTCCAGGTGCTTATCCTGCGTCAATAACCGTTCCCTCACAATAAGCCATGCAATGAACGCGTGCTTGGGAATGCACTGAGCAAACCACACAAACTTCACCCACGAAACCGGCAACTGTCTACAACGAACCGTCTCCCAAACAATCTTCGACGTGAACTCAGACAACCTCCCCTCCGCTCTCCACCAAACCTGATCATTAACCCCAAGAGAGAGGCCAGTGTTAGCAGCTTCAATAAGCACCGGATATATATCCAACCAAGCAATCGGCCGGAATCCTCCATGCGAGTCAAAAAGATCAGCAACCTTCGTGCGAGCATTAAAACTTGCCGAATAAATAACACGAGGGGATAGCAAATTAAAACCTTCCCCTATATATATATATATATATAATACATTAATATATATTAGAGAGAGAAAGTAGGTAATGTTGAATTTTTAAGAGTGTACAATAGAATTATGCATGATGTACAAGTACTTAGAGCACATAATCTTAAGAAAATGTGTTGAGATCAAATCTCAATAAAGCCCACTTACATCCCAACAAACTCGATGCGCAGAAGAAAGACCCAAAAAAGTGATTCCCAGTCAGACATTCTCTAAATCCGGTAATCCCTTTCTCTTCTTTCTCCTCTTTCTTTTTCATAGTCAATCTTTCGCCCTAAACCGTGAAATACCTCACATCGGAGATTCAAAACAATTCAAATCTTTCGCCCTAAACTGTTTCCTCTCCCCCGAAGATGCTCAGATCAGAATCGTTTCCTCAAGCCATACTCATTGGTTTGTGAAGCCAGAGAGTGACCACAAGTTTGATTTGCTTTTTTCTTCTCTTCTTTCGATTTAGGGTTTGTCCGTCTTCATTGAGATTCGACTAATCGTTGCTATCTCACTGTTTGCTGTTAGTTTTTGTTTGTAATTTTTGTTTCTGTGTTCGTTTTTGTTATCCAGGTGATTAGATCTATAACCCAACCATGGGTGTCGGGCGGCGTAATCGCCAGTAGAGTGACTTTTGCCCTAATTTAGCTCTCTATTGTAAGTTCAAAATTCTGGTTTTTGTAAATTAATATGCTTTTAATTAGTATTATGGTTTCTTTGGTTTCTTTGGTTTCTTTGGTTTCTTTGGTTTCTTTGATTTTAGCAGCGTTTACAAGAATCATAGTCAGCGTTAAGGCCCTGTAGTCCTTCAAACTTATTGTCCTATCATCATTAATCTAATAAAATTCCCAAGATTGTGGGATAATGTACTTAGTGGTTTGTAAATGTTCGGTATAAATTGCAGGATTTTTAAGCAACGGTTAATTGAATCCTCCATGAAACAACACCATGTGGATATTGTAAACTGTGTAGTGGATACTTGCCTGGTATTTTTAAGCAACAATTAACTGGATTTATGTGGTTTGTCTTGTATTTTTTGAGTTTAATATAAATATTTGTTATTCTTTCTCTTGAACAGGACAAGAAGAATACAATAGATTGAGACCCTTGAGTTATTACTGTGCTGAAGTTTTATACTTGCTTTCTCTCTCATTAGCATATTACCAACTTGAAAGTTTGTATCATAATGAAATTTTGCTTGATTTAATCGAGTTTAAAGAGAAAAAAATGATGCATTAATCTCATCCCGGTCTTCAGTTGATTGGGCATAACTTGTTTTTTTGAATACCGATTTAAACTATTCTTAAGCCACTAAGATCATCTATAGAGTTCTTTTGTGATATAAGAAGATTCAAAATATTCTGGTGACTTTGGTTTTGTTGTGTGTTTGAAGGTTGAGCTAAAACCAAATGAATTAGACTTTGAATCCTAAAATTGGCCTAGCTCTATATTTGTAATCTGTGATTTGTTGAATTCCATGTTTTAGATGTAGTCTCTTATTGAGTTCACAATTTTTTGTATCTTAAATAATGGTGTTTTTTGCTTCCTTTTGCTGTTTTGCAGGTGTCAACAGGTTATTTCCTTTTGCTGAGCGAGGTCAGGTTCATAACACTTTTTGTCCAGAACCTTGAGAACTTCTATGAATGATTACTGTCAAATATGGTTATAAATATTAGATTCTTCCATGATTTTTTAATAAAAGGTTAGAAGGTATTATATATTTTGAAAAGAGGAGCTGCCATTGAATGGTGATTGAATGGGAATTGGTTTGAAGAAACAATTTTGTCAATTTTTTAATGTGTCTGCACATTTGGTTTTTATTGATGATTTGCAAATATCAAGTTTCTTGATTCACTTTTAGGTACATTTGGCTTGCTGTAATTCCAGGGTATGTTCCACTAGGTGAGTTAGGTTGGTTGGGTAACGCTGTAACGGGTCATAGGTTAAAGTTGAAACGGGTCTTTTTTCATTACAGGTCCAGTCAAATTAATTTTTAAATTAAAGTGACCCCTTTAGCCCATACCCAAACGACATGAACCCAATAAAACCCTCACTGACCCAAGCCTATTTTAACTTGCTACCCGACCTGACACGGTCAGGTTTAAAATTAACGATGCGGGTTGTTTGTGTCTCCATTTTCCTTACAAGGACGGTAACATGCGTCGCCTTTGATGAAAAAACAACTCTTTTGCTGCTATTCTATTTCTGTTAATAACTGAGCGGCTATAATCTGATTTCTCAAGTTAGTATTTTAATTGTTTCAGGTTAGTATATTCATTGTTTCTCAGGTTATTAATTATTATTTTGTTTTGGTGGGTTAATTTCATTATTTTATCATTTTGCAGTTCGTATACCTTTTGGTTTCGTTGGATGTTGACTAATTGGAGGCACAGTACCGTGGGTATATCATTATCGTTTCAGATGGTAATTCCATACGACTTCCAAAGGGCTGATTTAGCCGACCGATGAGAATACATCAATTTTAGTTGTTGTTTCCTCACTTGAATCAGCGTACCATTAAGTGAGTTCCAATTGTTGTTGTGTGTTGTATATTTACCAGTTTATAACAGCAACTGCATTCTAACATGTTGTTCTTTTAACTTGCAAAAGAGGGTGAAGCTGTACAGGCGTAGATAACATAATCAGAAGATGAGAAACTGTGAATGCCTTCTCAAAATAAAAAAGGTTGAATATTATTTAGTGTTAAACAACAGTGAAGACTAAAGCTATGCAAAGTATGCATCATACTTTTGAACCAGTCATCAAGTATCTTAGCCAAACTGGTGAGAGTAACCTGAAAAAGTTTATCGTCTTTTGTTTATTTGTTGGCTTAACAGGGTTCAATGAATTGCAGGTTGTGGCTTATACAAGAACAAATGCACTGCAGGTTGTGGCTTAAACAAGTAAACACGTCTTTTTTGTAGTGATAGTTTTGATGTCAAATTTACAGAAAACTGGGTTTGTGTTATATTCTTATGTCAGGTTCTGCACTTGGTTTTGTATAAGCCTCCAGATCTCTAATTGTTTGGTATTATTAGAACCCTACTTTATTTTATTTATTTTGGTTTATTGGTAGTTGAATGCTCCTATGTGGACCGACAGAGGTATGGAAGACGGCTACCATTGCAAAAGGTATTCTTGAGACCATTACGTTTCAGTTTTCTTAACTATTGGTGAGATTCATTTGTCTTAAATTTCAGAATGATGCAAGTTATGCTGGTGAGATTGAGTTGTTTTCAACTACAGAATAAAAAAAATCAACTTCTCTTTCAATCTGTTTGATCTAAGAATGTGAATGTCTGTTTGCTTGAAGGGGTTTATTATGGTTGTGTTTTAAATTTTCTCTTTTTCTTGCAACCGTGGTAGCTCTCAATAAAGCTATCTTGGGTGCAGAAATCTAAACGAGTTGGCCTTACCGCTCTCTAGGTAAGACCCATGTTACTTCTTTTATGTTTCCTTTTTGTCTCATGCCATCGTTTTTTTCTTCAGCAGGTCTAACAATGGTAGCAGATTATGCAAATTAAACCACCAGAAGAAGCTGGCTGAACTCATGGAAACAACCTTTGATTGTGATGAATCCTGTTGGTGAGTTATTTTTCTTCTGTTATGCTATAGTTATACATTCAAATGCAGGTTTGTTCACTTGGAGGAAGGATACTGTGAGTTTTTTAGATACTATTCCCAGCAGGTATAGAAACCACCGTTGTTCGATTTGCAAAGCGACGTAGTTTTTTCTTGATTCGTCGTTAAAGGAAGCCAGCTCATGTATCCCTAATTTCTGCTACACGACTCCACACTCCGGTCATCTTCTTCCCCAAGTGTAAGTACTATTTATTTGTTAAGGATTTGTCAACACATTCAATTGTTTTCAACCACATACACAAAGAAACCGTGTTTGCAAAGTTTAACACATAGGTTTCTAGCTTGAAGCTTCAATCATTTTACATGCCGACAGCTATGACTTATATGTTTTACCTTCTATGTAGTTTTCAAAGGCTAAATATGTGCTGGTGATAATGTTATATTTTTTTTCCTAATTTCATATCTTTTAGTTCAATTGTACATCTATTGTTGTAACTATGTAATTTGTTGAATATATCTTTACCCCTACAAAGGACATATCTCAAACTGTAGTTTGCTGAATATATGTTTACCCCCTACAAAGTATGCCTGATTTTAGAAAACATGTATTTCTATCTTCTTATCCATTCATACCTTAAAGTATCTCCACCATTTGAAATTTAAGATGGGCTTCATATTAGTGGTCATTTTGGAACTGATTGTAGATGAAACTTTAAAGAATATAAAATACTTATCAAATTTAAGTTATCAAATAATATATGATCAACTTAGTTTTTCATGTCATAATTAGATGTATAGTTTCTAAAATTTTAAAGATGTTATTGCAGACTTTTACTGCTCATATTCCCTAGGTTTGCGAGGCATTTTCAACCCATCATGTTGATTTCCTAATTTCTTGAATTTGACCAGTCTAAATGTCTGATTATATATGCAAAGGTTAGTCGTGTGTTTAAATATTTTCTTAAAGCAAACTAAATATTAGAACATTATCACCACAGGTTAATGAGATGCCATTATTCAATATGTTTAATTTATTTTGCTTTGATATGTCAACTCTTACCTTTTGTTGTGGTTTATTGATAGGTTACTAAAGGGAGGCTATGAAGGTTCAAGCTGATCTAAACTTACTCTTTAAACATCAAAAGGAGATTAAGATTGATATCTTTGTTGAAGCTTTCTTTTTTGTATTATTTTCAGCTTCATGGTTTGATTATGTTACCCTAATTATATTGCTTTTAGGAATCAGTGTTGTAGGAATTTATCTTGTAACACTTTCGATTTTTAAGTCTTAACTCATAATCAAAACAAGAAAATTTAGCTTAAAAATGAAAAATAAGGGCCAAATGGCTCATAAGAAACTCAATGCTATTTTATATTGAAAAGCGTAAAATCTTTAAAATCATTTTATTTAAAAAGGTAGATTATAACTGAAATAATAGAATTTTTGTAATCATTTCAACATATAATTTGTTTATTAAAAGAATAAATTTAAATAAGATGGTTATCGGAAGGGGGTATCACACAGAAATACCAGTGTTGTTAAAAATTGGAATCAATCGACGCCTAGGCGCTAATTTATAGTCTTCTGCCTAGCGATTTTTCTCGATAAACACCATTGCATCTAAATTATTTCCTAGGTTGTACCTCATCGCCCGACTAGCACCTAACGATTTTTACAACATTAAGTTATTAGTCCATCCTGCCATAGATTTTAGACGACATGGACTCTTATAGCACGACAGATTCATAAGCAAGGAATACAAATAGAAACGAGTATCGCATTATAAATTGTTGTCGCCGCAGCATCGCACGGAACGAGACGAGTATCGTGTTGTAAATTACCGTCGCCACCAAACGCCTGAGCGACAAGTTTATTTACATTTGAAAACCAGTTTGATTTAAGAACTAAAAAGAACTAATTTGAGCCACACGTTTATTTACATGTATCCCCCCTCCCATGAATTGTAGTGATCCCCACCTGAAATTAGTGGTGGAGATTTAGTTCTAAAAAGTTCTCAAAAAAGAAAGTTCTCATTTGAACCTTATATATATATATATATATATATATATATATATATATATATATATATATATATATATATATAGAGAGAGAGAGATGATCATTTGAGAACCAATTTGATTTGAGAACTAAAAAGAACTAATTTGAGCCACAAGTTTATTTACATGTATCCCCCTCCCATGAATTGTAGTGGTCCCCCCTGAAATTTGTGGTTGAGAGTTAGTTCTCAAAAGTTCTGAAAACAAAAAGTTCTCATTTGAACCTAACCCTATATATATATAGGGTTAGGTTCAAATGAGAACTTTTTATTTTGAGAACTTTTGAGAACTAAATCTCCACCACTAATTTCAGTTGGGGACCACTATAATTCATGGGGGGGGGGGGGGGGGTTTCCATATATATAAACTAGTGGCTGAGATTAGTTCTTTTTAGTTCTCAAATCCAATTGGTTCTCAAATGATCCTCTCCCTATATATATATATATATATATATATATATATATATATATATATAGTGAAAAGTTCATTGTAGACGCCCCATAAGTGTAGACAGGTAGACACCCTTTTTCACCATTAGATCTCTTGATCTAATGGTTGTGATTAATTTTCTTTTTTCTTTTTCTTTTTCTCATTAATTAGAAACTTTCACATGTGAAAAAGAGCTATTTCACATGCGAAAGTGTCTACAATGAACCTCACCCTATATATATATATATATATATAGGGTTAGGTTCAAATGAGAACTTTTTGTTTTGAGAACTTTTGAGAACTAAATCTCAACCACAAATTTCAGGGGGGGACCACTACAATTCATGGAAGGGGGATACATGTAAATAACTTGTGGCTCAAATTAGTTCTTTTTAGTTCTCAAATCAAATTGGTTCTCAAATGATCATCCCCCTATATATATATATATATAGGGAGATGATCATTTGAGAACTAATTTGATTTGAGAACTAAAAAGAACTAATTTGAGCCACATGTTTATTACATGTATCCCCCTCCCATGAATTGTAGTGGTCCCCCTGAAATTTGTGGTTGAGATTTAGTTCTCAAAAGTTCTCAAAATAAAAAGTTCTCATTTGAACCTAACCCATATATATATATATATATATATATATATATATATATATATATATATAAGGTTAGGTTCAAATGAGAACCTATTGGTTTTGAGAACTTTTAAGAACCATTATGGGTTACTAATCAGGGAGGACCACTCAAATTCATGGGAGGGATTTCCTTTTATATAACTAGTGGCTCAGAATGGTTCTTAAAAGTTCTCAAAACCAATAGGTTCTCATTTGAACCTAACCTATATAATATAGGGTTAGGTTCAAATGAGAACCAATTGGTTTTGAGAACTTTTAAGAACCATTCTGGACCACTAATTTTCAAGGGGGACTACTCAAATTCATGGGGGGGGGGGGGGGGATTTCCTTATATATTACTAGTGGCTCAGAATGGTTCTCAAAAGTTCTCAAAACAATTTAGTTCTCAAATGATCATCTCCCTATATATATATATATATATATATATATATATATATATATATATAAATATAGGGTTAGGTTCAAATGAGAACTTTTTATTTTGAGAACTAAATCTCAACCACAAATTTCAGGGAGGGGCCACTACAATTCATGGGAGGGGGGATACAAGTAATAAATATGTGGCTCAAATTAGTTCTTTTTAGTTCTCAAATCAAATTGGTTCTCAAATGATCCTCTCCCTATATATATATATATATATATATATATATATATATATATATATATATATAAATGAGAAGTTTTTGTTTTGAGAACTTTTGAGAATCAAATCTTAAACACTAATTTCAGGTGGAACCACTATAATTCAGGGGGGGGGGGGGGGGTTCCATATATATAAACTAGTGGCTTAAAATAGTTCTCAAAAGTTCTCAAACCCAATTGGTTCTAAACAGGGCCGACCCCGGGCATAGACGGGATGGGCGTCCGCCTAGGGCCGGGATTTTGGAGGGCTCGAAATTTTTAAAAACTTTTGTTATATATATGTATATATCGTATTTAATGTTCTCATTTAATATTGGCTAAACACAAACAATTAGTCCCTCAGACTAGCTGGTTCTTGCTCGCAAAAGTGAACAGGAGGTCGCATGTTCGAACCTACGATCCTTATTTTTAATCAACAGCTCATCTTTTCTGTAAGTTCGCATTTGAAGCGAGTCACATAGGGGGCAAGGAGGAGTTTGAGGGTTATCGGGCTGAGTTGGTGCAGTGGGCTCATTGGGCTTGGGGTGAGAAGAAGATGGGTTATCAGTGAATGGGGTGATCGAATTTGGTGTTGGTGAGGAGTGATGTTGTTGTGTATTCGATGGAATAGTGGGATTGGGTAGATCCAAAAAACTTGAAATAGGTAGATTAAATGATGAGGAATCAGATTTGAGTGAGGCATTTGGGAAAAGTTTTTCATCAAACCTAGCATGACATGTAATGAAGGTTTTGGATGTGGTTCGATCGTAGCATTTGTAACCTTTGTGCTTGGAACTATACCCCATAAAGATGCAAGGTAGGCTTCGAGGGGATATCTTATGATCAGAGTAAGGGCAGAGGAGTGGGTATACACGACACCCAAAGGGTTTAAAGGTATTGTAATCCGGTTTGGTTGTAAAAAGGATTTCAAATGGAGATAGACCATTTAACACCTGACTTGGAAGACGGTTGATCACAAACACGGTCGTGGAAAAAGCTTCAACCCATAAATTTGGGTTGAGTTTTGAGTGAAATAACATGGCTAGACCGGTTTCCACGATGTGACGGTGTTTACGTTCAACCCGCCCGTTTTGTTGCGGAGTGTATGGGCATGAAATACGATGGAACATGCCATTTGTTTCAAAGAGTTATTGAACTTTCAGGTTTGTGAACTCAGTCCCATCATCGCTTTGGAAGACTTTAAGTTTTGTTGAAAATTGTGTTTGAACAAAGTTAAGAAATAATTGAAGAGCCACATAAAATTCACTCTTGGCTTTTAGGGGATACATCCAACAAAAACGAGATGCATCATCCACAAATGCAACATAGTATCGAAAGCCGTTCAAGCTAGTTATTGGTGATGGACCCCATAAGTCACAATGGACTAGATCAAGCGGGTTTGATGCTCTTTTTTCATTTTTATTAAAGGGGAGCTTGTGGGCCTTTGCCATTTGACATGGGTCACACAGACCCGGTTTCGGCAAAATTGAATACAAACAGATAACACCATGTTTTTCTAATGACTTAATACATTCAAATGAAACGTGGCCAAGCCGAGCATGCCATTCTTCAAACGATGCCTTGGGACATGAAACCGATGCCACAAAAGCTTTATTAGGATTTTGCAAAACGTAAAGGCCATCCTCACACCGGCCTTGTGCTAGAACTTCTTTGGTCAAACGGTCCTGAATATGAAACAGAGGGTAAGAAAACAACACATCAACATTATTGGATTTAGTTAACATGCTAACCGAGAGGAGATTTTTGGTGATGTAGGACACAACAAGCACATCATTAAGGTGAAGTTTATTGGATAGGGTGAAATTACCCTTGTGCGTCACCGGTAACGACACACCATTTCCAAATGTAACCGAGTTATTGCCCGTTTTTAATTTCAAGTTCGTCATATTATTTTTCATACCGGTCATATGATCCGATGCACCGGAGTCAACATACCAGTCGGCATCAATGGAATTGAGTCGCCATCAGTGGAATTGAAGCCACATTTGGCAGCAAAGGCTTTGGCCAAGCTTTCCTCATCAACAACAGAAACGTTGGCTGAACTGGTAGCGCCATCGGATTTTTCCACCGGTTTTGAGTTCATGGCTCTTAGAAGCTTTCGGCAAACATTGGCTTTGTGGCCATGAATGCCACGCCATTGACACGGGTCGGCATTACGACTCCCTTTATTTTTGAAGTTTCCTTGCTGTCGTTGGCCCCTGTTGTTGTTACCGGTGTTGGTCGAACCTGAAGATGTGGTCGACGGTGGTAGAGATGGGGTAGTCTGGGCAGGGAAGGCAACAGCAGGAGGGGAGATCTGATTGGAAATAGATCGGGCTAGGAGTTCAAAGCTCTGGGCTTTCGCCATCATTTCTGCAAGGGAGGCGTTCGGGGAAAGGGCTCTAGCAGTGAGAGAGAAGGGTAGGAAGTCAGGCCCGAGACCGGTGACGAACAAATGATTCTATTCATCCTTCTCGACTGGGTGACCGATGGCAGATAGTTGGTCGCATACCAGTTTGAACTCGCGTCCGTAATCAGCAACATAGCGAGTGCTACGAACCACGGGGCGGAGGGAATCACGCGGCAATTGAACCCTTTCGACAGAAGTATTGTTGTAGGCAACATCAAGGGCCATCCAGATCTCTATGGCGGTGGCAAGGCCGACTATGACGGCGGCGGATTCTTCAGTCAGGGACAAATGCAAGATGATAACTGTGTGCTGGTCATCCTCGTTCCAGGAGATAAAAGCGGGGTTGGGGGTGGGCTTTCCATCGATAGTGATGATGGGAGACGGGGCGACGCCGGTGCCATCGACGTGAGGAAGCAATTTATGGAAAGTGAGGATTGCAAGCATCTGATTACACCATAATAGGTAGTTATCAGGTTTTAGTTTGAGTTGGAGAGAGTGATAGAAGGCATGGGGATTAGTGGTGGAAGAGGAGGCCATGAGAAGAGGAGGAGAGGCAGAGAACAGAGAGGGAAGAAAGGGTTGGGAGGGAGGGAGAGGAAGAAGGCTCTTACCATATAAAGTGTATATGATTAAATTGAATACATAGAAAGAATACAATCCTAAATATAGGTAAGAAATACGGTACAAATGAGAAAAGGAAACTAGAGAGACTACCAAGAGTAAATACAATAACAAATTACATAAATTAGTTGTAATTAATATAGATGATCACTGGTATCACCATTAGCATCTTTAAGATATCACAAAATATGTCATTTTCTGTTTCAGTCTACAAAAACACCACTAAATTTAAAATCTTGAAACACATGCAATTAATGCCTCAAAGTCTAAGCCATTTTAACAAAATCATTAAACCCCATATAAACAAATCATTTAAAAAATATAATCTGCTTTAAAAACACACACAAACACATTTCAAGATTCTGTTCGCATGTAGATGATCACTAGTATCACCATTAGCATCTTTAAGATATCACAAAATATGCCATTTTCTGTTTCAGTCTACAAAAACACCACTAAATATAAAATCTTGAAACACATGCAATTAATACCTCAAAGTCTAAGCCATTTTAACAAAATCATTAAACCCCATATAAACAAATCATTTAAAAAATATAATCTGCTTTATAAACACACACAAACACATTTCAAGATTCTAGACTGATTCACTAATTTGTCATTTTCTTTCTCAATCAAACAAAAAACCACTAAAGTCAAAATCTTGAAACACAAATCCTTG
>JBCNJP010000007.1:37993899-38405814 GCA_039602395.1 Deinandra increscens subsp. villosa | reverse complement strand
CCCTTAACGGTATAAACTCCGTTAGTGGTTATTTGGGGGTGTGACAGTCGATCTCAATTTTGTCCAGAGGAATTACGACAGTTTCATCAGACAGACACTTCTTTAGGTTGCAGATGCGGAATACATCGTGAACTTTGCTAAGTTCGGGAAGCAAATGAAAACGGTATGCTACCGGTCCAATCTCTTCGATGATTTCAAAGGGACCAATGTAGCGAGGGTAAGCTTTCCACACTTTCCGAAACGAATAACACCTTTCCATGGTGCTACTTTTAGCATGACGCGATCTCCTTTGACGAATTTTAACAGTTTGCGTCGGTTATCGATCACGAGCGGCTTTCAAGCGGTTGTGAATCTGAAAGATTTTCTCAGAAGTTTCGTGCACTAGTTCGGGACCTGTTAGTTGACTATCACTAACTTCAGTCCAACAAAGTGGCGAACGTCACTTCCTTCCATATAGGGCTCAAAAGGTGCGGCTTGAATACTAGTGTGATAGCTGTTGTTATAAGAAAACTCAGCCAACTGTTACCGAAATCAATTACACAGGCACGAAGCATGTCTTCGAGTGTCTGAATTGTTCTTTCGCTTTATCTATCAGTTTGTTGATGATAGGCTATACTCATGTCGAGACGGGTACCCAAAGCCTTCTGAAGAGTTTTTCAAAATCGGGCGGTAAAGCGGCTATCTCGATCAGAGAAGATAGAAATAGGTACTCCATGACAAGACACAAGTTCATTCATGTAGATCTTGGCAATTTGTTCAGTGGTATAAGATTCTTGAATGGGTAAAAAGTGAGCGGATTTAGTCAAACGGTCTACGATTACCCATATTGCATCGTTTCTGGCTCGGGTCTTTGGCAATTTGGTAATAAAATCCATGGATATGCCTTTCCATTTCCATTCTGGAATTTTAGGTTGAACGAGCAAACCAGAGGGGTGCGTTACACAACTTCTGCTTTAGTAACTGAAAGGTGGTTTCATCTTTAGAATCACAGACAAACTTCTTGTCTTTTTTAGTGATAGCAGTCAACGGTTGAGCTATCTTTGAGAAGTTTTAGATAAACATTCTGTAGTAGCCAGCGAGACCTAAAAATTAACGAATTTCAGATGGATAGTGGGCGCACTCCAATCTTTGATTGCTTTAATTTTGCAAGGGTCAATGTGACAACCCGTCCGAAAATACGGGGTCAACCCTATACTTTGACTATATATATATATATACGTATATACATGTGCCTAACTTGAACTAGTAGTAATATTAGTAAATATTGTACACGTAAACGTCCACCCTTGACAAATTCCCACGTTCGTATTGAAAAAAAAATAAAATTATAAAAATGACTTTTATATTTACCGAAACAGTGTCGTGAGAAATCACACCGACGCTCGACAAGGTCTTTGAGCGAACGTTTTATTTAAAACTTTAGTTAGTTTTAATAGTATAAAATATTCGAGCTCGAAGCGGATCAAAAACAGTTAGTTATTTTTTTTCGAACGTGGTACGCGAGGAAATAAAATAAATAAAAATAAAATTTCAAAATAATTAAGTTACGACCATAATAATATTTGTTTAACAATATTAAAGCCACGTAATTAATTTAGAAACCTGTCTCGGCCAAAGCGGTAGGATGATTCGGTATGAATCGCCCGTATACCGAATTGGGCCCAACATTGCCCAATAACGTGAAACGAACGAACCGAGCCCAAAAAAAACATAACCCGACAAGTCATTCGATAATTTAAAACTCAAACATAACAATCCCGACTAATTTTAGTGAATTACGAAACAAACCGCACGAAAATCAGAGAAAGCCCCACATACCGGCCTGACACGAACTATACCGGCCCGACAACCATTTTTACAATTTTCGGCCATTCAAAGTTTCCGTCAACTTTTTAGTGGTTATTTTATGGAAATGCTACATTTTATATTTTATAGTTTTATAAAATATCCGGGTAAAGTTGTTAGTTTTTATAAAACTAATACCACTTAATTACCAAAACCCCACAAAATATCTCTTTAACCATACTCCCTAACCTTGGTTAAGAAACTAAACCTAACCATAGTTTAGATTACTTGCCAAATCTTACAAAATATTTCAAACACAAGTCAAAATACCCATACCTTCTTCACCACTTAAACACACAAACCCACTATAAAAACTCATCACCACCCAAGACTCATCATCACTCCTCCCTCCCTCCTTCTCTCATCCGACGACCACCCACCACCGCCGCCCTCGACGACCGGCGACCTCCTACTGTTGCCGCCACATCCTCGTCGCTAACCACCTGCCGCCACCGAGCCACGGCTCACAACCACCACCATCCTCATCATCAAACACCGCCATCGTCATCATCATCTCCGATCACCATCATCACAATCTACTGCCGTCACCACCACCATCAACCACCGCAGCCTCTTGTCGCCGTCACAACCCACAATCTACTGCCGTCACCACTACCATCAACCACCGCAGCCTCTTGTCGCCGTCACAGCCGACGCAACCCCCCTGGTTGCCGCCGCTGCTGAGCCGTCGTCTTCTAGTTCACTAGTGGTTCGATCCTCGATTCACTCTTTTCTTTCTTAATTCTAGTTACACCCGAAAGATCCAAACGAGTCTTGATGATCCATCTCGTGTCTCGGGTTAAAAACCACATAAAATGATAAACTTATCTTGTTTTCTTTCACGTATAAGTGATCAAACTACGTGTGATGCTCAAAGGGGCTTAATATTGTCACATTGTGGGTCTCGTAATAGAAAAACCGAATGATGAGCCAAATGGTATACTCGAGAGTATCTAAAACCGAGATTGATACACGAAAAGGCTATGATTTTATAGTGATCGAAATAGTCATCCGAGAGCCTAAAATGGACATACAAACTAAATGGTCATTAAAACTTATAAACACTCGTAAAGGTTCAAAATGGTGACAGAACACTTACACTTTATTTGTTACTAAATATTGACTAAACAAGTTAAAGATGACAACTAAACTAGTTTAACTCTTATACTTATGTTATCATTGTTGAACCAAGCTTAAACGATATTATATGACTTGATTTGTTGATGAAATGAACGACACGAAGAAATGGTTTAGAACCTATTTACAAGCGGAACCTAACGAACTTTTTCTAAAAATGTTAGTCACTTTTATAAGTTAAAAACTGATCAAAAGGTTTGATAAAAGACTTATAATGTTTTTCCAAATAAACAAATAATCTTTGTTTAAAAATAGCAAACATAAATTTGTAATGATCAAAAGAAGTTAACCAAACAAACAAGACGCACCAAAACTCTTTCGACCTTATTTCGTCGCAATGGCTTAACTATATTTTATGCCATGTTTCAATCAAAGCCTTATTCTTTTTCCCTAAAACCTTGAACCATTCAAGTGTTTGTTAAATAATAAATGTTTTGAGTAATCAATCGGTTTTAAAGAAACGTTTTATAACTTAAACCATTAGAAAACTTTATCAAACAAAGTTCTCAAAGCCGCAATAATAATAGTACCTAATATTATAACATGCTTTAAGTAACGTCACAAATACAAGGAAAATAAAACATTTATTTTCACCAAGTATATATATACATTCGAACTCGAAAATAATAAACTAACTTTATTATCATCAAAGTTCCATCGTAAAATTTTTAACTTCCTTATGACTAAAGCAGTCAACGTTTTCTTACACAAGTTATAACAATTAGTTGAATAATAATTTGTAACTTATACGCGTAGTTACTTATCAATAACTACGAGCGTAGGACCAAATATAAAACAAACAACGGAATAAATAATACATATTATTTATCGTAATATTTGAGATCTAAAATAAATATATATGTTCATATATATTCCTACAAATCTTTGAATAATTATTCGACTAAGAATTATTTACTTCGATCCACATGTTTATTGTTTTAATTATCATAGCAAGTCTAAATATTTATACAACGAATAAACAGTACGACCGGGTTTTCCAAACATTACAAACTTTGTCAAGATTCGACCAGGATCATTGGGTGACTAAACGTTATTCAAAGCAAACCAAGGAACTAAATCATGTCTATTATTATTATCAATATTAGGACATCGGTTACTTACAGCTCGTATCAGCTGTCTTGATCATTCACTTGGAACAGGTGAGTTTCACGGCCCCTTTCTTTTAAAACTATTTAAATACTTTGGGGGAGAAATCATGATCAAACAAATCTTTTACTTGGTATAACTGTTACGCCTTATTGATTATCTGTTCTTACATACCCCTTCATAGTAATTTGTTATACAACATATTGCTACAAATCCCTCAAACAACTGATTTCAATTAGTTCTTGTAACGAAACGATAACTAGTGAATAGAACTATTTGGGTTGACAACCGTGCCCTAGCTGGTCGCTCCAGTTCTACTCACCGTTAACAAGTCTGGGGGTACATGTCAGATATTCTATGCCATTGGTATTTCTTAAGGGGAAGTTATCATAGGTGGGTAAATCTGTTAATGTTTGAAATCAAGGTGCAGGTAGATCAATGCAACGACGAGTAACCATTATAATATCTTGTATATCATCAACTGATTTACAAATACATTTTGTAAAGTCCTAAACCTGTGAACTCACCAACATTACGTTGACCCTTTCAAACTCATGTATTTCTCAGGTAACTAAGATCGCTCTCGGCGTGCAAATGGGAAGTCTGTTGAACAACAAGGCCTGCATTAGGAATGGAATCATGGTCACCTTTTACTATCTAAATAACTCACGGACAAATCGCACTTCTTATCGTTATCGTAACAATCTCGTTTCAGTATTGTAAAACATTGTTATCTTTTATATAATCCGTTGCAACTTTGATAACATACTTGGTTTTCAAACATAAACGAAACTGTTAGAGGTCGTTCCTTGTATCCATGAATATGACCCCATGACGTCACATGCCCACGTAATTGGGAACATCGGGGTGTGACAGATTGGTATCAGAGCCGCAGTTATAGCGAACTAGGTAACAAAAACAAGAAAACCTAGACTATAGCCCGCTCTACGAGACTTCCATTTGCATACGAGACTCGCTATCAACATCATGAGGTACACATATTCAAAAATGCGTGTCATAAATCTATGTGTGGTCTTGATATACTTATGTGTACATTAATTGCTTTGCTTATATATATATATGACTGTTACTGACATTATGTTGTCTTGGAACATGTATCGCAGAGATAACTTCAGAGCAAGTCGTTTGCATATCTTTTCGGACAAAGCATAGTGCATCTACACCAGAACACACAGCTTCTACACCGCACGACATTCCACCTACTGCCACAGACGACCTAACCGCCGAGCCCGCTACCAGCGCAATTCATCACCGAACATCCGACGACATCACTAAGGAACCTACCAAGGTTGCCTTTGGAACCATCGCCGCACCTCTCTCCACCAACGCCATCGCCATAGCCAACGCCATTATAGCAGTCGCCACTACACTTCTTGCCTCCACCGAGGTTCCTCACATTCGTGAGGACTTGGATATCTCGCCTAGCCATACCTGGGCACACGGGGTCTATCGTCGTATCCCTGATGATGGTAGACGGGGATCCACGCCACAGAAAATCGTGGGAATCCTAGAGAAACGCCCTGCCTCTTCTGGACACTCTGACCAACCCGCTTCAAAGCGGAAGCGGTTGACCGATGCCCGAGACTTCGGATATCTCCTGGACGCCCTACGAGAGTGGCGTATTAGTGAGGGTATCCCTAGCACTCACGAGGTCGGAGAGTCGTCCACTGCAACCCCCACACGCCTCAGTATCCTACCCCTGACCTGGGAGCCTGTCACCGAGACAGTCCCGCTCCTCGTAACCCGCATCTGCCGCCACGAGGATAGGCTAGATACAATGGAGATCGACATCACCGAGGCGCCGACTTATGAGGATCTGATGGAGATTGAGATGCGAGTGACTTTAGTAGAAGAAGTCCTAGCCTCTACCATTGCCGATGTGGACACGATAACGGCCCAGATGACTGCAGTTACCAGTTTAGACGCCGACACCTTCATCTTACAAGACTATCTGGAGCATCGAGTCGTCTCTTTGGAGAACTACATCGCCGCCAACCAGGCCTACCTCGCCACCATCTTCCAAACCCTAGCACTTCTATCACCACCAGGACCCCCAGCAGGACCTTTTTAGGTATTACATCACTGTGGACGTACGTCCACAAATTTTTCAATTTGGGAAACAATTCAGATATGTATGTTTTGACGGGGCAGAGCACCCCTAACACTACTTATATTAGATATAAAAATGTTGTAAGACTAACTCGAATATTTTGTTTCTTATATGTAAAATTCATATGTAATGCTTATGGTTATGCTTATGGTTATGCTATGGTTATTTGGTTGTTGGTTGTGATGTTGTGATATTATACTTTATATATACGCCCCTACTTAATCTATAAATGTATATATGTATACCATCTGAATTATTCTATATCTCATTGCTTCGAAAGCCTATAGTAGAACATGCCTCCTAGACGTAGTGCCAGAACCAACACGCCCCCACAAGTGATGACTACCGTCGACATCGAGGCACTAATCACTCAACGAGTCCCTGAAGCAATCGCCGCTAGTGAAACACAACGAGAATACGTAGGCAACACAACAACTCACCCCGCGGTAAGACCGTGTACCCAAAATGTTAAAAACAGAATATAGACCGCCCTTCGGAAATTATATTCATCGTTTCACAACTAACGATTCAGGTCCATGTGAGTGTTCCTATAAGGACTTCATGAACTGCAAACCCACAAACTTCAAGGGCACGGAAGGTGTCGTGGGCTTGATTCGATGGTTCGAGAAGGCCGTGTCTGTGTTTCGCATCAACAATTATCCCGATGGCTAGAAGGTCCAGTACGCCACCTGTCCGTTCATCGATGGCGCATTAACGTGGTGGAACTCCCATGCCGACGCCATGGGAACAGACCTAGCCTATGTCATGACAGGGGATGAACTCAAGCAACTTCTGCGAGACGAATACTGTCCTCACAAAGAACTCCAGAAGCTCGAAGCAGAGTTTTAGGGACTAACTATGAATGGTTTTGACATTGCCGGATACACCAAACGATTTCGTGAACTTGCCCTGCTCAACCATGGTGACGCCACCATACAAGAAGATTGAAAGATACATCTGGGGACTTGCACCACACATTCGAGGAAACATTCTTGCTTCTAAGCCAACCACTTTTCGAGAATTCGTGCGTCTAGCACAAAGCCTAGTATACCAAGCCACCTTCCAGGGTGTATCCTTCGCTAAGAAGAAGCCCGAAATCAAACCCGCAGAGGTCATTGCAACCACCTCATCAGGAAAGATGCAGGACAACAAAAGGAAACGAGGTTTCTGGAAGAGCAGAAACGACAAGAACTCGAAAGAGGTTCATGAGAAGAGCCCGAAACAGGTGAAGATCTATGGTGCTACTGCCCCCGTGCAGGAGCATAGGCGATCAAGTTACACGGGTGATGCACCCTTGTGCAACAAGTGCAACCTTCACCACACCCTCGACTGCGGAAATATCTTTTGCAGCCACTACAAGGCCAAGGGCCACATTAATCGCAATTGCCCAGATCGCGCATGCTTCAGTTGTGGTGCCATTGGTCATTGGAAGAGGGACTGCCCGAAGGCAAAGAACCAGAACTCCAATCATGCAACGTAGTGACGGGTACTGTCACACCCCCAAATTACCACTAACGGAGTTTATACCGTTAAGGGGCGCGACTAGACCAGGATCCACAACCATAGTTACAAATACTAAACGAATCAGGGTTAGTTCAAACACAAGATAGAAATCAAAGTCTTTAATTACATACGCAGCGGAAAATTAATTGTCTTTAGCACTAACCACGTGCCTTACATAAATGTTGTTTTAAATTCCCAAAATAGTTCAATTAAAATAAAGGTCTTCACGTGCCATGCCAACCCGCTCCGGATACTCCTTAGCGATCTGCAAAAGTTTAAACCACGCAAGTGTCAACCTAACGGTTGGTGAGTTCACAGTGGGCTTGTCATGCATTGGCCCAGTCTCATAATCATAGTTCGTATCAAAATGTACTTACAAAATATTCATTTGTGAAAAGCAATGCTCGTATTTAATTCTCAGTTTATAAATGGTTTGTCCGTGACCACGTCATCGGGTATGTACTAGTTCCGTAAAGTTAAAGGACTCAACCGATATCGCGGGTAGCTAATCCGTTGTTCCATGCTCTAAGGAAGTTTGTACCAAAGCTGACTTATTTTGTGGGGGCCGAGCCATCCCGTACGGTGCGGACCAAGTCATCGCGGTTTCTGCCTCCCCCGTGTCCTCTCGGGACCACGGTCAAATAGGCTGATATTGTTCCTCCGTGCACTCCCCGTGCCACGGGGCGGAGTTTGTCAAACTCCAGTAGATCTACCCAACATCCCCTCGCTTTCACAAATTAATGGCACAATTAAGTTGAGGACTTTTAAGTTATAAGGCATCCTTAGAAAACATGTGATATCATATGGTTTAGACTTTAACCTACACTAGCCATATTAAAATGTTTTCAGTTTTGTTTCAAAAGCAGTTTGATCAGAATTCACAAGTGTTCCCATAAAACACTTCAGTTCATCAAGTGGGTGCCGAGCATCCCGGGTTCTCAAGTTTATCAGTGAGGTGCCTAGCACTCTCGAGTTTATCAGCATTGTTTTCGTTAAGTTATTCTGTGTGGCCCATCGGACTCACGGTAAGCGGGTTAGTGACACTCACCTTTGGTTGCACTGCTACACTTCAAGTAATCCGAATATTGTTGTTTAACGAAGACCTAGAACACGTTTAGGTCTTAAGTATTAGTTTCGTGTCTAATCTTTACTTAACGTCACTATGGCCCATAACATAGCACGTTGCAACTATGACTCGACATACCGACACACGACACCAATGGTTGATCATAAACAAGGGTTCATATAAATCAGATATCAAGCATGTTTCATCATGGCATAATCATGTAAGTCATGGCATAACACTTAAGCAAATTTCACAAGTTTGGTTTTTAGGTCAAGCCTTAGTTTCGCTAGCATAGTTTCGCTAGGCAGTTTCGCTAGGTGCACGGGCAGCACTTTCGCTAGGCAATGCCCGGTAACACAGTTTCGCTAGGCTAGTTTCGCCCGAAACTGCTGACGCAGTTTCGCTAGCCTAGTTTCGCAGGGAAACTGGTTTGAACTTTCGTTCAGGTATTTCGCTCGATAGTTTCGCTCGAGCTGGTCTGGTCAGGTTCCCGGCGACACTATAGTTTCGCTGGTCAGTGTCGCTGGAAGGAGATATAATTTCGCTACTTAGTTTCGCCCAGAGAACACACAGTTTCGCTGGTCGCGAAAAACATACGGATTTGCCTAAAAATCAACCTAACAGCTTCTGATCATACATGCAATTCATTATCTAGCATCCATAGGCATTTACCAACATAAATCAAGCAACTTTAACACGTTTAACATGCATTTTGTCATCAAATCACCAAAAAGCACATTTTAACCTAAAAAGACCTATTCTAGCATAAATCATCATCATGGTTTGTTTTTACACGTAAAGTTTCTGACTTTAATGTAGATCTAGCATCCTAAAGCAACATATTAAGAGATCAAGTGATTTCATGTAGGTTTAGGCATGCTTTAAGAAGAAAACATATAGAAAAGCTTAAAACATAGTTTTTGGGACTCACGGATGATTCTAGAATCGATGAAGGAGATGAGATGATGGTCTAGAGGCTAAGATCTTGGTCTCTTGATGGTATTCTCGGCTGACCAGGTTCCAGAGAAGTGTGTGTGTGTGTTGATTGTGAAATGAGGCAAATGAGGCTACTTAGGGTTTATTAAGTTTATTTATATCAGAGGCTAGTTTCGCTGGCAGTTTCGCTGGCTGGCGAAACTGGCTCTAATCTCGGGTACATTGATCAGTCTAGCCAGCTACCGGGCGAATCTATAGTTTCGCTCGGTAGTTTCGCTGACTACCAAATTTAGGCAATTTTCACATAATCAAGTATTTACAATTAATCATGCTATTCACAATAATAAGTCATGTATTTAAATCACATTGCACATAAAGACAATCAATGATGAACACATAACACATATGGACGGGTTCGGTGATCAACCAAAGGTCGTGGACGTATTCGGCCTAGTTATGCATTAGTTACTTAAGTTAACACTTATAACGTAACTAACGGGTTTGTCTAACGGAAGTTAACCTTGAAATTCTCGGGTGTCACATCATTCCCCTGAAATTGGAATTTTCGTCCCGAAAATTATTCTTGTGTCGTAGCGTTCGCAGCATCAGCTGTCGTCGTTGCTATCGTCGCTGGGGGAAAGAAAGCAAAAAGTTTTAGGGTTGTCACATCCTCCTCCCGTTAAGGAATTTTGGTCCCCAAAATTAAATCATACCTTGAGTTTCCGTGGACGTTTGCTCGAACAGGTGAGGATACTTTTTCTTCATCTGATCCTCACGTTCCCAAGTATATTCAGGTCCACGTCTTGAGTTCCATCGCACCTTGACGATCGGAATCTTGCTACGTTTGAGGGCTTTCTCCTCGCGTCCCATGATTTCTACTGGTTGCTCAATAAATCTCAGATGTTCGTCGATTTCCAATTCCTCCAGAGGAATTATTTCGATGTCTTCAGCCAGACATTTCTTCAGATTGGAAACGTGAAACACGTTGTGAACTCCATCGAGTTCAGCAGGGAGTTGCAATCGATAGGCCACCGGGCCTACTTCCCCAATAATTTCAAACGGACCGATGTAGCGAGGATTTAACTTTCCACGCTTTCCGAAGCGTATCACTCCCTTCCAGGGAGATACCTTCAACAATACTTTGTCACCCACCTCAAACTTTAGAGGTTTTCGGCGTTTGTCGGCGTAACTCTTTTGTCGATCACGTGCTGCAGCTAACCGTTGCCTAATTTGAATAATCCGTTCGGTCATATCATGGATAACTTCCGGTCCAGTGAGCCCTTTCTCACCTGTTTCAGCCCAACACACGGGCGATCTACATTTTCTGCCGTAAAGTGCTTCAAAAGGTGCAGCACCTATACTTGAATGATAACTATTGTTGTAAGAGAACTCCACCAGTGGAAGGTGAGTCTCCCAATCTTTTCCAAAATCCAGAACACAAGCTCGGAGCATATCTTCTAAGGTTTGAATCGTTCGTTCCGTCTGACCGTCAGTCTGCGGGTGATAAGCTGTACTCATGTCTAGTCGGGTTCCCAATGCTTCCTGCATTGATTGCCATAACCGGGAAGTGAATCGAGGATCTCGATCAGAAATGATAGTCTTAGGCACACCGTGAAGCTTCACAATTTTGTCGATGTACAGTTTTGTCAATTTATCCATATTATCACTTTCCTTCATCGGAATGAAATGTGCAGATTTGGTTAACCGATCGATGATAACCCAAATCGCATCCGGTTGATTTGATCGATGAGGTAATCCTGTTACAAAATCCATGGAGATGTCCTCCCATTTCCATTCTGGGATCTTTGGTTGTTGCAGTAAACCAGAAGGCTTTTGGTATTCAATCTTGACCCTTGAACATGTTAAACACTTAGCCACATATCGAGCAATGTCGGCTTTCATATTCGGCCACCAATAAAGATTCTTCAAGTCCTGATACATTTTATCCGATCCAGGGTGCACCGAGTATCTTGACTTGTGAGCCTCGTCCATCACGAGCTCACGGAGATTTCCAAACAAAGGAACCCAGATTCTGTCATTATAGTACGTGAGTCCATCGGACTTAACTTCAGAATGGCCATCTACACCACGCAGTGCTTCAGCTGCGAAGTTTTCTGCTTTCAAAGCTTCTCGTTGGCAGTCACGGATTCGATCCGGTAATCCTGAATGTATTGTAAGTTGAAGCGCTCGTACCCGACGAGGCTTTTCGTACTCTTTTCTGCTTAGGGCATCAGCCACAACGTTGGCTTTTCCAGGATGATACTTAATGGCCAAATCATAATCATTTAGTAACTCGACCCACCGTCGTTGTCGCATGTTGAGGTCTTTCTGATCGAAGATGTGCTGTAGACTTTTGTGATCGGTGAATATCGTGCACTTTGTTCCATATAGGTAATGTCTCCAAATCTTAAGTGCATGAACAACGGCTCCCATTTCCAAATCATGCGTTGTATAATTCTTTTCTGTATCCTTTAGTTGCCTGGACCCATAGGCAATCACTTTATCTCGTTGCATCAACACGCAACCGAGTCCTTGAATCGATGCATCGCAGTAAACCACAAAGTCGTCTATTCCATCGGGTAACGCAAGAATTGGAGCCGAACATAACATATCTTTAAGCGTTTGGAACGCGCGCTCTTCCTTCTCACCCCATCTGTATTGCACTCCTTTGTGCGTTAAGGCCGTTAAGGGTTGAGCCAGTTGAGAGAAACCCTTAATAAACCTTCGATAATATCCGGCAAGCCCTAAAAATTGTCGGATTTCTGTTGGCGCTCTTGGGGTAGACCAGTTCTTAATTGCTTCCACTTTGGCTGGATCTACATGGATTCCTTCCTCATTTACAATGTGTCCAAGAAACTGGACTTCGCGGATCCAGAAGTCGCACTTCGAAAACTTAGCATAAAGCTGTTCCTTGCGGAGCAATTCCAATATAAGTCGCAGATGCTCCTCGTGTTCTTCCTTTGACTTGGAGTAGATCAAAATATCGTCGATGAAGACTATCACAAACTTATCGAGGTACGGCTTGCACACTCGATTCATTAGATCCATAAATACAGCAGGTGCATTGGTTAGCCCAAACGGCATAACCAGGAACTCGTAGTGTCCATACCGAGTTCTGAAAGCTGTCTTGGGTACATCCTCATCACGAACGCGAAGCTGGTGATATCCAGACCGTAGATCAATCTTTGAAAAGTAGCTTGAACCTTGCAGTTGATCGAAGAGATCGTCGATTCGAGGAAGTGGATACCGATTCTTGATCGTAACTTTGTTAAGCTCTCGGTAGTCAATGCACATGCGGAACGTTCCATCCTTCTTCTTAACAAACAGTACCGGAGCTCCCCATGGAGACGAACTTGGACGAATAAACCCCTTGTCGAGTAGCTCTTGCAGTTGTGAGGAGAGTTCGTTGAGTTCACTTACAGCCAATCGGTAAGGTGCGCGTGCGATCGGAGCGGCACCTGGAGCTAAATCAATCCCAAACTCAACTTGTCGAAATGGAGGCAAACCAGGCAGATCTTCAGGAAATACGTCTTGGAAGTCGCGAACTATCGGGTAATCATCAATTTTGCGCTCGGGATGTGTCGTGTCAGTGACGTTTGCAAGAATCGCGAAGTGACCCTTACGGAGGCATTTCTGAGCTTTAAGAAATGAAATAATGCCGGTGACTGTTCCACCTTTTTCACCTTGAACCGTTAATACTTTGCCGTCTTCGAGTGGAATACGAACCACTTTTTCTTTACATAAGATTTCAGCCCGATTCTCGGATAACCAATCCATTCCTACTATAACGTCGAAACTACCAATTGGGAAAGGCATAAGGTCAATTCCTAGGGTATGGCCAGCTAGTTCTAGCTTACAATCCTTAACTATCTGGGTAGTATCATGAAGTTTACCATTTGCTAGTTCTACCACATATTTAGCGTCTAGGGCAATCGGTTTAGCGTTAATTATTCTAGCAAATTTAGTGGAAATAAAACTTCTTTCAGCACCAGAATCAAATAAAACAGTAGCAAAGAAACCGTTCAAAATAAATTTACCATTGATCACGTTGGCGTCATTGCGAGCTTCACCCTGGCCCATGACGAAAGTTCGACCTCTACCATTTCCACCATTCCCGTTTCCACCATTACCATTGCCATTCCCATTACCATTACCTCCGCCGTTTCCATTCCCACCGTTATTTCCCTGATTACCATTACCTTGTCTTCTTAGCTGAGGGCAGTTACATATGGAGAAAACCTTTTCGGACTTTTCAATCCACCTAAGGAGTCCTACAGCTCCTTCTTCGCCGGAAAATGTCATCGGCTTACAGTCCATGAAGGACTTGAACGTGCAGTGATGTTGGTTTCCTGATGCATAAATAGTTCGGAGTTTTAAAATTAAACAGGTCATGATATAATTGCTTTGTGCCTTAACCGGCATAATAGTTACCCTGTGCGGCATATGCAGCTTGGACGGCTGCCACCGCGGCTTGCACATGTTCAGCAATCATCGCTTGCAGCTGTGCAGGCGTCATGTTTATACCGCCTCTTCCGTTTCCTCTTCCAGACATCTTGCTGAACAGTTAAAGTAGCCAGTGTTCAGTCACAGTTATATTTTATACATATCCCATAATATGTACGTTAGCCAGTTCCCGTTATCCCACTATTAGTCCAGAAAGAAATTTTCGTGCAATTTGAGGCGTCGTCGAAGAACGTCGTAAATGCTATCGTCGAAGGTCGGCTTCCCATAAAGTCACCGTCGGCGTAGTCGTCGTAGTAGAAATCAGGACGTAGCGTGTAGCATCGTTTCGTTGTCGCTTTCCCCAGAGTAGTGTGCGTATTCGCGGTCGCATTTCGTATTCGTGTGAAAATTTCCTAAGGTCTTTCCGTTAGACTACTTAGACACGGTCTATATATATACTTATATATATATATATACATATATCTGTACGTACTAAGCTTTTACTTACACAGCAGAGCGAGTATCCCAGGTTGGCACGTAAAAATTTTGTCTTTGGGAATTTGTTTGTTTGTTTTGTAACCAAGGTTTTCAAGTTGCAGTTTCCAAATCGTTTTCAAAAATGATTCCAGTTCTCTGCAACCTATGGCTCTGATACCAATCTGTCACACCCCCAAAATACCACTAACGGAGTTTATACCGTTAAGGGGCGCGACTAAGACCAGGATCCACAACCATAGTTACAAATACTAAACGAATCAGGGTTAGTTCAAACACAAGATAGAAATCAAAGTCTTTAATTACATACGCAGCGGAAAATTAATTGTCTTTAGCACTAACCACGTGCCTTACATAAATGTTGTTTTAAATTCCCAAAATAGTTCAATTAAAATAAAGGTCTTCACGTGCCATGCCAACCCGCTCCGGATACTCCTTAGCGATCTGCAAAAGTTTAAACCACGCAAGTGTCAACCTAACGGTTGGTGAGTTCACAGTGGGCTTGTCATGCATTGGCCCAGTCTCATAATCATAGTTCGTATCAAAATGTACTTACAAAATATTCATTTGTGAAAAGCAATGCTCGTATTTAATTCTCAGTTTATAAATGGTTTGTCCGTGACCACGTCATCGGGTATGTACTAGTTCCGTAAAGTTAAAGGACTCAACCGATATCGCGGGTAGCTAATCCGTTGTTCCATGCTCTAAGGAAGTTTGTACCAAAGCTGACTTATTTTGTGGGGGCCGAGCCATCCCGTACGGTGCGGACCAAGTCATCGCGGTTTCTGCCTCCCCCGTGTCCTCTCGGGACCACGGTCAAATAGGCTGATATTGTTCCTCCGTGCACTCCCCGTGCCACGGGGCGGAGTTTGTCAAACTCCAGTAGATCTACCCAACATCCCCTCGCTTTCACAAATTAATGGCACAATTAAGTTGAGGACTTTTAAGTTATAAGGCATCCTTAGAAAACATGTGATATCATATGGTTTAGACTTTAACCTACACTAGCCATATTAAAATGTTTTCAGTTTTGTTTCAAAAGCAGTTTGATCAGAATTCACAAGTGTTCCCATAAAACACTTCAGTTCATCAAGTGGGTGCCGAGCATCCCGGGTTCTCATGTTTATCAGTGAGGTGCCTAGCACTCTCGAGTTTATCAGCATTGTTTTCGTTAAGTTATTCTGTGTGGCCCATCGGACTCACGGTAAGCGGGTTAGTGACACTCACCTTTGGTTGCACTGCTACACTTCAAGTAATCCGAATATTGTTGTTTAACGAAGACCTAGAACACGTTTAGGTCTTAAGTATTAGTTTCGTGTCTAATCTTTACTTAACGTCACTATGGCCCATAACATAGCACGTTGCAACTATGACTCGACATACCGACACACGACACCAATGGTTGATCATAAACAAGGGTTCATATAAATCAGATATCAAGCATGTTTCATCATGGCATAATCATGTAAGTCATGGCATAACACTTTAAGCAAATTTCACAAGTTTGGTTTTTAGGTCAAGTCTTAGTTTCGCTAGCATAGTTTCGCTAGGCAGTTTCGCTAGGTGCACGGGCAGCACTTTCGCTAGGCAATGCCCGGTAACACAGTTTCGCTAGGCTAGTTTCGCCCGAAACTGCTGACGCAGTTTCGCTAGCCTAGTTTCGCAGGGAAACTGGTTTGAACTTTCGTTCAGGTATTTCGCTCGATAGTTTCGCTCGAGCTGGTCTGGTCAGGTTCCCGGCGACACTATAGTTTCGCTGGTCAGTGTCGCTGGAAGGAGATATAATTTCGCTACTTAGTTTCGCCCAGAGAACACACAGTTTCGCTGGTCGCGAAAAACATACGGATTTGCCTAAAAATCAACCTAACAGCTTCTGATCATACATGCAATTCATTATCTAGCATCCATAGGCATTTACCAACATAAATCAAGCAACTTTAACACGTTTAACATGCATTTTGTCATCAAATCACCAAAAAGCACATTTTAACCTAAAAAGACCTATTCTAGCATAAATCATCATCATGGTTTGTTTTTACACGTAAAGTTTCTGACTTTAATGTAGATCTAGCATCCTAAAGCAACATATTAAGAGATCAAGTGATTTCATGTAGGTTTAGGCATGCTTTAAGAAGAAAACATATAGAAAAGCTTAAAACATAGATTTTGGGACTCACGGATGATTCTAGAATCGATGAAGGAGATGAGATGATGGTCTAGAGGCTAAGATCTTGGTCTCTTGATGGTATTCTCGGCTGACCAGGTTCCAGAGAAGTGTGTGTGTGTGTTGATTGTGAAATGAGGCAAATGAGGCTACTTAGGGTTTATTAAGTTTATTTATATCAGAGGCTAGTTTCGCTGGCAGTTTCGCTGGCTGGCGAAACTGGCTCTAATCTCGGGTACATTGATCAGTCTAGCCAGCTACCGGGCGAATCTATAGTTTCGCTCGGTAGTTTCGCTGACTACCAAATTTAGGCAATTTTCACATAATCAAGTATTTACAATTAATCATGCTATTCACAATAATAAGTCATGTATTTAAATCACATTGCACATAAAGACAATCAATGATGAACACATAACACATATGGACGGGTTCGGTGATCAACCAAAGGTCGTGGACGTATTCGGCCTAGTTATGCATTAGTTACTTAAGTTAACACTTATAACGTAACTAACGGGTTTGTCTAACGGAAGTAAACCTTGAAATTCTCGGGTGTCACAGGTACGTTTCTATTCAACCACCATTATGCCTCCATACTATTCGATAACAGTGCCGGTAAAAGCTTCATGTCTCCGATTTTAGTTAAATATTTAAAATCACTCATGTTGCCTTAGATACTAAGTTTACCATAGGATTAGAAAATGGTGAGATAATAGAAACTGGAGAAATCTACAAAAGATCCAATAGAACTCTTTGAACATTTGTTCGACATCGAATTAATGCCAGTCAAGTTAGGAAACTTCGATATCGTCATCGGAATATCTTGGTTAGCTAAGAACCATGCCAAAACGTCTATCATGAGAAGATAGTCCGAGTTCCTCTAGCAGACGGCAACACTCTTAACGTGCAAGGCGAAAAGAGTGGAGCCTAGCTAAACATTATGTCTAGTATGAAAGCATAAAAATTCTTTCGAAAAGGATGCCACGCCATTTTAGCACACGTCACGGAGAAGGAGCCTAAGGAGAAACGTGTTGAAATTGTACCAACAGTCCGTGAACTTCCAGAAGTATTCCCTGAAGACTTACCCGGTTTACCACCCCTTCGACAATTAGGATTCCGCATCGACTTAGCACCCGGAGCCGCCCCAGTCACCAAATCCCCTTACCTTCTTGCACCATCTGAACTGCATGAGCTATCTAACCAACTACAAGAGTTGTTAGATAAAGGATTCATCCGACCAAGGCACTCCCCTTATGGTGCACTTGTATTGTTCAGAAGAAAGACAGCACAATCCGAATGTGCATCGTCTACAGAGAGCTGAACAAACCAACCGTGAAGAATCGTAATCCATTACCAAGAATCGATGACTTGTTCGACCAACTCCAAGGATCAAACTACTACTCCGATATCAACCTGAGGTCAAGTTATGACCAACTTTGAGTGAGGGATGAAGACGTATCAAAGACAGCATTCAAAAACACGCTACGGCCACTACGAGTTTCAAGTAATGCCGTTTGACCAGTGCACCAGCAGTGTTCATAGACTTAATGAACCGTGTGTACAAACCTTAGTCGGATAGATTTGTTATCGTGTTCATCGATGATATTCTGACCTACTCACGTAGTAAGGAAGAACACAGCAACATCTAAGACTTATCCTAGAATTACGACAGAAGGAAGAGCTGTACATAAAATTTTCCAAATGCGACTTTTGGATACGCGAAGTTCATTTCTTAGGCCATGTGAACAATAAAGGTATTCATGTAGATCCCTCTAAGGTAGAAGTTATCAAGAACTGGACTACTCGCACGACCCTATCAGAGATATCTAAGGACTTCATCACCAAGCTACCAAGAGATAGATCAGATGCGATGCTATTTGGGTAATAGTAGATCGACTGACGAAATCAACGCACTTCCTGCCGATCAAGGAAATGGACAACATAGAGAGACGAACCAAGATCTATATGAAAGAAGTCGTGTCATGACACAAAGTGCCTATCTATATCATCTCTGACCACGACAGTCATTTCACTGCCAACTTCTGGCAATCTCTCCAGAAAACTTTAAGTACTCGCCTCGACATGAGTACTGCCTACCATCCGCAAATAGATGGCCAAAGTGAGAGAACCATCCAAACACTCGAGGATACTTTGCGAACATGTGTGATTGACTTTGGACCCAGTAGGGATGACCACCTGCCACCCGCAGAATTCTCCTATAACAATAGTTATCACAATAGCATTTAAGCCGCACCATTCGAGGCACTTTATGGGAGAAAGTGCAGATCACCACTCTGTTGGATTGAAATTGGCGATAGCCAGTTAACAAGCCCCGAGCTAATCTTGAAACAACCAAGAAATATCCCACGTCAAAACTGCCTAAAAGCAAATAGAGATCGACAAAAGAACTTTGCCGACAATCGCCGTAAACTGTTGAAGTTCGAAAAGGGCGACCGCGTCATGCTAAGAGTGTGACCTTGGAAAGGTGTCATCAGATTCGGCAAAGAAGAAAAGCTTAACCCTCCTTACATTGGTCCTTTCGAAATCATAGGAACAATTGGCCCAGTCGCCTATAAACTACTCCTACCCGCCGAGTTAAGTAGTGTTCATAACGCCTCTCACGTCTAAAATCTGAAGAAGTGTCTATCCGACAAAACACTAGTCCTCCCGCTTGACGAAACTCAAGTCGACGAAACCTTTCACTTTGTAGAAAAGCCGATAGAAATCCTTGACCGTGAGGTCAAAAGACTTAAAACATAGTCGCATTCCCATCTTAAAAGCACGTTGGAACTCTCGATGAGGCCCAGAGTACACCTGGCAATGTGAGAATTAGATGCGTATAAAGTACCCTCGTCTCTACACGAATGTCGCCTCCACCAGTACTCGAAACTAAATTTCGGGACGAAATTCTTTCAACTCGGGGAGAATGTGACAACCTGTCCGAAAATACCGGGTCAAACCTATACTTTGACTATATATATATATATACATACGTATATACATGTGCCTAACTTGAACTAGTAGTAATATTAGTAAATACTGTACACGTAAACCTCCACCCTTGATAAATTCCCACGTTCGTATTAAAAAAAATAAAAATATAAAATTGACTTTTATATTTACCGAACCAGTGTCGTGAGAAATCACACCGATGCTCGACAAGGTATTTGAGCGAACGTTTTATTTAAAACTTTAGTTAGTTTTAATAGTATAAAATATTCGAGCTCGAAGCGGATAAAAAACAGTTATTTATTTTTTTCGAACGCGGTACGCGAGCAAATAAAATAAATAAAACTAAAATTTCTAAATAATTAAGTTACGACCAAAACAATATTTGTTTAACAATATTAAAGCCACGTAATTAATTTAGAAACCTGTCTCGACCAAAGCGGTAGGACGATTCGGTATCAATCGCCCGTATACCGAATTGGGCCCGACATGGCCCAATAACGTGAAACGAACTAACCGAGCCCAAAAAACATAACCCGACAAGTTAATCGACAATTTAAAACTCAAACATAACAATCCCGACTAATTTTAGTGAATAACGAAATGAACCGCACGAAAATCGGAGAAAGCCCCGCATACCAGCCTGACACGAACTATACCGGCCCGACAACCGTTTTTACAATTTTCGGCCATTCAAAGTTTCCGTCAACTTTTTAGTGGTTATTATATGGAATTGCTACATTTTATATTTTATAGTTTTATAAAATATCCGGGTAAAGTTGTTAGTTTTTATAAAACTAATACCACTTATTTACCAAAACCCCACAAAATATCTCCTTAACCATACTCCCTAACCTTGGTTAAGAAACTAAACCTAACCATGGTTTAGATTACTTGCCAAATCGTACAAAATATTTCAAACACATGTCAAAACCCATACCTTCTTTACCACTTAAACACACAAACCAACTATAAAAACTCACCACCACCCAAGACTCATCATCACTCCTCCCTCCCTCCTCTCGGCCGACGACCACCCACCACCGCCGCACTCGACGACCGGCGACCTCCTGCTATTACCGCCACACTCGTCGCCAACCACCTGCCGCCACCGAGCCACGACTCACAACCACCACCATCCTCATCATCAAACACCGCCATCGTCATCATCATCTCCGATCACCATCATCACCATCTACTGTTATCACCACCACCATCAACCACCGCAGCCTCTTGTCACCGCCACAGCCGACACCACCCCCTGGTCGCCGCCGCTGCTGAGCCGCCTCCTCCTCCTCTTCGTCGCCGAGTGCAAACGCCACCCTAGGCCACTATCTCCTCCTAGTTCACTAGTGTTTAGATCCTTGATTCACTCTTTTCTTTCTTAATTCTAGTTACACCCAAAAGATCCTTACGAGTCTTGATGATCCATCTCGTGTCTCGGGCTAAAAACCCACATAATATGATAAACTTATCTTGTTTTCTTTCACCTATAAGTGACCAAACTACGTGTGATGCTCAAAGGGGCTTAATATTATCACATTGTGGGTCTTGTAATAGAAAAACCGAATGATGAGCCAAATGGTATACTCGAGAGTATCTAAAACCGAGATTGATACACGAAAAGGCTATGATTTTATAGTGATCAAAATAGTTATCCGAGAGCCTAAAATGGACATACAAACTAAATGGTCATTAAAACTTATAAACACTCATAAAGGTTCAAAATGGTGAGAAAACACTTACACTTTATTTATTACTAAATATTAAACGATATTATATGGTTTAGAACCTATTTATAAGCGAATCTAACGAACTTTTTCTAAAAATGTTAGTCACTTTTATAAGTTAAAAACTGGTCAAAAGGTTTGATAAAAGACTTATAATGTTTTTCCAAATAAACAAACAATCTTTGTTTAAAAATAGCAAACATAAATTTGTATTGATCAAAGGAAGTTAACCAAACAAACACGACGAACCAAAACTCTTTCAACCTGTAACAGCCCAGACCCGTCGTACCAAGATATTGTCCGCTTTGGCAGCCGGCATGCCCTTAGGCATCCGCCCCTCACGGTTTTAAAACGCGTCTTGGTGGGGGAGGTATCCACACCCTTATAAAGGCATGCTTAGTTCTCCTCCCCACCAATGTGGGATGTTACAATCCTCCCCCTTAGGGGCCAGCGTCCTCGCTGGCACACTGGCCGACGACCGGCTCTGATACCATCTGTAACAGCCCAGACCCGTCGTACCAAGATATTGTCCGCTTTGGCAGCCGGCATGCCCTTAGGCATCCGCCCCTCACGGTTTTAAAACGCGTCTTGGTGGGGGAGGTATCCACACCCTTATAAAGGCATGCTTAGTTCTCCTCCCCACCAATGTGGGATGTTACAATCTGTCACACCCTCAATTTAGCCACTGACGAAGTTTATACCGTCGAGGGGTGTGAGCAAACCAGGATCCACAACCATAGTTACAAATACTAAACGAATTAGAGTAAAGTCCAAGTGTCCATTATAAAACAGTTTAAAGTACGCAGCGGAAAAGTAATCGACAGTATCTTAGCACTAACCACGTGCTTTACAAATCATTGATCCAAAATTCAAATTCTCAATTAAGTTTAATGTAAGTAAATGTCTTCTCGTGCCATGCCAACCCCAGGTGGATACTCCTCAACGATCTGCAAAAGTGAAAACTACACAAGTGTCAACCTAACGGTTGGTGAGTTCACGGTGGGCATGACATGCATTGGCCCGGTCTCGTAATCATGTTCATCAATATATATAAGTAGTATGGTTTTGCAAAACAGTACCAAGAGTTTGATTACTGAATATGCGCTAGTTAAGTAAAAGTTAAAGCAGTCAACCGATATCGCGGGTAGCTAATCCGGTTTCCATGCACTAAGGAAGTCGTACTAGGGCTGAAAGCTGACGTAACAGAGTTCGGCAATAGCCGATGGTTGGTACCTCCAGTTGTGTCCCACACAACCAAACACAGGCTGATATTGCACTCCGTTCGGCCCCCGGCCGGTTGGCTACACAATAGTGTACCGCGGAGCAGGGTTTGTCAAACCCTCAGTAGATCTACCCAACATCCCCTCGCTTTCCAGATCATCAGTACTAAGTTGAGGATTTCAAGTTTTAAAGCATTCCTTAGAAATCATGTGATATCATTTGGTTTAGACTTTAACCTACACTAGTCATATTTAAAACGTTTATTCTGGATTTCATCCGAAATCCCAAAAAGAGTTTAAGTGTCACAAAAGTTGTTTCCGGGTTTCAATCGGAACCCCAAGGATGGACAATTGCAAGTGCTCCCCATAAAACACTCCAACTTCCATAACAAGTATCTCGTTTGGCAATACCTCAAATTGTCAGCGTTGTTTTCTGTTTAGTATGTTCGTTGTGACCCAAACGGGTTCACAATTAAAGGGTTTGTGAAACTCACCTTAGGTTGCTCGGCTTACACTTCAATAATCCAGATTATGTTTTGCTAACGAGGACCTAATTATCACATTAAGGTCTTAAGTATTAGGTTGTGTCTATTCTTTAACTTAACGCCACTATGGCCCATAACATAGCACGTTGGAACTATGACACGACATAACGACACGCGGCACCAATGGTTGATCATAAACAAGGGTTCACATATTACAGAAATCATAACATGTTCCATCATAGCATATTCATATAAGTCATGGCATAGCATATAACACTTAGCATGGTGCAACACTTAGCAAATTCTATACAAACAGGCAGCAGTTTCGCTAGGCACATAACAGTTTCGCTAAGCTAGTTTCGCCCGGAACTAGTGAGGCTTGGACTAGCACAGTTTCGCTAACTAGTTTCTCCGAAACTGATGGCTCAGTTTCGCTAGTTAGTTTCGCTGGAAACCGGCATAGTGTCGCTAGCTAGTTTCTCTCGAAACTGGCATAGTTTCGCTAGCTAGTTTCTCTCGAAACTGATTTGAACTTTCGTTCAGGGACATTGGTCAAGGTCTAGTTTCGCAAGCAATTTCGCAAGTAAATCATGCACAAAAATTCACGGCGACACTACTAGTTTCGCTAGTAGTTTCGCCGCATACGATTTCAAATAGTTTATACAGTTTCGCTGGTTGAAGATTGCCTTAGTTTCGCTAGATGATCATGCAGTTTCGCTAGTCGCGAAAAAAGGGTTTTCCAGCCTAAAAATCAATCTGTTGGCCTCTGTAATGCACATACGTTATAACTAGGCATAGATAATCATTCCTAGGCATAAAACAAACATTTTTATCGGCTCATAACATACATATCATCATCAAATCTCAGTTTTGGCAAAAATCACATAAATGACCTAATTTACCTAGATCTATAGCATGGATGATTATGGGACGTAAAGTTGATGACTTTCTGATAGATCTAACATGTACAACATCTCAGATTCAATTTCAAGCGTTAACATGAAGGTTCTAGCATGCTTTTTAATAAAAACCTAAAGCAAACATAAGAACTCAAGGTTTGGGACTCACGGGATGATTTAGATGATGATGGATGATGATTCAGGGACTGGAAATCGATTCTTTGGTGACCTCTTTGCCTTGGCCGAAATCAGAGAGGAGAGTGTGTGTGTGTTTGTTGTGTGGTTTGAGCAAATGAGGCTATTAGGGTTTATTAAGATTATTTATATCAGAGGCTAGTTTCGCTGGCAGTTTCGCTGGCCAGGCGAAACTAGCTCTGGTCACATGTTGATCGAGTAGTTCAGCTGGCTACCGGGCGACACTACAGTTTCGCCCGGTAGTTTCGCTGGCGACCAAAAAGACAAGTTTTCCACATAATCAAGTATTTACAATTTGTCATGCAATTCACAATACTAAGTCATGTATTTAAATCACATTGCACATAAGGACAATAAATAAGCACATAACACATATGGGCGGGTTCGGTGATCAACCAAAGGTCGTGGACGTATTCGGCCTAGTTATGCATTAGTTACTTAAGTTAACACTTATGACGTAACTAACGGAGATTGTCTAACGGAAGTTAACCTTGGAATTCTCGGGTGTCACATCATCCCCTTGAAATTGGAATTTTCGTCCCGAAAATTATTCTAGCGTTGTAGCGTTCGCAGCATCAGCTGTCGTCGTTGCTGTCGTTGCTGGAGAAAGAAAGCAAAAGTTTTAGGGTTGCCACATCCTCCTCCTGTTAAAGGAATTTTGGTCCCCAAAATTAAATCATACCTTGAGTTTCTGTGGATGTTTGTTCGAACAGGTGAGGATACTTTTTCTTCATCTGATCCTCTCGTTCCCACGTATATTCTGGTCCACGCTTTGAGTTCCATCGCACCTTGACGATCGGAATCTTGCTACGTTTGAGGGTCTTCTCCTCGCGTCCCATGATTTCTACCGGTTGCTCGATGAATCTCAGATGTTCATCAATTACCAATTCCTCCAAAGGAATTATTTCGGTGTCTTCAGCCAGACACTTTCTTCAAGATTTGAGACGTGAAACACGTTGTGAACTCCATCGAGTTCGGCTGGGAGTTTCAATCGGTAGGCTACCGGGCCTACTTCCCCAATAATTTCAAACGGACCGATGTAGCGAGGATTCAACTTTCCACGCTTTCCGAAGCGTATCACTCCTTTCCAAGGAGATACCTTCAATAATACTTTGTCCCCTACTTCGAACTTTAGAGGTTTACGGCGCTTGTCGGCATAGCTCTTCTGTCTATCTCGTGCTGCAGCTATCCGCTTTCTGATTTGGATTATTTGTTCAGTCGTGTCGTGAATGAGTCTCCGGTCCAGTGAGTCCTTTCTCACCTGTTTCGGCCCAACATACGGGCGATCTGCATTTTCTGCCATATAGTGCTTCAAATGGTGCTGCACCGATGCTTGAATGATAGCTGTTATTGTAGGAGAACTCCACCAACGGAAGGTGAGCTTCCCAGTCTTTTCCGAAATCGAGAACACAAGCTCGGAGCATATCTTCTAATGTTTGAATGGTTCTTTCCGTCTGACCATCGGTCTGCGGGTGATAAGCTGTGCTCATATCCAGTCTGGTTCCCAATGATTCTTGCATTGATTGCCATAGCCGGGAAGTAAACCGAGGATCTCGATCAGAAATGGTAGTCTTAGGCACACCATGGCGTGCCACAATTCGGTCGATATACAGCTTAGTTAATTTGTCCATATTGTCGTTTTCCTTCATTGGAATAAAATGTGCAGCCTTGGTTAAACGATCAATGATAACCCAAATCGCATCCGGTCGATTCGATCGATGAGGCAGTCCCGTTACAAAATCCATGGAGATATCCTCCCATTTCCATTCTGGGATCTTTGGTTGTTGCAGTAGCCCAGAAGGCTTTTGGTATTCAATCTTCACTCTTGAGCATGTTAGACACTTAGCCACCTATCGCGCGATGTCGGCCTTCATGTTCGGCCACCAATACAAACCCTTCAAATCTTGGTACATTTTATCCGATCCAGGGTGCACCGAATACTTTGATTCGTGAGCTTCACCCATTACAAGCTCACGGAGATTTCCGAGTAGAGGAACCCAAATTCTATCGTTGTAATACCAGAGTCCGTCGGACTTAACTTCAGACTTACCATCTACTCCTCGCAGTGCTTCAGCTGCGAAATTTTCTTTCTTTTAAAGCTTCTGTTTGAGCATCGCGGATTCGATCCGGCAATCCCGTGTGAATGGTCAGTTGCAGCGCTCGTACTCGTCGAGGCTTTTCATACTCTTTCCTGACTTAAGGCATCAGCCACAACGTTGGCTTTTCCCGGGATGATACTTAATCGCCAAATCATAATCATTCAGTAACTCGACCCATCGTCGTTGTCGCATGTTAAGGTCCTTTTGTTCGAAGATGTGTTGCAAGCTCTTGTGGTCGGTAAATATCGTGCACTTCGTTCCGTACAGGTAATGTCTCCAAATCTTGAGTGCATGAACAACGGCTCCTAATTCCAAATCATGCGTTGTGTAATTCTTCTCAGTATCCTTCAGTTGCCTGGACCCATAGGCAATTACCTTGTCTCGTTGCATCAACACGCAACCAAGTCCTTGAATGGATGCGTCACAATAAACCACAAAGTCGTCAACCCCATCGGGTAATGCAAGAATCGGAGCTGAACATAACATATCCTTGAGAGTCTGAAACGCTCGTTCTTCCTTTTCACCCCATCTATATTGCACTCCTTTGTGCGTTAAAGCTGTCAAGGGTTGAGCCAATTGCGAGAAACCCTTGATAAACCTTCGGTAGTATCCGGCAAGTCCCAAAAATTGTCGAATTTCAGTCGGCGCTCTCGGAGTAGACCAATTCTTGAATAGCTTCCACTTTGGCTGGGTCGACATGAATTCCATTCTTCGTCGACAATGTGTCCAAGAAACTGGACTTCGCGAATCCAAAAATCGCATTTCGAAAACTTGGCATAAAGCTGTTCCTTGCGGAGTAATTCCAAGATGAGTCGCAGATGCTCCTCGTGCTCTTCCTTTGACTTGGAGTAGATCAAAATATCATCAATGAAGACTATTACAAACTTATCGAGGTACGGCTTGCACACTCGATTCATCAGATCCATAAACACAGCAGGCGCATTGGTTAGCCCGAACGGCATAACCAGGAACTCATAGTGTCCATACCGAGTTCTAAAGGCAGTCTTGGGGACATCTTCTTCTCGAACACGAAGTTGATGATAACCTGACCGCAGATCAATCTTTGAGTAGTAGCTCGAACCTTGCAGCTGGTCGAAGAGATCGTCGATTCTAGGTAGTGGGTACCGATTCTTGATCGTGACTTTGTTAAGCTCACATCTCGGAACGTTCCATCTTTCTTCTTTACAAATAACACCGGAGCTCCCCACGGAGACGAACTTGGACGGATAAATCCCTTGTCGAGTAGCTCTTGAAGTTGTGCAGATAGTTCATTGAGTTCACTTACAGCCAAACGATACGGAGCGCGCGCAATCGGAGCGGCTCCAGGAGTTAGATCGATTCCAAACTCAACTTGTCGGAATGGAGGTAAACCAGGCAGATCTTCAGGAAATACATCTTGGAAGTCGCGGACTATCGGGTAGTCGTTGATTCTGCGCTCGGGAAGTGTCGAGTCAGTGACGTTTGCAAGAATCGCGAAGTGACCTTTACGAAGGCACTTTTGAGCTTTGAGATATGAGATAATTCCGGTCACTGTTCCACCCTTTTCACCTTGGACCGTTAACACCTCACCGCCTTCGAGTGGAATACGGACCACTTTTTCTTGACACAGGATTTCGGCTCGATTTTCAGATAACCAGTCCATTCCTACTATCACGTCAAAACTACCAATCGGAAAAGGCATAAGGTCGATTCCTAATGTATGGCCAGCTAGTTCTAACTTACAGTCCTTCACTATTTGAGTTGTATCATGAAATTTACCATTAGCTAGTTCCACCACATACGTAGCATCTAAGGCAGTCGGTTTAGCATTAATTAGTCTAGCAAATTTAGTGGAAATAAAGCTTCTTTCAACACCAGAATCAAATAATACGGTAGCAAAGAAACCATTAAGAATAAATTTACCGTTAATCACGTTGTCGTCGTTGCGAGCTTCACCTTGACCCACGACAAAAACTCTTCCTCCATCATTTCCACCATTCCCGTTGTTACCATTTCCTCTGGGAGCTTCATTGTTGTTGTTACGGTTCTGACCTTTGTTGTTTAACTTTTGCAAGTTGGTCCAGCAGTTGTTGGCTTCATGCCCCAGTTTACCACATCTTCCACACTCCAGACCCTTGGTGCACATACCCCTGTGGTGCTTCCCACACTTGTTACAGAACGGAGCTTTACCCTTATAGTTTCCATTACCGCCCTGGCGGTTGTGGCTGTTGTTTCGCCTTGGAATGTTTTGTGGCTTAGGAAGAATTGCCCAACAGTCCTTTGCTTCATGGCTTTTCTTGCCACACCTTTCACAGTTCAAACTCCTCCTACAAATACCAGCGTGAAGCTTCCCGCACTTGCTACACAACGGAGCTTTACCCTTGTAGTTCCCAACACTCCGTTTGTTCATTGAGTTTCCAGGAGTTTCTTCATCAGCCTTTCTCTTGTTACTTAAGGCAATCTTCTCAGAGGCTCTTGCAGGAAGTGTACCTCCCTCATTCTCCTGTTCAGTAAGCTGTTGAGCCAAATGGATGGCTTGCTGTGCGGCGATTGTAGCATGGACGGCTGCCACTGCGGCTTGTACGTGTGCGTTTATCATCGCTTGTAGTTCTGCAGGCGTCAGGGTAATGTTGTTCCTTCCATCTCCTCCAGACATTTTCTGGACAGTTAAAGTAGCCAGTGTTCAATCACAGTTATATTCTATACATATCCCATAATATGTATATTATCCATTTCCCGTTATCCCACTATTAGTCCAGAAAAATTTTCGTGCAAAATCGAGGCGTCGTCGGAGATCGTCGTAAGTACTATCGTCGAAAGTCGGCTTCCCCATAAAAGTCACCGTCGGCGTAGTCATCGTAGCAGAAATCAGGACGTAGCGCGTAGCATCGTTTCGTTGTCGCTTTCCCCCGAAGTAGTGTGTATTAACGTTTACGTTTCGTATTCGTGTGAAAATTCCCTAAGGTTTTTCCGTTAGACTTCCTAGACACGGTCTATATATATATCTATACGTATATATATACATATGAAGTATTTACTTACACAGCAGAGCGAGTATCCCAGGTTGGCACGTGAAAATTTTGTTTTGGGAATTTGTTTGTTTGTTTGTAACTAAGGTTTCAAGTTGCAGTTTCCAAATCGTTTTCAAAAATGATTCCAGTTCTCTGCAACTTATGGCTCTGATACCAATCTGTCACACCCTCAATTTAGCCACTGACGGAGTTTATACCGTCGAGGGGTGTGAGCAAACCAGGATCCACAACCATAGTTACAAATACTAAACGAATCAGAGTAAAGTCCAAGTGTCCATTATAAAACAGTTTAAAGTACGCAGCGGAAAAGTAATCGACAGTATCTTAGCACTAACCACGTGCTTTACAAATCATTGATCCAAAATTCAAATTCTCAAGTTAAGTTTAATGTAAGTAAATGTCTTCTCGTGCCATGCCAACCACCAGGTGGATACTCCTCAACGATCTGCAAAAGTGAAAACCACACAAGTGTCAACCTAACGGTTGGTGAGTTCACGGTGGGCATGACATGCATTGGCCCGGTCTCGTAATCATGTTCATCAATATATATAAGTAGTATGGTTTTGCAAAACATTACCAAGAGTTTGATTACTGAATATGCACTAGTTAAGTAAAAGTTAAAGCAGTCAACCGATATCGCGGGTAGCTAATCCGGTTTCCATGCACTAAGGAAGTCGTACTAGGGCTGAAAGCTGACGTAACAGAGTTCGGCAATAGCCGATGGTTGGTACCTCCAGTTGTGTCCCACACAACCAAACACAGGCTGATATTGCACTCCGTTCGGCCCCCGGCCGGTTGGCTACACAATAGTGTACCGCGGAGCAGGGTTTGTCAAACCCTCAGTAGATCTACCCAACATCCCCTCGCTTTCCAGATCATCAGTACTAAGTTGAGGATTTCAAGTTTTAAAGCATTCCTTAGAAATCATGTGATATCATTTGGTTTAGACTTTAACCTACACTAGTCATATTTAAAACGTTTATTCTGGATTTCATCCGAAATCCCAAAAAGAGTTTAAGTGTCACAAAAGTTGTTTCCGGGTTTCAATCGGAACCCCAAGGATGGACAATTGCAAGTGCTCCCCATAAAACACTCCAACTTCCATAACAAGTATCTCGTTTGGCAATACCTCAAATTGTCAGCGTTGTTTTCTGTTTAGTATGTTCGTTGTGACCCAAACGGGCTCACAATTAAAGGGTTTGTGAAACTCACCTTAGGTTGCTCGGCTTACACTTCAATAATCCAGATTATGTTTTGCTAACGAAGACCTAATAATCACATTAAGGTCTTAAGTATTAGGTTGTGTCTATTCTTTAACTTAACGCCACTATGGCCCATAACATAGCACGTTGGAACTATGACACGACATAACGACACGCGGCACCAATGGTTGATCATAAACAAGGGTTCACATATTACAGAAATCATAACATGTTCCATCATAGCATAATCATATAAGTCATGGCATAGCATATAACACTTAGCATGGTGCAACACTTAGCAAATTCTATACAAACAGGCAGCAGTTTCGCTAGGCACATAACAGTTTCGCTAAGCTAGTTTCGCCCGGAACTAGTGAGGCTCGGACTAGCACAGTTTCGCTAACTAGTTTCTCCGAAACTGATGGCTCAGTTTCGCTAGTTAGTTTCGCTGGAAACCGGCATAGTGTCGCTAGCTAGTTTCTCTCGAAACTGGCATAGTTTCGCTAGCTAGTTTCTCTCGAAACTGATTTGAACTTTCGTTCAGGGACATTGGTCAAGGTCTAGTTTCGCAAGCAATTTCGCAAGTAAATCATGCACAAAAATTCACGGCGACACTACTAGTTTCGCTAGTAGTTTCGCCGCATACGATTTCAAATAGTTTACACAGTTTCGCTGGTTGAAGATTGCCTTAGTTTCGCTAGATGATCATGCAGTTTCGCTAGTCGCGAAAAAAGGGTTTTCCAGCCTAAAAATCAATCTGTTGGCCTCTGTAATGCACATACGTTATAACTAGGCATAGATAATCATTCCTAGGCATAAAACAAACATTTTTATCGGCTCATAACATACATATCATCATCAAATCTCAGTTTTGGCAAAAATCACATAAATGACCTAATTTACCTAGATCTATAGCATGGATGATTATGGGACGTAAAGTTGATGACTTTCTGATAGATCTAACATGTACAACATCTCAGATTCAATTTCAAGCGTTAACATGAAGATTCTAGCATGCTTTTTAATAAAAACCTAAAGCAAACATAAGAACTCAAGGTTTGGGACTCACGGGATGATTTAGATGATGATGGATGATGATTCAGGGACTGGAAATCGATTCTTTGGTGACCTCTTTGCCTTGGCCGAAATCAGAGAGGAGAGTGTGTGTGTGTTTGTTGTGTGGTTTGAGCAAATGAGGCTATTAGGGTTTATTAAGATTATTTATATCAGAGGCTAGTTTCGCTGGCAGTTTCGCTGGCCAGGCGAAACTAGCTCTGGTCACATGTTGATCGAGTAGTTCAGCTGGCTACCGGGCGACACTACAGTTTCGCCCGGTAGTTTCGCTGGCGACCAAAAAGACAAGTTTTCCACATAATCAAGTATTTACAATTTGTCATGCAATTCACAATACTAAGTCATGTATTTAAATCACATTGCACATAAGGACAATAAATAAGCACATAACACATATGGGCGGGTTCGGTGATCAACCAAAGGTCGTGGACGTATTCGGCCTAGTTATGCATTAGTTACTTAAGTTAACACTTATGACGTAACTAACGGAGATTGTCTAACGGAAGTTAACCTTGAAATTCTCGGATGTCACATCCTTCCCTTGTAATTGGAATTTTCGTCCCGAAAATTATTCTTGTGTTGTAGCGTTCGCAGTCATCAGCTGTCGTCGTTGCTATCGTTGCTGGAGAAAGAAAGCAAAAGTTTTAGGGTTGCCACATCCTCCTCCTGTTAAAGGAATTTTGGTCCCCAAAATTAAATCATACCTTGAGTTTCTGTGGACGTTTGTTCGAACAGGTGAGGATACTTTTTCTTCATCTGATCCTCTCGTTCCCACGTATATTCTGGTCCACGCTTTGAGTTCCATCGCACCTTGACGATCGGAATCTTGCTACGTTTGAGGGTCTTCTCCTCGCGTCCCATGATTTCCACCGGTTGCTCGATGAATCTCAGATGTTCATCGATTTCCAATTCCTCCAAAGGAATTATCTCGGTGTCTTCAGCCAGACATTTCTTCAAGATTTGAGACGTGAAACACGTTGTGAACTCCATCGAGTTCGGCTGGGAGTTTCAATCGGTAGGCTACCGGGCCTACTTCCCCAATAATTTCAAACGGACCGATGTAGCGAGGATTCAACTTTCCACGCTTTCCGAAGCGTATCACTCCTTTCCAAGGAGATACCTTCAATAATACTTTGTCACCTACTTCGAACTTCAGAGGTTTACGGCGTTTGTCGGCATAGCTCTTCTGTCTATCTCGTGCTGCAGCTATCCGCTTTCTGATTTGGATTATTTGTTCAGTCGTGTCGTGAATGATCTCTGGTCCAGTGAGTCCTTTCTCACCTGTTTCGGCCCAACATACGGGCGATCTGCATTTTCTGCCATATAGTGCTTCAAATGGTGCTGCACCGATGCTTGAATGATAACTGTTGTTGTAGGAGAACTCCACCAACGGAAGGTGAGCTTCCCAGTCTTTTCCGAAATCGAGAACACAAGCTCGGAGCATGTCTTCTAGATGTTTGAATGGTTCTTTCCGTCTGACCATCGGTCTGCGGGTGATAAGCTGTGCTCATATCCAGTCTGGTTCCCAATGATTCTTGCATTGATTGCCATAGCCGGGAAGTAAACCGAGGATCTCGATCAGAAATGGTAGTCTTAGGCACACCGTGGCGTGCCACAATTCGGTCGATATACAGCTTAGTTAATTTGTCCATATTGTCGTTTTCCTTCATTGGAATAAAATGTGCAGCCTTGGTTAAACGATCAATGATAACCCAAATCGCATCCGGTCGATTCGATCGATGAGGCAGTCCCGTTACAAAATCCATGGAGATATCCTCCCATTTCCATTCTGGGATCTTTGGTTGTTGCAGTAGCCCAGAAGGCTTTTGGTATTCAATCTTCACTCTTGAGCATGTTAGACACTTAGCCACCTATCGCGCGATGTCGGCCTTCATGTTCGGCCACCAATACAAACCCTTCAAATCTTGGTACATTTTATCCGATCCAGGGTGCACCGAATACTTTGATTCGTGAGCTTCACCCATTACAAGCTCACGGAGATTTCCGAGTAGAGGAACCCAAATTCTATCGTTGTAATACCAGAGTCCGTCGGACTTAACTTCAGACTTACCATCTACTCCTCGCAGTGCTTCAGCTGCGAAATTTTCTTTCTTTTAAAGCTTCTGTTTGAGCATCGCGGATTCGATCCGGTAATCCTGAATGTATTGTAAGTTGAAGCGCTCGTACCCGTCGAGGCTTTTCGTACTCTTTTCTGCTTAGGGCATCTGCCACAACATTGGCTTTTCCCGGGTGATACTTAATTGCCAAATCATAATCGTTCAGTAATTCAACCCACCTCTTTTGCCGCATGTTGAGGTCTTTCTGATCAAAGATGTGCTGTAAGCTTTTATGATCGGTGAATATTGTGCACTTTGTTCCGTATAGGTAATGTCTCCAAATCTTGAGTGCATGAACAACGGCTCCCAATTCCAAATCATGCGTTGTATAATTCTTCTCAGTATCCTTCAGTTGCCTGGACCCATAGGCAATTACTTTGTCTCGTTGCATCAACACGCAACCGAGTCCTTGAATGGATGCATCACAATAAACCACAAAGTCGTCAACCCCATCGGGTAACGCAGAGAATTGGAGCAGAACATAACATGTCCTTAAGAGTTTGAAACGCGCGTTCTTCTTTTTCACCCCATCTATATTGCACTCCTTTGTGCGTTAAAGCTGTTAAGGGTTGAGCCAATTGCGAGAAACCCTTGATAAACCTTCGGTAGTATCCGGCAAGTCCCAAAAATTGTCGGATTTCAGTCGGCGCTCTAGGCGTAGACCAATTCTTGAATAGCTTCTACCTTAGATGGATCGACATGAATTCCTTCTTCATTAACAATGTGTCCAAGAAACTGGACTTCGCGAATCCAAAAATCGCACTTCGAAAACTTGGCGTAGAGCTGTTCCTTGCGGAGTAATTCCAAGATAAGTCGCAGATGATTCTCGTGCTCTTCCTTCGTCTTGGAGTAGATCAAAATATCATCGATGAAAACTATTACAAACTTATCGAGGTACGGCTTGCACACTCGATTCATCAGATCCATGAATACAGCAGGCGCATTGGTTAGCCCAAACGGCATAACCAGGAACTCGTAATGACCATACCGAGTTCTGAAGGCAGTCTTAGAAATATCCTCATCTCGAACACGAAGTTGATGATATCCTGACCGTAGATCAATCTTTGAGAAGTAACTTGAACCTTGAAGCTGGTCGAAGAGATCGTCGATTCGAGGAAGTGGATACCGATTCTTGATCGTAACTTTGTTAAGCTCTCGGTAGTCGATACACATTCGGAACGTTCCATCTTTCTTCTTTACAAATAATACCGGAGCTCCCCACGGAGACGAACTTGGACGGATAAATCCCTTGTCGAGTAGCTCTTGAAGTTGTGCGGATAGTTCATTAAGTTCACTTACTGCCAAACGGTACGGTGCGCGTGCAATCGGAGCGGCTCCAGGAGTTAAATCGATTCCAAACTCGACTTGTCGAAATGGAGGTAAACCAGGCAGATCTTCAGGAAATACATCTTGGAAGTCGCGGACTATCGGGTAGTCGTTGATTCTGCGCTCGGGAAGTGTCGAGTCGGTGACGTTTGCAAGAATCGCGAAGTGACCTTTACGAAGGCACTTTTGAGCTTTGAGAAACGAGATAATTCCGGTCACTGTTCCACCCTTTTCACCTTGGACCGTTAACACCTTACCGCCTTCGAGTGGAATACGGACCACTTTTTCTTGACATAGGATTTCGGCTCGATTCTCAGATAACCAATCCATTCCTACTATCACGTCAAAACTACCAATCGGAAAAGGCATAAGGTCGATTCCTAACGTATGGCCAGCTAGTTCTAACTTACAGTCCTTCACTATTTGAGTTGTATCATGAAATTTACCATTAGCTAGTTCCACCACATACGTAGCATCTAAGGCAATCGGTTTAGCATTAATTAGTCTAGCAAATTTAGTGGAAATAAAGCTTCTTTCAACACCAGAATCAAATAATACGGTAGCAAAGAAACCATTAAGAATAAATTTACCGTTAATCACGTTGTCGTCGTTGCGAGCTTCACCTTGACCCACGACAAAAACTCTTCCTCCATCATTTCCACCATTCCCGTTGTTACCATTTCCTCTGGGAGCTTCATTGTTGTTGTTACGGTTCTGACCTTTGTTGTTTAACTTTTGCAAGTTGGTCCAGCAGTTGTTGGCTTCATGCCCCAGTTTACCACATCTTCCACACTCCAGACCCTTGGTGCACATACCCCTGTGGTGCTTCCCACACTTGTTACAGAACGGAGCTTTACCCTTATAGTTTCCATTACCGCCCTGGCGGTTGTGGCTGTTGTTTCGCCTTGGAATGTTTTGTGGCTTAGGAAGAATTGCCCAACAGTCCTTTGCTTCATGGCTTTTCTTGCCACACCTTTCACAGTTCAAACTCCTCCTACAAATACCAGCGTGAAGCTTCCCGCACTTGCTACACAACGGAGCTTTACCCTTGTAGTTCCCAACACTCCGTTTGTTCATTGAGTTTCCAGGAGTTTCTTCATCAGCCTTTCTCTTGTTACTTAAGGCAATCTTCTCAGAGGCTCTTGCAGGAAGTGTACCTCCCTCATTCTCCTGTTCAGTAAGCTGTTGAGCCAAATGGATGGCTTGCTGTGCGGCGATTGTAGCATGGACGGCTGCCACTGCGGCTTGTACGTGTGCGTTTATCATCGCTTGTAGTTCTGCAGGCGTCAGGGTAATGTTGTTCCTTCCATCTCCTCCAGACATTTTCTGGACAGTTAAAGTAGCCAGTGTTCAATCACAGTTATATTCTATACATATCCCATAATATGTATATTATCCATTTCCCGTTATCCCACTATTAGTCCAGAAAAATTTTCGTGCAAAATCGAGGCGTCGTCGGAGATCGTCGTAAGTACTATCGTCGAAAGTCGGCTTCCCCATAAAAGTCACCGTCGGCGTAGTCATCGTAGCAGAAATCAGGACGTAGCGCGTAGCATCGTTTCGTTGTCGCTTTCCCCCGAAGTAGTGTGTATTAACGTTTACGTTTCGTATTCGTGTGAAAATTCCCTAAGGTTTTTCCGTTAGACTTCCTAGACACGGTCTATATATATATCTATACGTATATATATACATATGAAGTATTTACTTACACAGCAGAGCGAGTATCCCAGGTTGGCACGTGAAAATTTTGTTTTGGGAATTTGTTTGTTTGTTTGTAACTAAGGTTTCAAGTTGCAGTTTCCAAATCGTTTTCAAAAATGATTCCAGTTCTCTGCAACTTATGGCTCTGATACCAATCTGTCACACCCTCAATTTAGCCACTGACGGAGTTTATACCGTCGAGGGGTGTGAGCTAAACCAGGATCCACAACCATTAGTTACAAATACTAAACGAATCAGAGTAAAGTCCAAGTGTCCATTATAAAAACAGTTTAAAGTTACGCAGCGGAAAAGTAATACGACTAGTATCTTAGCACTAACCACGTGCTTTACAAATCATTGATTCAAAATTCAAATTCCCAAGTTAAGTTTAATGTAAGTAAATGTCTTCGCGTGCCATGCCAACCCTCAAGTGGATACTCCTCAACGATCTGCAAAAGTGAAAACCACACAAGTGTCAACCTAACGGTTGGTGAGTTCACGGTGGGCATGACATGCATTGGCCCGGTCTCAGTAATCGTATGTTCATCAACATATATAAGTAGTATGGTTTTGCAAAACATTACCAAGAGTTTGATTACTGAATATGCACTAGTTAAGTAAAAGTTAAAGCAGTCAACCGATATCGCGGGTAGCTAATCCGGTTTCCATGCACTAAGGAAGTCGTACTAGGGCTGAAAGCTGACGTAACAGAGTTCGGCAATAGCCGATGGTTGGTACCTCCAGTTGTGTCCCACACAACCAAACACAGGCTGATATTGCACTCCGTTCGGCCCCCGGCCGGTTGGCTACACAATAGTGTACCGCGGAGCAGGGTTTGTCAAACCCTCAGTAGATCTACCCAACATCCCCTCGCTTTCCAGATCATCAGTACTAAGTTGAGGATTTCAAGTTTTAAAGCATTCCTTAGAAATCATGTGATATCATTTGGTTTAGACTTTAACCTACACTAGTCATATTTAAAACGTTTATTCTGGATTTCATCCGAAATCCCAAAAAGAGTTTAAGTGTCACAAAAGTTGTTTCCGGGTTTCAATCGGAACCCCAAGGATGGACAATTGCAAGTGCTCCCCATAAAACACTCCAACTTCCATAACAAGTATCTCGTTTGGCAATACCTCAAATTGTCAGCGTTGTTTTCTGTTTAGTATGTTCGTTGTGACCCAAACGGGCTCACAATTAAAGGGTTTGTGAAACTCACCTTAGGTTGCTCGGCTTACACTTCAATAATCCAGATTATGTTTTGCTAACGAAGACCTAATTATCACATTAAGGTCTTAAGTATTAGGTTGTGTCTATTCTTTAACTTAACGCCACTATGGCCCATAACATAGCACGTTGGAACTATGACACGACATAACGACACGCGGCACCAATGGTTGATCATAAACAAGGGTTCACATATTACAGAAATCATAACATGTTCCATCATAGCATAATCATATAAGTCATGGCATAGCATATAACACTTAGCATGGTGCAACACTTAGCAAATTCTATACAAACAGGCAGCAGTTTCGCTAGGCACATAACAGTTTCGCTAAGCTAGTTTCGCCCGGAACTAGTGAGGCTCGGACTAGCACAGTTTCGCTAACTAGTTTCTCCGAAACTGATGGCTCAGTTTCGCTAGTTAGTTTCGCTGGAAACCGGCATAGTGTCGCTAGCTAGTTTCTCTCGAAACTGGCATAGTTTCGCTAGCTAGTTTCTCTCGAAACTGATTTGAACTTTCGTTCAGGGACATTGGTCAAGGTCTAGTTTCGCAAGCAATTTCGCAAGTAAATCATGCACAAAAATTCACGGCGACACTACTAGTTTCGCTAGTAGTTTCGCCGCATACGATTTCAAATAGTTTACACAGTTTCGCTGGTTGAAGATTGCCTTAGTTTCGCTAGATGATCATGCAGTTTCGCTAGTCGCGAAAAAAGGGTTTTCCAGCCTAAAAATCAATCTGTTGGCCTCTGTCAATGCACATACGTTATAACTAGGCATAGATAATCATTCCTAGGCATAAAACAAACATTTTTATCGGCTCATAACATACATATCATCATCAAATCTCAGATTTTGGCAAAAATCACATAAATGACCTAATTTACCTAGATCTATAGCATGGATGATTATGGGACGTAAAGTTGATGACTTTCTGATAGATCTAACATGTACAACATCTCAGATTCAATTTCAAGCGTTAACATGAAGGTTCTGAGCATGCTTTTTAATAAAAACCTAAAGCAAACATAAGAACTCAAGGTTTGGGACTCACGGGATGATTTAGATGATGATGGATGATGATTCAGGGACTGGAAATCGATTCTTTGGTGACCTCTTTGCCTTGGCCGAAATCAGAGAGGAGAGTGTGTGTGTGTTTGTTGTGTGGTTTGAGCAAATGAGGCTATTAGGGTTTATTAAGATTATTTATATCAGAGGCTAGTTTCGCTGGCAGTTTCGCTGGCCAGGCGAAACTAGCTCTGGTCACATGTTGATCGAGTAGTTCAGCTGGCTACCGGGCGACACTACAGTTTCGCCCGGTAGTTTCGCTGGCGACCAAAAAGACAAGTTTTCCACATAATCAAGTATTTACAATTTGTCATGCAATTCACAATACTAAGTCATGTATTTAAATCACATTGCACATAAGGACAATAAATAAGCACATAACACATATGGGCGGGTTCGGTGATCAACCAAAGGTCGTGGACGTATTCGGCCTAGTTATGCATTAGTTACTTAAGTTAACACTTATGACGTAACTAACGGAGATTGTCTAACGGAAGTTAACCTTGGAATTCTCGGGTGTCACACAACCTTAGTTCATCGCAATGGCTTAACTATATTTTATGCCATGTTTCATTCAAAGCCTTATATTTTTTTCCTAAAACCTTGAACCATTCAAGTGTTTGTTAAATAATAAATGTTTTGAGTAATCAATCGGTTTTAAAGAAAAGTTGTATAACTTAAACCATTAGAAAACTTTATCAAACAAAGTTCTCAAAGCCGCAATAATAGTAGTACCTACTATTATAACATGCTTCAAGTAACGACACAAATACAAGGAAAATAAAACATTTATTTTCACCAAGTATATATACAAGCACAACTTTTAAAACTTATAAAAAACTAATAAAAATCACCTTTTTTCTGTGCAATGCTGGTGTCCTAGTATGTTTGCATTTTTATGCTGGTGTGCTGGTGCGCATATATTTCTGTGCGCGTATATTTCTGGTGTGCTGGTATGTTTCTGTGCGCGTATATTTCTGTGATAGGGTGTTTGTGTTTTATGTTCTAGTATGCTCGTATGTTTGCATTTTTATGCTGTTGTGCTGGTCTACTAGAAAAACGCTAAAAACGACAATTTTTTTTCTCCAAATCGAGCAAACCTAGTCTCGAAATAAAGATAAAAACGCGACTAGATTTATGGTGATTTTTTTTTGAAAAATAATGTCGTATGAAAAAGTAATGGCCGTTTGAAAAAAACGTAGGGGAAATGAATAACTATCAAAAATACAAATGGGGGATGGGATGTGGACAATTACTGGATTGCCCCTGTCCGCAGGGAACTTAGGCAAAATGGATGTTCACACGCAAACTGCCACCCTATATATATATATATATATATATATATATATATATATATATATATATAGGGGAAGGATCCTATGAAAACCATTTATTTTGTGAAAACGTGAAAACCACTCTAAAACCTACATAACTTCTTTATACGTTAATGTTTATTCATGAAATTTGCGCCAAATGTCTTAGAATTACGTTATCTATAACTCTGGAAAACAATATTTATAAAAAAAACGTAAAAAAAAAACATTTTTTTTTTCGTTTTTGGTACACATGTGTACCATCATCACTACTACTACACAAAAACGAATTATAAAGTATAAAAACACTCCTTATGTTAAAAATATATTAAAAACATACTAAAAACAATAAAACATTTATGTTACGAATGATAATTAAACATAGTACACATGTGTAGCAATACTTAAAAAATCATAAAATGTTTAGATATAAAGATAATAAAACTATAATAATTAGGGTGCAATTTCCTTTTAAAACTATTAATAACTCATATTAAATTTTGAGTTTTTTTATTGTGGTACACATGTGTACCAAAAACGGAAAAAAAAATAAAATAAAAAAAAACGTTTTTTTTTTGTTTTTGGGTTTTATATAATTAAAGATAACGTAATTCTAAGACTTTTGGCGCAAATTTCATGAAAAAACATTAACGTATGAAAAAGTTATAAAGGTTTTAAAGTGGTTTTCACGTTTTCACAAAATAAATGGGTTTTCACACGATCCTAATCCTATATATATATATATATATATATATATATATATATATATATATAGGGTTAGGTTCAAATGAGAACTTTTTCTTTAGAGAACTTTTGAGAACCAATTTGGGCCACTAATTTTCAAGGGGGGAGCATTCAAATTCATGGGGGGGGGGGTTTTCCATATATATAAACTAGTGGCTAAGATTAGTTCTTTTTAGTTCTCAAACCCAATTAGTTCTCAAATGATCCTCTCCCTATATATATATATATATATATATATATATATAGGGTTAGGTTCAAATGAGAACTTTTTGTTTTGAGAATTTTTTAGAACTAAATTTCAACCACACATTTCAGGGGGGGACCACTACAATTCATGGGAGGGAGGATACATGTAAATAAACTTGTGGCTCAAATTAGTTCTTTTTAGTTCTCAAACCCAATTGGTTCTCAAATGATCCTCTCCCTATATATATATATATATATATATATATATATATATATATATATATATATATAGGGTTAGGTTCAAATGAGAACTTTTTATTTTGAGAACTTTTGAGAACTAAATCTCCACCACTAATTTCAGGTGGGGACCACTATAATTCATGGGGGGGGTTTCCATATATAAAAACTAGTGGTTGAGATTAGTTCTTTTTAGTTCTCAAACCCAATTGGTTCTCAAATGATCCTCTCCCTATATATATATATATATATATATATATATATATATATTTATATAGGGAGAGGATCATTTGAGAACCAATTGGTTTTGAGAACTTTTGAGAACCATTCTAAGCCACAAGTTATATATAAAGAAATCCCCCCCCCCCCCTGAAAATTAGTGGCTCAGAATGGTTCTCAAAAGTTCTCAAAAAAAAAAGTTCTCATTTGAACCTAACCCTATATATATATAATTAGTCCCTTACAGAATTTACCACTTTATCAAGTCCACCAAGTTGTTTTTCTTTAATGTCGTTTAATTTAAATTTATATAATTTGTCTCATTTGAACCTAACCATAAGCATATCAAGTCTTTCAATTCTTTCTCGTGTAGTTGTTTTTCATTTTTGAGTTCCGACTCAAATTTTTTAATCCGCTCTTTTGATCGCCCTTCTCGAGCACCCTGCCAATATCCCCGGGAAGCCACTCCATACCCAATACCTTTTAGGTATCCACCCTTTCCTTGCCAATGATCAAAGTCAGAGCTCCGTTCTCGGTTCTACAGTCATGGATCCCGCAATTATTTTTGTTTCATTTTCGGCCTGCAGTAATTAAATAAGTTAATGTAGTGAGATGCTATTAATTTTTAACATGTAAATAGTTAGGTATATATATATAGCACTTAAACTAACTATTTCCTCTGCTATGCCCTTCACCACATGCGTTTTTTATTCCCCTCTTTGTTTACCCTTGCTTTCCTCCACATAAAAGCTCGAGAGGGGACATCATCAGCTGCAAGTTCTTTGTTTAGTATATTGTATTATAATAATATATATATATATATATATATATATATATATATTTAAATATACATTGCAGGTTCTGAACCATGACTGGATGTAACACCCTTAGCTTATTACCAGTTTTTCTTTCAGATAGACATATCCTCCCCGTCCCATGTTATGATCTTAAGCATAGTGTGCTCGAACCTGTTTTGCAGAGGTTGACACAACTTTTCCAACAGAACAACGTGATATACAATTATAATCTCATTAATCATAACACTTAGCTTAATTAATGAAATCTGCAGCTTGAATTGAATAAAAACCTTGAATTCTTCAGATTTTGTATATACTACAAATCTGTCCCAATCTTCTTTATTAATAATAGTGCGACACATCTTTGGAACTTTCTCAAGCACTTTGGGTTTTGCTAGGTTGGGACGAATGTGTTTTTCAAGCATCTTTCTTCTAAAACTCCTTAGCATCCCACCAAGCCGTACCATAATAGGACCCCTTCGACAGTCATCAATGTTGAATAATTGCTGAAAAAAATAACATATAACAGGATTTTTTAGTCACATGAAATTCAATAACAAACTTAATATGAGAAAATGTTTAATCTGTTTCATAACCTGAATCCCTGCCCATAGCTTGTCCTTAACCTCTATTGGCACCTTCTTCCATTGAAGATACGTCAATTCAATCTCTCACCTTACAATGTCTCCCATAAAACTTAAAAATTTTGGTCTATGCTCCCCGCCAATCCTTTCGACCGCATCAAATGTTAGTGGCCATTTTTCCCACAATTTTTATGAAATTTGGCACGCAACTTTGCCAACCACGTGAACACCCTCTTGTTTGTTTGGGAAGCAAAGGTTGTGGCTCGTCATTCTCAGTAACTATAGGAAGGTCCTCGACTTGGGCATCATTGTTATCCATTTCCTCTTCTTCTGAATAATCATCAGGTTCCCCTTCACTATAATGTGAATAATAATAATAATCATTGTGTTCATCTTCATTGTTATGATCTGAATGATTAAATTCCTCGTCATTGTTATTGAATAATCATTAAGATCTTTCAATGTTTCACCTTCATAATCCATTGTAAATAAGATGAATCCTGAAAATGAAATAAATAGAGAATGAAATAAATAGGATGAAATAACTTTTTTTTTGAACGGCAAATTTGGATCACTAACGGGGACATTACACCACCCACCCGATCATATCTAGTCCCCATCAGGAGGAAACTCACCACTGGTGAGAAAACCCCCTGGCCCAACTTGTAAGCCCAATTTTTATTATTTTTGTTACAAGTGGGACTTGAACCCAAGACCCCAAGATTAGGGGACATACACCTTTGCCACTAGGATAAGCTAGTGGGTGTAAATGGGATGGAATAACTGAGATGATATAATTAAGATGACATAAATGATCTTCTGAAGATGACCATGAAATTAATACTGACTGAATTTAGGTAGTGATCTCCTGAAGACGACAGTGTGATGAATCCTGTAGAGGAGAGTGTGTCGATTTCATGAGAAACTTTTAGTCAGAGGGAAGAAGAGAGTGATGAATTGTTTTGGTGAGAGGGAATACGAACTGATCAATGAATTTGGGTTAGTGAATTTTATTTTTGGGAAAGTTGAAAAATGGTGGGAAGTAATTTGGGGATTAAATCGATCCTAACTTAGCCAATAAGGATGTTACAACATGTCTCTGATTTAAAATAATTAAAACTTAGTTAGTTCTAAACATAGATATTAGTATTTTAAACATACCTTTATTTTTTTTTGGAAAGGGGAAACCCCGGTGATTCATTAATAAAAAGAGAGTAAAAAAAGAAAGCAAAAAGCTCATTTTAAACATACATTTAAAATGATCTTTAGATGGAAAATGAAATATTAAGCAATAAATTTAATGATAATTGTATCCTAATGAATTTATATACGTCAAGTAAAAACGATGTCAAATACATACGTACATACATACATATATATATATATATATATATATATATATATATATATATATATATATATATATCTTTCAATGTGTTGTAATAAATTATCGAAGTTCCAAGTAACCCTAGTCGGTCCTATTATTAAACTCTATCGGGCATAGTTGTACCCTCATTGGTCCTAATTACACTATATTGGCCTCATTTCTCCTAACCAACATCATTGGTCTTAAGTTACCGTCATTAATTGGTTCTAACAGCTCACCATCACTCACCGGTCTTAACCAACCCTGATTGGTCCCAACTAACCCTCATTGGTCCTAAACACACCTTATTGGTCCTATGTACACCTTATTGGTCCTATGTACACCTTATTGGTCCTATATACACCTTATTGGGCCTCCTTTGTCTTAACTGATCGTCATTGTGTTCAATCGTTGGTCCTTACATTACCATCACTTGGCCTAACTCACCATAACTGGTCTTGACTAACCTTGATTGGTCCCAACTAACCATCATTGGTCCTAAACACACCTTAATGCACCTTATTGCTCTAATATACACCTTACTAGGCCTCCTTGGTTTTAACAGACCCTCATCGGTCCTAAATACACCTTACAGACACTGGTTGGTCCTTACTTACCATCACTGGTCTTAACTCACCATAACTGGTCCTAACTAACCCTGCTAGCTTATTGGTCCCAACTAACCTTCATTGGTCCTAAATACACCTTATTGTTCCTATGTAGACCTTAGTGAACATCACATGTCCTAATTCTGCATAGGTCCTAAATGACCCTCATTTTTCCTAACTAACCATAATTGGTTGTAAACACACCTTATTGGTCATATACACACCTTATTGGGACTCTTTGATCCTAACTGACCCTCATTCGCCTAAATACACCTTATTGGGCCTCGTTTGCCATAACAGACCCTCATTAGTCCTATATACACCTTATTTGGCCTTTTTGGTCCTAACTGACCCTCATTGGTCCTATATACACCTTACTGGGCCTCGTTGGTCCCAATTAACCATCATTGGTCCTAAATACACCTTATTGTACACCTTATTAGTCCTATACACACCTTATTGGTTATATACACACCATTTTGGGACTCATTGGTTCCAAATAACCCTCATTGGTCCCAAATAACCCTCATTGGTCCTAAATACACTTTATTGGGCCTTGTTGGTCCTAGCTGGCCCTCATCTCCTATTGATATGCTCGGAACGTACCTAAAAATAACTTTTAAATCCTAGACCTAACCTAGACCTAGACACACCTAAATTTTACCGAAACTACCTAAAACTGAACCGAACCCTAAGGCAGTGAACCTGTCGGATTATAGTAAAGCTAAGGTAAGACCGAATATCGAACCTAGGACACTACGAAAACAAGAATTAACCTAGACCTAAGGAATGGAAATACTGAGTAAATTGGGTTTTGGATTCTAAGTAATTTAACTAACACTAACGCAACTGACAAACGGAAAGCAAGAAACCTAAAGACAACCTTCAAAAGCAGAGAAAGATACCACCTAGACTCGGAATCCTAATCACTACTGAAAACTTCATTCGGTCATGACTAATTTGATGGTGGCTAGTTCACCTTTTAAGTTTTCTTAGCTGACAATCCTGACGCTCGAACAGGAGTTCACCTTATGGGTACATCCAACCTCAACTAAACCTAACCACCCTCGAAACAATCTAAGACACCCTAGGCTAGCAGGAGCTACCACTAATTTCTATGACTGACAAGGGTTAGCAAGTAACCTAATTTCCTAAGGCATCCTTCTCCCGATGGCGATGTGATCCTATTCCACTAAGTAACCCGACTACCCAACCTAACTATCACCTTCCGGCTTGTCTAACTAGGGCAGCAAATTGCACTCAAATAAAGAATTATTAACCAACACAATAGTTCAAGACGTCTCCTAAACCACTTTATCGCAACCAACCCTAAAGCTAGCTACTTTAGACCAATTACCTAGACCGAAAGACATTCGAATGTAAAAAGTGCATCAATCAACAATTCTAAATCTGATCAACAATACACATACGCATACATTCATAGCAAAAAGTGGGATTCAATAGATAAGAACATCAATCAATCAATCATGAACCGAATAAAATCATCAATAGAGAAAATTCATCATAAAGAGTCTAGGTGGCTCTAAAAGTCTAGCTAATAATCATGGTAAAGTCAAGAAACATGATAAAGATTAGGTCTTTAAGCCCTAACATTATCAAGTCTAGAAATTTAATAAGAACAAAGAAGAGATCGATGAACCGGTTATTGATTTGGAGTAAAGTTTGGATCCACCGATGATTCCCCCTTGATTCCTAGCCTTCTCTCTTCTCAAAATCGCCTCTTGGAACCTTTGGAGTCGTTTGCAAGTCGTGATATATCGAATATAACCCTAAAATCGAGTTTTAAATGCCGATTACTTCTTTTACGGAATAACCACCTCCAAGCGTATTGCTTCGAGGTTCATAACTGGTACGCGATACGCGTGAGACCCACATGGCGACAAAATAGCCGCGGCCTCGAATTTACACTGCCTTTGCTCTTTCTTCATTGACGCGTATCACCTACAACTCTCACAGGTCTAGGCGATACGCCTAGACTTCTCTTCAGAATCACTTTATATTTTCCTTTATCAACTCTTGTCCACTTCTCTTGTGGCCTCGGGTTTCCACTAAACTCCTGCAAAACATATAAAAACATAAATAAAAGAGTCAAAGACTCAAACTTAGCTAAAAACAACTAAAACTAAAGGAAACCGACTCAAATGAACTCAATTATATAAAGAAAAGACCCCAAAAATGAGATGTGTTTGCAACACATCAAACATCCCTACACTGACTCTTTTTTCGTCCTCGAAAAATACTGCATTGGAATCATAACCAGGAAATTGATTTCTAACAACTCACAATTTTCCAATTTACAATTTACATAGTCTACTTACATCCCGGTAGCAATTATCAGTATTTCGATCCGACTAAACCCAACCACTGACCTTTGAGCCCACATGGTGTTTATAATTTACCGGATATAGTTCAGTCTGCCTATGTGTCCCACTCTAGAAAGATCAAGTTCAACCTAATCCCGAATCATGTTCAGTCCAAGTAAAGGTTAATAATAATTTAAGTTTTAGATTTTCACCACCCCCTTTAAGTCAGATACAAAGATGTCCAAAGAATGATGGAATTGGATGGAATGCGAACTTTTGAGCATTTATTCTTTGATCTACTATATTTTTTTCCTTTTCTTTTCCTTTTTCTATTTTTGCATTTTTTTGCTTTTTAATCATTGGTCAATTTTAACTATGATTACCAACGGACATCATCAGAGGCATTCTTTTCGAGATGTTATCCCCAAAATCATACGTGAGTATTTTGCCCGCGAGATCCAGAACATCATCAGAGGCACTCACCACGGGATACTATCCTTAGTTCGTACATGAGTATTTTGTCCCTTCACTCTAAAAGTATTAACCAATATTTATTACCTAATATGCTCATGATGGAAAAATGGGGCGCCACCGCATTGGTGTGTCAGGTTATTCTAAGGACATAGAAGTATCTAACCTAAAGTGGTCTCTTTCCTCCTAATAATCAGTTTCAATATTCCTATCACTCCGAAAATGGGAACCCACTAACAGACTGATTAATTACATATTTATATAACCAATAAACACAATGGGATAATTAAGCTTTACTAAGTCAGCTGGGTCTACCAATACATCACTAACCAAGAGTGTTTTCAACTTTTATTATACTTATTTAACATTTAAGCACAAAATTAGAAAACAAAATCATGATTGTACTATCATTTCCCATTATTTTGCAGCTAGAATCTCAGACATTTTTGAACAATTTTTCAACTTTTTTTAAAACACACTATTATAAAAATACAAAGACGCAAGGCTTCCCATCCCCACACTTGAACCACACATTGCCCTCAATGTGGAATGGAAATAAAACAAAGCAGAATAAAAATAAACACACAAACGATAAAAATAAAAATGCAAACGAAAAAGTAAAAATAAAATAAAGCGGAACGGACTCCCCTGATTTTTAATGTAGATGAATTGCAAGCGAGCTCGTAATCGCAGGTCCTCCACTGAAGTATATGAAAATCCTATGCGTGAATATCATCAGACTTGTATGACAAAAACAAAAACAAAAACAAACGACTCGACCGAAACAGTAGTAACGAATACGGAAATAAAATCACAAAAATATAAACTAAGGACGAAATAAAATAAATTTTAAAAAAATTAAGTTGAATTGGTGTTTACCTGAAAAATCGAGAACTAATAACCATCAAACCAAAAGGTGAAAATTAGAAAACTTACTTGTTCGGCGACCCCCCCCCCCCCCCGCGTATCGCGAGGGATTCATGCTCAACTCTCGCGTACCGCGAGAGCATCAAAGAACTGGCGGTTCTCCACTTCTCCAGGCGTATCGCCTACACCCTACCACCTTCCAAGCGATACGCCTAAAACGCAATTTCTAGGGAATTTTCTAACTTTTGGCCTTCAAAATTTTTCCATCAGCTCCTTTGGTCGAATTTTTCCAGAAAATCTGCACTTCCAACCTGCAAATCCAACCCGGAATTCCCCATCTATCTTTTCCACATCTTGAGTCTCCTGAATCACCTACAAACACGAAAAACACAAACCGAAAAGACGCAAAATGCACGAAAACTAAAAATTTGCAGAAAATTAAAGACACAAATACAAAATATACAACCCGGGCACTTAATCATTTAGCACAAAACATGAAAACAACCTCCCAAACCATCCGGAGGCTTTGATTTCACATCCTTAACCGTAAAATTACCGGTTTTCACCCGGTTTCTATCCATCCAACCACCTTCCAACTTCCTAACCGCTAAAGCTAACAACTTTAGTAACTCCAACGAGTTTTTAACCTTCCAATGCTTGTAACGACCCGGTAGAAACTTAATTTTTTCTAGAAAACTCAAAGCCGGGTCGTTCTCACTAACAACCACCTTCAACCTCCCCACACTTGGCCTAAGCACTATCCTATCCTCAAATTCACCTATATCACCAAGTGTTGCTCTCCTACAACTACTCTCAACTACCAACATCTCTTCCACTACCAATTCACTCCCGGGTTCTACTAACGGGTTAAAAATCTCATTTTTCTCAATTAACTCCTCTAACCCCCCGGGATCTTCCCCACACTTATCCTCTACAACCGGTTCACCTTCCAACCGATTTCCAACTACCACTAGATCCTCACCTATGACATAACTAACACAACTATCCACCATAGACATGAAAGATCCTAGAAAATATATGGACTCGTTGCTCTTGTCACTAGACCTACCAACCCTAAACTCAACCGACTCATGTTCAACTCTCAAGGTGATGGTGCCCGCAAACACGTCAACTAACGCCCGGGCAATCCTAAGAAAGGCCTACCTAGAATCAATGGGCACCTCACATCATAGTCACTGTCTACAACCACAAAGTCTATAGGGAATAAAAACTTGTCAATCTTAACTAGCACATTTTCCACTATTCCTTTGGGCTTAACCACAGACCTATCTGCTAAGGAAATTGTCATCCTAGTCGGCGCTAATTCTCCTAACCCTAGGTGCATAAAAACAAGATATGGCATGACATTAATACTAGCACCTAAATCAGCTAAAGCATGAGTAACAGATGAACTACCGAACACACAAGGAATTGTAAAAGTTCCAGGATCATTTAATATTTCAGGCAATCTATTCTGTACTACCGCTGAACAGTTAGCATCAGGGGTTATATCAGATAAAGCTTCAAGTTTCTTTTTACTAGGCAACATATCTTTCAAAAATTTTGCATACTTAAGCATTTTATTTATAACTTCAGTGAGAGGTAATGTAATCCTAAGCTGCCTAAGAATATCAAGAAACTGACCGTATTCATACGCATTTTTCTGTTGAATTAAACGTTTAGGATAGGGCACACGCTTCAGGTCTTCAGCTATGATTGGTTGACTGGTGAACCTCACTCTCTTCTTCTCCTTCGCCGCCTCCCACTTCATCAACTTTTCTCCAGGTGGCGGTTTCTTAACTACCTCAGCCTCGACGTTTGGTGCGGTACTTGCTGGTGTCACGCTCTCATGCACCCTCCCGTCAGGCGTCTCTAACTCGATCTCCTCATCAACCGGCCCCTCATCAACTACCACCGGTGATGGACTCTCCAAAACTCTCCCACTCCTCGTAGTAATGGCATTGACATTTGTGTTGGGCTTCTTGTACGTACTATCGGAAAACTGACCCCCGCGGGAATTTAGCTCCTTGAGCTGTTTCGCAATATCACCTATCGAACGCTGTAAATCCAAGAATGAAGCTTGTTGGTTTCTCAGTAACGTGTCATGCTTCATCAGCTTCTTCTGTGTAGCCACATCGAGCGTCACGATCTGTTGTAGGATCTGGGTCTGGTTAGCTATAAGCTCCTTCATCTCCTTAAAACTAGACCCGTCATCTCCTCCACCATAGTTATTCCTCGGTGGAAAACCAGGTGGGTTTCCTCCCTCTCGCCATCCTGAATTCTGGCCACTCCTCCACCTAGACTGGAAAGAATTACCGAACTGGTTTCGGTTTCCAATATAGTCAACTTGCTCAGCGGGAGCAAGCGGGCAGTCTCGGGTAACGTGAGTGCATCTACACAGCTCACATTTGGCTTTGATATGGAGTTTGATTTCTTCTAAAGCCCTATAGATGTTCTCTAACTCCTTAGGAGTCATAGTCTCTGAGCCAATGTGACTGACACTCCGGGTAGATGTAGAAGGTGCTAGTGACCTAGTCGGGGCCAAGGTGGCTCTCCGACCTCCGGGTGTCTGCTGTTCAGCAAGTGTAAAGCTCTCAAAAAGTGATTTACATTCATCCATAGTGAGCTTTTCCATCATGTGACCTCCAGCCGAAATATTGAACTCCTTCTGAACAGAATAAGGAAGTCCATTGTAGAACTTTTCGATAATAGCCCATTCCGTCAACCCGTGTTGCGGACATTTGCTCAGAAGGGTGTTGAATCGTTCGTACGCGACCGAATAAGGCTCATCGTTCGTGCGAGACCGAATAAGGCTCATCGGGATCCATCCTAAAGGAGTGGATTTCCTCCCGAGTACGTGCAGCCTTGGCTGGAGGATGATATTTTTTTAGGAATTTTAACTTCAGATCGTCCCAGGTGGCGATCGAATTTGGCGGAAGCGTCTCGATCCACTCGACGGCTTGAAAGGTAAGAGAAAACGGAAACAACCGCAGATAAATGGTATCGTTCGTGACTCCCGTGAGTCCGAAAGTGTTGCAGATCCGAATAAAACAAGAGATGTGCGTCGGTGCATCCTCGTCCTCATGTCCATGGAATTGGATGAAATTGGTGAGTGCATCGATGACATGATACGGAACTTGCCAATTGGTGGTGTTGGCAATGTTAGGTTGGGCGATAGCGAACCGAGCGTCGTTGACTCCGGCGCTGGCCTGCTCGTGGACGGTGCGACGTGCCGCCATGGTGGTGAGATCAGGAAATGGAATGTGCTTGGTGTCGCGTGGGATGTGTGTGAAAGTGGATGTGGATGGTTTGGAGTGAGTGGTGGAAAGAATGAACGCCTCAAGTTCCGCGCGAAGTGCGCGGAACCGTTCACGAATGTCCTTGTCGATATCAGAAAATGGTGTAAGCTCAGATGGACCTCGCGAACGGGTGTGTGGCATAAAATGGAAGAAAAATAAAAATAAAAATAAAAATAAAAATAAAAATTAGAAAATATAAAATCCTAAAAAAATCTCAACTCAAAATCAGAAAATCCTAAGACTCTAGACACGGAAAAACCTAAAAGACTCAAAATTTCCTAACAACGTCCTAAGTTAATTTTGCTATTGCCAAGTGTCCCCGGCAACGGCGCCAAAAACTTGATGTGCTCGGAATGTACCTAAAAATAACTATTAAATCCTAGACCTAACCTAGACCTAGACACACCTAAATTTTACCGAAACTACCTAAAACTGAACCAAACCCTAAGGCAGTGAACCTGTCGGATTATAGTAAAGCTAAGGTAAGACCGGGATATATCGAACCTAGGACACTACGAAAACAAATTAACCTAGACCTAAGGAATGGAAATACTGAGTAAATTGGGTTTTGGATTTTAGGAATTAAACTAAGTAACTTAACTAACACTAACACAACTGACAAACGGAAAGCAAGAAACCTAAAGACAACCTTCAAAAGCAGAGAAAGATACCACCTAGACTCGGAATCCTAATCACTACTGACAACTTCAATCGGTCATGACTAATCTGATGGGGGCTAGTTCACCTTTTAAGTTTTCCTATCTGACAATCCTGACGCTCAAACAGGAGTTTACCTTATGGGTACATCCAACCTCAACTAAACCTAACCACCCTCGAAACAATCTAAGACACCCTAGGCTAGCAGGAGCTACCACTAATTACTATGACTGGCAAGGGTTAGCAAGTAACCTAATTTCCTAGGGCATCCCTCTCCCGATGGCGATGTGATCCTATTCCACTAAGTAACCCGACTACCCAACCTAACTATCACCTTCCGGCTTGTCTAATTAGGGCAGCAAATTGCACTCAAATAAAGAATTATTAACCAACACAATAGTTCAAGACGTCTCCTAAACCACTCTATCGCAACCAAACCTAAAGCTAGCTACTTTAGACTAATTACCTAGACCGAAAGACATTCGAGGTAAAATGTGCATCAATAAACAATTCTAAATCTGATCAATAATACACATACGCATACATTCATAGCAAAAACCGGGATTTAATAGAAAAGAACATCAATCAATCAATCATGAACCGAATAAAATCATCAATAGAGAAAATTCATCATAAAGAGTCTAGGTGGCTCTAAAAGTCTAGCCAATAATCATGGTAAAGTCAAGAAACATGATAAAGATTAGGTCTTTAAGCCCTAACATGATCAAGTCTAGAAATTTAATAAGAACAAAGAAGAGATCGATGAACCGGTTATTGAGTTGGTGTAAAGTTTGGATCCACCGATGGTTCCCCCTTGATTCCTAGTCTTCTCTCTTCTCAAAATCGCCTCTTGGAACCTCTGGAGTCGTCTGCAAGTCGTGATATATCGAATATAACCCTAAAATCGACTTTTAAATGTCGATTACTTCTTTTACGGAATAACCACCTCCAAGCGTATTGCTTCGAGGTTCATAACTGGTACGCGATACGCGTGAGATCCACATGGCGACAAAATAGTCGCGGCCTCGAACTTACACCGCCTTTGCTCTTTCTTCGTTGACGTGTATCGCCTACAACTCTCACAGGTCTAGGCAATACGCCTAGACTTCTCTTCAGAATCACTTTATATTTTCCTTTATCAACTCTTGTCCGCTTCTCTCATGGCCTCGGGTTTCCACTAAACTCCTATAAAACATATAAAAAAAACATAAATAAAAGACTCAGAGACTCAAACTTAGCTAAACTATAACTAAAGGAAACCGACTCAAATTAACTCAATTATATAAAGAAAAGACCCCAGAAATAAGATGTGTTTGCAACACATCACCTATATACACCTTAGTGGGCCTCGTTGGTCCTAACTAACCATCACTGGTCATAAATACACCTTATTGGTCCTATACACTCCTTATTGGTTATATACACACCTTATTGGGACTTATTGGTCTCAACTAACCCTTACTGCCCCTACACACCTTATTAGGCCTCGTTGGTCCTAAACATACCTTATTGGTCCTAAATGCACCTTATTGTCCTATACACACCTTATTGGTTTTATACACACCTTATTGGGACTCATTTGTCCCAACTAACCCTCATTGCCCCTAAACACGCCTAATTATGCCTCGTTGGTCCTAAACACACCTTATTGGTCCTGTGTACACCTTATTGGTCCTATACACACTTTATTGAGACCCATTGGTCCCAACTGACCCTCATTGGTCCTAAATACACCTTATTGGGCCTCGTTGGTCCTAATAGGCCCTCATTGGTCCTATATACACCTTAGTGGGCCTTGTTGGTCTCAACTAATTCTCATTGGTCCCAACTAACCATCACTGGACCTATACACACCTTATTGGCACTCTTTGGTCCTAATTAACCCTTTTTGGTCTTAAATACACCTTATTGGGCCTCGTTTATGCTAACCGATCGTCATTGTTTATAACTAACCATCAGAGGTCCTAGCTGACCCTCCATTGGTCCCAATCAATCGTTTGACCCGAATTATCTAACTTTTTAACAAATATTTTAAATCACAAAATCTTGTGCAAATTTTTTTATTTAATTTTTAAACTGAGACGATTTGAACACCAACTTCATTTATGACAAAAAAACATATTTCAAAATTAAGAAATTAAATAAATTAGATAAACGGGTAATTAGACCCTTGTTTAAGGTATATGTTGATCTAATCCGCTCTGTTTTTTGGGTTTAGGGTTTTTGATAATCGCAATGAAGATTGTGTCAGATAAGTCCAAGGTTAAATGTTATAATTGTTCAAATTTTTGAGATTTCGCTCGTGAATGCAAGCAATCTAAGGGTAAAATGTTAAAGATTCTAAGGATTCTAACACTACTTCAAACAATTCAGCTCTTGTCACACGTTGATGAAGGTTATGATTGGGGAAAAACGTTTGGTTCTCAATCTGCCTTTGTTGCAACAGTTGCACAAGTTGATGAAAGTTTAACTGATAGTGACACTGATTCCAGTGGTGGATATGAATCAATCTTTGAATTTTGTTCACTGAAAGACAAACAAATTGCTGAGTTTGTGAAGAAGAATGAGTTGTTGATGGAAGAATGTAAGAAGGCAAAAGATGAGCTGGAGGTGTGTGAGAGGAAGTTTGAAAGTATGACTGCAACAAAAGAATCATTTAAATAAAAATGTAAAAATCTTCAAGATAGTTATGTGATAGCAGTCTAAAAATAATTGAAAGTTCAAAATGAGAATGCAGAATTGATGGAAAAGTTACAAAGCTGACTGAAGAAAATAGTTTGTAGTCAAAAGATGTTGAGAAATGGAAGAAAGAAGCGGATGAGATGGCAACAGTATTTGATGATTTGTTTACAAAATCAAATATTAAGCTTGAAGGTTTAGAAAGGGAAGTTGTTGACCTTACTGCTAAAGAACTAAGTCAACAAGCTCTTGAAAGCTAATGTTGAGATTCATAAGAAAATAAATAAAATATCAGGAAGGAATTGTTTGATGAGTTGGAGAACATGAGGATGCAGAAGGCTGAAACTAACAGAGCAGCAAGGAAGTTGATTGTTACTGAAAAAGAACTTGCTGAAGCTCTCCAAAAGGTTTTTGTTTTGAAAATTGAAGTGATTGATGTTAACTGCAAGTTGAACAATATCAGTAATTCCCAATCCTTCACAAGTTTTCTCTGCAAACACGGAAATTTTCAAAAGGTGTTTGAGAAAACCGCTCCTCCTCCTACTGTTCCGACAGAATCTCCAAAGGATCTAAATGAAACTAAAGAGGTAGTTGGTGATTATTCTGAATTTGCTGTTTCAAAATCAGAAAAAGAAGTAATCAAAAGGGGAAGAAGAAGTCGAAGAAGATTGACAAGAAAGTTGTTAATCAAGAGGCTAAACTTCTAAAGATTCCAAAGTTTGTATCTAGTTCTTCATCATCAGAAGAAGAACATGAGGCTATATCAACACAATAGATTGTTCATCATACAAATATTAATGAATTAATATTTTATGAGCAAAAGAACATTAATGATGTTAAAGCTAAGTTTACAGAACTTAGAATGAAGGGGCATGAAAGGGAAGAATTCTGGAAAAATAGTCGGTTTAGGTTTTAAGCAGCCCGAGGTTAATGCAGCTAGGGTTGAGTGTATTATAAAATTAAAATGTTTGATGTAGATCAGGTGCAGGAAGATATTCTCAAGGCTAAAATGGCTCAAGTGGAGAGATGGTATAAACTCAAAGGGTCTGAACATGTTTATTCAGATTTAGAGTTTCCTATACATTTTGTGGATGCTAAAAAGGTTGCTCAAGTTTTTGTAGTGCCAAATGATCAAACTAAAAAGAGGAGAAGGATAAAAACATGAGAACCTCTCCGAGTTTGAAAAACTGTGGAAACTAAGGTAATAAAAAAAGTGTTTGGCGTTTTTTTTTATTTTTTTTCATAAAAAATCCAGAAAAAAACGATTTTTTAGCTTAGTTTCCACGGTTTTTCCAACTCAGAGTGGTTTTTAATATATCCAGCCCCTATATATATATGGGGTTAGGTTCAAATGAGAACTTTTTGTTTTGAGAACTTTTGAGAACTTTTTATTTTGAGAACTTTTGAGAACTAAATCTCAACCACAAATTCCAGGGGGGACCACTACAATTCATGGGAGGGGGGATACATGTAAATAAATTTGTGGCTCAAATTAGTTCTTTTTAGTTCTCAAATCAAATTATTTCTCAAATGATCCTCTCCCTATATATATATATATATATAGGGAGAGGATCATTTGAGAACCAACTGGGTTTGTGAACTAAAAAGAACCATTGTAAGCCACTAGTTTATATATATGGAAAACCCCCATGAATTATAGTGGTCCCCACCTGAAATTAGTGGTTGAGATTTAGTTCTCAAAAGTTCTCAAAATAAATAGTTCTCATTTGAACCTAACCCTATATTGGAAGAGGATCATATGAGAACCAGTTTGATCAAAAGGGTTTTTAGTCACGCGAAATTGATGAACACCCCTCACATTAGTATTCCAAACCGAATCCACCATCTCTAGAAATCCAGGTTTAGACACTAGGAAATTAGCAAATTTAAAGGGTCTCGGCTTCGGTTCAGACTGGCCGATATCCGGAGCACACAAGGGCAATGATCCAAAACCCGATACGGTTGAAAGATAACACAAACAGTCGGAAATAGATCAATAAAGGAAGAATTACCCATCACCCTATCAAGCTTCTTGAAAAGACCACCCCCATTCTAAGGTTTCTAACTCCAAGTATAGTGCAACCCCGTGTTATTAATATCAGAGACCTCCAATTCAGTGACACACTCTTTGAACTCTCTCATCCCAATATCCGGGGTAGACGAACTCACAGCACTATCATCGATAGAGAGTGTAGAGTTAATGTTGATACATAATCTGTGCGTCATGTGAAGTATCTGAACGAGACGATGTGAAGATTCAAGACAAGTTCAAGCTGCCGACCGAACTAGGTTCGAACCTGAGGTTCGGACCCACCGAACTTGGAGTTCGGACGGAGATCGGACCAGACGTCTATATATAGGAACTTGTGCTTGGAATGTGAAGTACGAGTGAGAGAGACCAGTTCTTAACTATGTGTTTTGAGTGTGTTTCTATAGAGAGCTTTAGAGAGAGTTTGTAATTGAGTCTTTGTTGATTTCAATAAAACAAACTATTATTTACGTCTCGTGTTCTCTCTATGATCAAGCAAACCTATAGTAAGATCCGTATTACGGTTTTTCAATTGGTATCAGAGCAAATCCAGGTTGCTCTATTGCGTTTGCTTTGATTGTAGTCATTTTCTTGATAAAACCGAGTTGTTTTCATTCAAAACGAGTAAATCTTTGAGCTTTTCGAGTGACTTTCATTACTAAAACATTTCTATGGGTTTTACCTGAGTTCCTGTCAAAAATCTTGTCCAAATTCTCTCAAAATCGTGAAAATTATGTCGAGAGTGTCTGAGTTCGTTCGAGGTTCGGAGTAACTGAAAAATAACCGCTCCGAACTCCTAGTTCGGAGAGAGTTCGGACGAAGATCGGCCATTCTTGTTTCGGTGAGAGTTCGGAGGAGTTCGGACACAAGTCTAAGTTCGGACTGAGCAATCAAGTTCGGAAAAAGTTCGGAGCAAGATCGAAGGTTCAGAGTTCGGACGAAGTTCGGTGGGAGTTCGGACCAAGCAGAATTTTCAAATTCGCAAAATGTATGAAATTGATGTTTTCATTGAACGTCATCGTCATAATGTGCCAAAGTTAATAAATCTTGAAGATTATCATGGTTGGGCAACAAATTTTAGAGGTTATGTTAATGATCTGGATGAAAAATTGTTGTTACCAATTACAAACGAACATAAGTATCCAACTTATGTTGATGGTGATTTTAAGGAGATGCATAATTTTTCAAGTGAAGAAAGGAAATCGTTTGATCAAAATGAAAGGGCTACTACACTTCTTATGTTAGCTTTGCCTATAACTCTTAAAAATCTAATCAGGAAGTTTCGAAAAGCAAAACTTATATGGGATTTTGTAAAGACACAGTGTGAGGAACATATGTCTAAGCTTTCTCATAAAACAATTGATCAAGATTTGAAGTTTAAGGGCATAATTGAAAAGTTAGAAAATAAGGTGGGAAAGTTAACTGAAGAAAATATTTCTTTGACAAAAGAAGTGGAGAATTGGAAAAGTAAAGTTTGTAATGATTTAGCTGCCAAAATTCAAAGGGATGTGTCTGCATCATGTGCAAATTGTTTGGAGTTTGCTAGTATAAAGAAAGAATGCTTGAATGAGAAAAAATTGTTGGTTGAAGAATGCAATAAAGCTCAAGCTAAGGAAAAGGAAGTTGTTGAAGATTTTGATGCTTTATTTGAGAAATGTTATCCTCTTCAACAAAAATATGAAAAAGTTAGTAAAGCTGCTGTCGAAGTTGCCGATAGAGTAATTCAACTTCAAGAGGAACTTACAAAGTTGCGTGATGGAAATGGTGAGGTTCAAAGTCAAAATAATATTTTGAAACAGGATGTTATTTACTATAAGAAACAGGTAGAGAAAGTTACTGAAGAAGTTCTGGAAGAATGTCGCTTGAGACAGTGTCATATCAGTGATTATAACAAATTGTCTGACAAGTACATTGTTTCACATAAAGAGTTATCGGAAGCTAATATGAAAATATCTGAACAAAAGATTGAGATGTTTGATCTGCAAAGGAAATTGAAAAATTGCAACAATTCACCGACTTTCCTGAATTATTTGTATAAGTTGGAAAAGAGTCAGGATAATGGTAAAGATACAAATCTTCATCAAGTTCCTGCTCCTGTGGATATTGAGCTTTCTGTTCCGGCTTTACAGTCTGGTATTGAACCGCAAGATTATTCAAAATTTGCTGATACCAGTTCAGGAAAGAAAACAAAATTCAAATCAAAGAAGAACAAAAAAGGAGGTTGATTACCGCAAAGGGTTGAAGTTTGATGCTAAATCTACTTTTCTTGAGAAAGAACAAGTGTTTAATGGAAATCCAGAAAAAGTAACGGTGCCAAAGTTTTCTGAAATTCTGATAGATGATTCTTTGATTTCCGGGAAGAATGATTTGAAAGGTATCAAGTCTGAATTTACAAAGCTTGTCAAACAAGGTCATGAGATACCGACTTCTATTCAAGATAAATGTCCGCACAAGAATGGTGGTTTGGGATTTAAAGGAACAGAAATGCCGACTAAGGATTTCAACAAAAAGGAATTCAAAACGAAGAAGATAAAGAAGCAGAGGGTGTTTTCATATAAGAAGGCACAATGTTGGAAGCAAAAAGTATCTTCACCAGAAGAAAAGCTTTCTTCTGCAGAGTCTTCTTGTATATCTGATGCTACACCACAAGGCGGTAACAATTCAGATTCATTTTATTCTGCTAATATTAACAGGTTGTATCGTCAAGATAAATTCTTTGGTTATGGAGATGATTCTGATTTCTATGATTCTCCAAAAGTGTTTTCCAAAATTTCATAAACCAAAGAAATTTCAACCTGTGTTTTCAAAAGTTTATGATGAATGTCTGACTGATCAGTTTGGAAAACCGATTTCTATAACTCAACTGGTAAAACTTTGTTTTATTTGTCGTAAGAAAGGTCATTATGCAAATAATTGTCCTACGACAGCTAACAATTCATCATCAAATGCCAAACATACAAAGTATGTTGATCTTGATGGCATTATTTTTAGTGAACCAATGCCCAATACTAAATTTTCATGGAAAAAGAAGTCTCTTTCAGAAAAATTGGGTAGTAGTTCTGATTGTCACTCATCAGTTGACGATGGTTCACTAGAAATCATCAAACCAAAACAGGAATGGAGACCGAAAGTTGTCTCCACAGCCAACACAGATTTTGTTGAAGACACTGGACGACCTACCATTGTTGGGGATGAGGGTCGGGGTCTTAAGAACTTACTATTTTCTAGTGTTTGCAGGTATTTCAGGAAGACCTGTTAGTAATCGTGAGGTTGCTGACAATGAGATACTTGTGGTTTTAAGTTCAAAAGCATTGTTCTTATCTTTAAAAAACTGATTTTCAAAAATATCTTTTTCAAAAACATTGTGTCAAGTGTTGATCGATCATTTTCATTTTTTGTTATTCATTTTTCTTTTGTTCATATCTTTAGGGGGAGAACATTTGAAAATTCAACAAATGGTATTTGTTTGAATTTTAGGGGGAGAAATTGGAAAATATATAAAAAAAATGAAATGAAAAATGAAAATTTGAGAAATTGATCCGACAAAAGCATGAAATGATGGTACATCAGCATATACTTTTATCTGCCATGGATAGATTAAGTCTAAAGGCTGTAGGTTCTTGTATGATCTGTGAATGTGCATGACTAATCTGATATCTGCAAGTAAGATATAAACATAAAGCTTGCCTGATAATCTATGGTTGTTTGCTTCTTGATGAATGCTATGTGATGATTCTAGACAAAAATAAAATAAAGAGATATCCTGATGAATGCATGTTTTCCTTCTGAAAGATTTAAACTTGTTTGATTTTCTTTATTTTGTCAAACGATCGGACTTTCTCTGCGTATCGAAAGATCGACCTAATTGTTGTTCGTTTGACGTTCTGCTTTATTTTCCTTGGTGTTTCGTATAATCCATCGGACTTTCTCTGCGTATACGGAAGTATTGACCTGATTGTTGTTGGATTATACAACTTCAACTTGTTTTGCTTTCTTATTTTCTCAAATACTTGGGCTTTCTCTGCGTGTCCACAAGACCGACCTGATTGCTAGGTATTTGAGGTTCTGCTTTATTTTTGCATGACTCATCAAGGATGTTTAAATCTCGAATAAAAGTTACTTCTATATGATAAACATGATGATTTGCTAGTATTTCTGATAGAGTAGAGGCCGAGTTATCAGTGCATGATAAAATTTACCTCAAGCATATCTGAAAACGATAAATATGATTGGTGCATGCTGAAATAAACAATCAATGTTGTATTTGCGATTATCTTGGCTTGCATGCTGATTAAGACCGAAATTGAAATGTGCTAGATGTGTTATGTCTGATATGATCTTGCGTCGTGATCTTTCTCACAAAATACCAAAAATAGAGTTTGTTTCTGCATTGCCTTTACATTTTATTTTAGAAAAGTACAAAAAGATTTTTGGTGTGTTTTTTAGCATAAGTTTGAAAAATCAAAAAGATTTTAGGTTTGTTTTGATATAAATTTTCTAAAAGTCAAAAAGATTTTACTTCTTATTTGTTTTCGATTGATCGACACAAGATACGAAAAACATTTTCAAAACTTATATCTTGGATTCTCGAAGAGAAGTTTTACGCCAAGATTATTTATGTTGGTCAGGTACTCAAAGGAAATAGTTCATCACAACTTCAAGTCTTCTGAAGCTGTTGATAAAGATGGAAGAAACTGTTCATCGTCAAGTATTCAAAGATCAAGCTACCATCAAGTTGAGGGGGAGTTTGTTTAAAGAATATGTTTTAACTGGCGAACAGATACTGCACATGACGAGGGGGAGTTTGTTGATACATAATCTGTGCGTCATGTGAAGTATCTGAACGAGACGATGTGAAGATTCAAGATAAGTTCAAGCTGCCGGCCGAACTAGGTCCGAACCTGAGGTTCGGACCCGCCGAACTTGGAGTTCGGACGGAGATCGGACCAGACATCTATATATAGGAACTTGTGCTTGGAATGTCAAGTACAAGTGAGAGAGACCAGTTCTTAACTATGTGTTTTGAGTGTGTTTCTATTGAGAGCTTCAGAGAGAGTTTGTAATTGAGTCTTTGTTGATTTCAATAAAACAAACTATTATTTACGTCTCGTGTTCTCTCTACGATCAAGCAAACCTATAGTAAGATCCATATTACGGTTTTTCAGTTAAAGTCCCCTAATACAACCCACGCACTATCTTTAACGAAAGCCTTGTGCATTTTGAGGCTATTGCACAAAAGAAGTCTCTTGACATAATAGTTACTAGCATATACCCACGAGCAGAAAAACACTTGTTTAGACTCCTTGTAAGTAACTTGAACATGCATAACCTGGTCAGATTGAGAAATCAACATAACATCAAAGATAGAGGAATCCCAGCCCATGATGATTCTAGTCCCTTTCTAACACATATTCCCATTCCTAGGTTGATGGGCTTCTAGTTTGTGCTAGGGGTGTCTGTGGGTGTGTTTTTTCTTGTTTCTGTTTGTTTTACTCTTCAGGGGCTTGTCCCTGCTTGAGAATTAGTTGAGACGCTCTCTTCTACTTGTACTTTTTGGTTGTGAATATATATATCACCGGGGTAACCCTTTACCCAAAAAAAAAACACATATTCCCATTCGAAATCCACTCCCAACCCCTGAAGACACCCTTACAAACATCGAAAAGTCTACCAACATTAACATGTGACTCCAACATAGCACATATACTACGATTATTGTCTTTAACAACCTGGCGGACCTCTTATTGCTTTAGGGGACGGTTCAAACCCCGATTATTGGAAAGGTTTAAAGGAGTGCTTGCCCCTTTTCGGTTCATTCTATTCCCACCCACCATAAATCTATCAGTTTCATTATAAATTTCATCAAAATCATCATCATTCACATCGGGATAAGCAAATCTTCTTGAGCTAGAAGACTCTACATTATAGCCCCCAGCCTTAGTAGTATCCTCCCCTTCCTGATCCAAAACTCCAAACTTGTTGACTATAGTAACCCCCTTCCCATGATCCTCCCCACCTTTAGTTTGCTTCGGTTTAGAGTGCACACGACGGTATTCAAATTTAGGCTTCACCTTAGTAGTTTGGGACGTAGGCCTCTTAGCAAGTTTTTTCTTATTGTGGCACCACAAAACCCTCATCATCAACTCATCTGGATGCTTAGTTGGCTTTTTAACACGTTTAGGACAGCTTTCCATATCATGGCTAAACACACAACAATGTATACACATTGGCGGTTTCCATTCATATTCAACTTGTATTGTCTCGATAAGAAAATCATCACCATCCGGGTCCGGAACCGCCACCTTAATCGTTTCCCTATAGTCATAGTCTGCAGAAATCTCAATCAAAGCTGTAGCATAGCTACTCCTACCCCATGAATCAGAACACATGGAAGCAGTAAGAGAATACAAACATTTGGGTGATCGAATCTTTGTGGCAATCATACTCAACCCATCAGCCGTGAAAGCAGCTAAGGGGACATCATGGAGTTTAACCCAAACCGTAATCTGTTTTATGTCCTCTTTTCAGTTGTGTAGTAGGGCTCCACATATTAAGAAACAAGGGCCGATTCCTGATCAACCAGGGACCCCCTTCTAAAGTATTAACCATACCTTTCTCATCAGCGAATTTAAAGAAAAAATAACCATTAGCATTCATCATTGTTTTCTGAAGGCCAAATTTCTTCTAATTTTGTTTGACAAAATAATCCACAACCGGAAACGCATTCCTGTCACCAAAAAAAATACCCAAATAACGTAAACGATAGATTCTTTTGGACATTATGAACCGAATCTTTTGGCAAGACAACATCAGCCCCTTCATAGGTAATTGCAGAATTGAGAGGACGAAAATTCACTGTATTGTTGCTAGTAGAACCCCCCACCCTAGCAGCATAAGACAACGAACCACCGGTCACATTTTTTTCCGTCACCAGAGAAGTGTAAGTCGCTATAGCATCCTGTTTTTGCTCCATCATAACCCCTGAATTCATTCCAGTAGTCGGTGCCATTATTGGAGGCTTATCAGACATAACCGGAGCACCATTCGGAGAAGGCGTATCAGCAATTATCGGGTCGCTAGTGGCGGACTGTTTTCCCTCCGTGTGTACCGATATCTTGTCACCCTGGTTGTCCATACGCAACCCTGCAGACTTCCCACTCGTAGATTTGGTCGCGGCCGTAGCATTCTTCAAGATTCCACGAGTAGGTATTAGTTTCCCATCAATATTTTTCAACCGGCTGATCAGACCCGGATCCTTCTTACCATCGGGCGGTTGACCCGGTGTGTTACTTTCCATGCACGACAAACACGAAACAAACCAAACCCGTAGAAACCCTAATCGATATCCTACGACGCTAACAAATCCTTTCTACCTCTACACCGAAACCAGGATCTAATCAGATACAACTGGATTCGATATAGAAAATAAATACAGATTGTTATACGCTAAGGATAAACGAGAGGGGAGTCCCAGATACAAGGCAAAACCCTAATCGGAAAAACAGAAACAAATCACTATAGAATGGGATAAAGCCGCTAACAACACTCGTACCCTACCAATCTCTCAGCCAAATCAATCACAGGGTGTTTTACAACCGATAGGAAGAACGGGGAATTGAAACGAATTCCAACCCTAATTCGAACAATATTGCTAACACACTCGTACTAACTCAGCGATTAAAGGTAGAAATCACAAGATTGTTAGGTGCTAATCACTAGCAAACACAGTGTAGAAACAAGATCAAGCAAGAACCGAAATCAGAAAAATGATTTTGGAATACCTAGAAATCGCCAGAGAGAGTTTCCCCCTTCTGGCAACGATTGGAGGTGATGAACCCCACATATGGAGATTGTCATTTTTTGAAGTAGAAGAAGAATATGACATTATGGATGTTCAAACAGACGATACTTTTGATATTGTAGTTAGCAACTCACCCCTTTGATATATTGGTGTTAATAATCAATTTATCAGATGAGTTAATGTATCAGTTATTAAGTCATAAAAAAACAATTCTTCACTAGTTATACCATTGTTACATTAACTAACACCGGTGCTACTAGTTCCCATATCTTAACTCAAAACTTGTTTTTATCTATTAGTTGTGTTAATCAACCTTACGTTAGTGGTGTCATTATATTCACCAGTGGGACATATTCATCAGTTCTTTATATATATATATATATATATATATATATATATATAGGGTTAGGTTCAAATGATAACTTTTTGTTGTGAGAACTTTTGAGAACTAAATCTCAACCACAAATTTCAGGGGGGGGGGGGGGGGCACTACAATTCATGAGAGGGGGGATACATGTAAATAAACTTGTGGCTTAAATTAGTTTTTTTTAGTTCTCAAATCAAATTGGTTCTCAAATGAAAACGCTGGAGCGTGGAATCAGTCTAGTTCGATAACAATTGCGTGAATAAGAATGTAGACAAACGGTGTAAATAACTCAATCTCTCATTAACAACTTGATTACAAGAGACTCAGAGTACAAACACACACACTCTTACAAAAGTTTGCTCACCCTCAAAAACTAGTTACAAAGACACAAACATAACCTATATATAAGTCTTCGGCCGACCGAACTCCTTAGCTTGTCCGAACTAGAGGTTCGGCCAAGGCTCGGCCAAGGTTCGGCCGGAGTTCGACCACCAGAACATTATGTTGTAATCTTCGTGTCTTTGACTCTTTGTCTGATCCAGCTCGTTGCAACATCGTGTATCAACAAACTCCCCCTTGGCAACAGCTGGCCCGTTCTTCTCAGCCTTGAACATCTGCAGCAGCCTCATCACCCTTCCTGACCAAATCATGATTATTTCCAGCATAGATGTTGAATGCAAAGCAAACCCTTATCACCCTCTGAAACTTCAGCGCTTGCTCCATGTAATCAGGATGATACAGGATTGGATTGTGATAAAGCTCGTCTATATCAGCCTTTGACAAATTGATCAGCCACATTGGATCGTAGATCCTCACAACCTGATTGTTTTCCTTCAACACAATAACTGCTTCACCAGTCTTTTCGTTGTAATACCACCACCTCAGATCCTTGATGAAATCAAGTTTCATCTTCATCAACGGAATCTTCTTCATCACATCCGGTTTCTTCGGAAACACCAAGATTATCAGCTTCTTACCAGTTCTTTCGTGGATTCTTGTTCGGGATCGACGTCTTTTTGGCTTCTGAGGATCCAACAATTGAAATCCTTCTCAACATTCCCTCTCAAGTGTCTTCTTGAAGTGAAAACCCATCCAATCATTGCCATAATTGCAAAATGGCTTTCAGATCAACTCACGAATATCCCAAACCGGCAGACTGCTAAAATCTTTGGCACAGTTGAAGTATTGGATTCCATGTTCTCGTTTAATCCCATAGCACTTCAAACTCGAAGCATACATCCAACTGATTATTTCACCTGAAGCTTGACCCTTGAATTTGAAGAATGATCTCTGCTTGATTGGCTTCGGAGGCGGAACATAATTGGCATGAAAAGTTTTCATGAACTTGTCAAATGTCTGACGCTGTTTCTGAACTTTAGCCTCCTTAACCACTGGGTCTTCAGGTTTTTCTGATTCTTTCTTTCTCAATCTTTCCTCAACTTCAACTTTTCCTTAGGAAATACCTCAAAATCATCACCAGATTGATTGTTGTTAAAGTTGGAGTATAAATCTGGATATTCTTCTTCTGTGATATCCTCTATCTCAATCTCTTCTTCAAACATACCTTCTTCGTCTTCTTCAGACTCTGGTTCAGATGATTCATATTTCTTTGGAGCTTTTTCAGACACTTGTCTGATCTCTTCATCATTCAGATCAAACACCCTTTGCAACTGTTCAGGCGCTAAATCACCAACAAATTCCCCTTCTTCAAGTGTCTGCAACTTCTGTTCAAAATCATTCAAACTTGTTGCCGCTTGATTTGATGGAATTGACGTAATCAGCATAGCTTCTCGAGAATCTTTCTCCCCCTAAGAAGTAGATGTCCCAGCACCCGAACCAGCGGTTCCAGACGGGCCTGGTCCTCCACCAACGTTCCTATGAGGATCATCTTGATCAGGATCATCGTTCAGAAATCTCATCGGATCTTCATTACAACCCGAATTATCTCCAATCTCCCCCTGAGCTTTAAACTTCTCCATCAAGAATTTTATTTGCTCACCCATTTCAAGAAGCATGCGACTTTAAGTCTGACTAACCCTATTTGATCTTAGAATCTCTTGATCTTTGGCTACGTCCTGACTCTGCAAAGTTGTGATCTGTTGACTCTGTGCTCGAGACTGTTCCCTCAATTCTTCATTATCTAAGCGTAGCACAGTAATCATCTTCTCTTGTTCCTCATTCTTAGCCTTGAAGGCATCAATTTGAGATTGTTGATCAGATAACGCGCTTTGAAGAATACTGGCTTGAGAGAAAGAAACTGAGCCTTGTTCAAAATTGAAATTCACTTCAGGTGTGGAATGTGTTGAAGCAGTAGCAGTTGCAGTAGAAAACACCGGAGTTGTGGGTGTCGAACCCATAGGCTGATTCAAAAACTGCGCACCAGCACTTGCTGAAGGTGTTGTGCTAACAGTTGTCGATCGATTGGCATCCATAAGATCTTGCAAGAAATCAGCCTGAACATCAGACACTGAAGTCTGAACTGTTGTAGACACTTCAGGCACAGACATAGCAGGAGTTGCTGAAGAAGAAACATCAGAAGGATGTTGCAGAATGAACTGTTGTACTCCTTGCTGTTGTACTCCTTTCCTCTTCTTAGTTCTTTCTCCAGCAATCGACTTTTGCCTTCTTTTTGCTGAAGTAACAGATGAGGAACCAGTAGCTTGTTTTTTACCTTTTCCGGAAACCACATCAACATCAGGATTATAGTCTTCATCAGACTCAGATGAGGCCACCACATCGTACACACGATCTTTATAACGATCATTGCTCTTGTTCTTGCTGATTCGGTAAGCAAAATGTTCATCGCTACCTTTCCTGAGCTTTACATACTTTGAGTTGATCAAGACTCTCACAAACGGATTGTTTGTGTCAGAAAAGTCTTCAGAATTAGCCCCAACATTCAGATCCTCCCCATCTTCATCGGATTCATCTTCCATGGTATTTACTGCTGGTGTCTCAGTCACGTTGACAGATACAGGAACTTCTTGTGCTGAGACAACCAGTTCAGTAGTTGGCGGTTGAGATACAACTTGTTCAGGTCCTTGATTCACTGGTTACTGGACCACCGGTACTTGTCTTTTAGGTCTTTTTACTCGACCTTGTTGTGGAATCTGATTCTGTTCCTCAATCCAGCTGTAATCGAGTTCCTCTGAATCACTACCATCTTCATTACGAGGTGCACACGGGGGTGGTGCCATGTAATTGACATCGGCTAAATGACCAATCAAACGCTTCAATTTTGGCTGAAACTCTGGTGCCTTCTTTTGATAAGACACTAGAGCACCAACACTTGCCTCCGTCATATGTTTCAATTCCATCTTTTGAGCTGCATGCTTTATCAAATCAATATACCGGTCATTGAAAACCATCTGAAGGAATCTGGGATAGATTGCCGCTTTCTTCTGCCTTTGAGTGAGATTATCTCTCATGTAATGAAAAATCATCCTAGCAACATTATACGGCCTATTCATCACTAAAGCATTCATCAGGGATAGTATAATCTGTTGAACTTCATCATGCCCAGATACTCTACGCCCCAAGCAAACCAACAACACGTGTGCCAAGTACTTGTACGGAACACTCAGCGACGATTTGTAGACCCATTCTTTACTCGGATCATCAGTATACCAGTTTCGCTTCAAGAACACCACATTATCTTCATGAGGAAATTCAATTCATGTTGTTATTGTATCAGATTCTAACTTTAATACCCGACGAATATCAGCTTCAGTAACTTCAACTTCTTTACCTTGAATATTAGCAACAATTCTGATAGGAGCATCAGTAATTGTTCGTGCTGTATTCCAAAACTCCAAAATAATGTCTCGATACACGTCACATTGTTGAGTGATGGCATAATGAATTCTGGACCGCCTTAGAAACTCAAATATCCCGGATCCTCCAAATTTGTCAAGTTTGCCTCGTGTAACACCGATATGCGCACAAAGGATTTTCAGATCGTTGGCCATATCTGAAAACACACAAAATAAAACATTCATTAAATTCAATGTTATTAACAGATATAATCACTGATTTCGTCAAATCATTGTCGTTTGTGTAAACGAACAACATTTGATCAAAAATTTCATAGACCCGCCGAACTCTGTCTGAGCCCCCTCTGAACCCCACATTCGGACTCTCCGAACCCCAGGTTCGGAGTCTGAAGAACTCCGATGAGTTTGAATTTGAAACCAGTGAAAATGACCAAATCAAACCATACAAATTGACACCCATGGTCGGTTTTTGATTATAAGCACATAGGAACCTCTTTTATTTGTTAAAAACAAGTTTTAGATGGTGTACTTTCAGATCTAGACACTGATTACAAACAGAACGAGTTTTCGAACAATAGACCCACAAACAAAGGATGAAAATTGAATCTAAAACAACCAGTGTACTCGGAATCATGTTATCTACCTAGAATCAATCTCAAAACCGTCAAAAACTTGCTAAAATGAAAGTTGAAAATTTTGGTAGCCGTTCGGTGTAAGTTCGGAGATAACAGTAACATATGAGCTTCGAACTCCAGGTTAGGCGTAATATATAGCCCAAGATGTTCGGACCTCCGAACGTTCACCGAACTCCACGTTCGGACCAACAGGTACACCGAACTCCACATTCGGCCTCTCCAAACCTCGTCCGATGGTGTAGTTCGGACCTCCGAACCCCAAGTTCGGTCGGCCGAACTCCAGGTTTGGAGATTTCAAAAAAAAATTCAAATTAAATCCTGAAATTGATGAATTTTCAAATTGAACCCCGAAAGTTTAAAAATTATCATTTTTCTTCAAACTTCGTCCAATTAATGATGAGAATACTGAAATCAAGTCCGTTTGGTTGTCTTCAGCACAATTTTGAATTTTTCACTAACGGTTGATCGAAAATAAAGCAGAATCAAAATCTTTTTGATTTTTGTAAACTTTCAAACACACGAAAATCTTTTTGGATTTTTACAAAATTATGCTAAAACACTCCTAAAATCTTTTTGTGATTCTCAGATATTGAAGCAACAAACCAAAACAGAAATGAAATACACAAACTCAAACTAATATAACTTAAATATTTTTGTGAGAAAGATCCAGACACGAGATCATATCGGCTAATATGCATCAGACACACTTCAATTTCATTTTTAATCAGCATGTAAGTCAAGTTGCCAGCAAATACAACTTTTCAGTTTATTTTAGTTTGGACAAATCAATTTTTATAGTTTTTTGATATGTTAAGGTATATTTAGCACGCATTGATAATATGACAGCCCACACAATCGGAAATACCGGTAATCTGGCTTATTCTTATTATTTTTGTGATTTTCCACAAAATTTGATTTCCATTGAGATATATCGTCCATGGTGTTTCATGCAAAAATAAAGTAGAACCCTAAACAAACAACAATCAGGTCGGCCGGTAGGCACGCATAGAAAGTCCGATTGTTTAGGAAAATAAGAAATAGAAAATAAAGCAGAAATTGTATAACCCAACAACAATCAGGTCGGTGCTCCCGCACACGCAGAGAAAGTCCGATGAGTTATACGAAGCACCAAAGAAAATAAAGCAGAACGTCAAACGAACACCAATCAGGTCGATCTTTCGATACGCAGAGAAAAGCCGATCGTTTGACAAAATAAAGAAAATCAAACAAGTTTAAAACTTTGCAAAATAAAAGCATGCATACACCAGAACATCTCTTATTCTGTTTTTGCTTTTTCATTTCATTTAATGCCAAGATCACATAGCATTCGTCATGATGTGGCTTACTTTCAATCAAGCAAAATTTGATATTTATATCATACTAGCATATATCAGATTTGTCCTTACGCATTTAACTAACCAAACAAGTACCTACAGCTTTTCATTTTTACTTTATCCGTGGTTGATAGCACACGCCGATGTAATATCACTTCTCGCTTGGTCGGATCAATTTCTCAAATTTTTTATTTTTCCATTTTTCCTAAAATGCTAAAAGCATAAAAAAATGGAAAAATCAAAAACTCTATTTTTTGGATTTTGTGAATACAAAAAATAGAGTTTTGTATTTTAGTAAGAAACTTCAAACCGTAATCCCGCATCTGCTGTTGTATCCATAAAACCTAAGAGCAGCAACTAGCAGCCGCTATATATTCACTTCAGCCGTGGATGTAGCAACAGAAGTCTGCTTCTTACACTGCCAAGATACCAACCGATCGCCGAGAAACTGACATCCAGCCGTGGTTGACTTGAAGTTGATCTTGCAACCGCCGTAGTCTAAATCCGTATACGCCGACAGGTCAAACTTATCATCATGAGGATACCAGATCCCGAGATCTGCATTACCCTTCAGATAAGCTAGAATCCTCTTAACTGCTTCCATGTGAGAAACCTGAGGTGCTGCTTGGTACCTGGCACACAAACATACAACAAACATTATATCAGGTCGACTAGTTGTAAGATACATTAAAAAACCTATCATTTCCCTATAACGAGTGACATCGACTGTTTCACCGTCTTCGTCAGGACACAGGCCATGTGACAGCTGAATAGGAGTTCCAGGAATGCGAACATCTTCCACCTTGAATCGATTCAGGACATCATTCACATATTTTGTCTGATGTATAAAAATTCCCTTTTCAGATTGTTGAACTTGTAAGCCCAAGAAGAACGACATTTCCCCCATTGAACTCATTCCGAACCTTGTTTGCATTAAAGTCTCGAAATCCTTCGATAACTTTTCGTTTGAACAACCAAAGATGATATCGTCCACATAAATTTGTACCAATAGCAGATCCTCCCCCGTTTTACGACAGAATAAAGTAGGATCAACTAACCCACGCTTGAATCCGTTGTCGAGTAAATAAGTGGACAACGTCTCATACCAAGCCCGAGGAGCCTGATGGAGACCAATAATGCTTTGTCCAACTTATAAACCTTCCCCGGATAATCAGGATCGAAGAATCCCAGAGGTTGTTTGACGTACACCTCTTCTTTGACCTTGCCGTAAAGAAACGCACTCTTAACATCCATCTGGAAAACCTTGAATCCATGATGTTCAACATATGCCAAAATGATTCGTATAGCTTTGATTCTGGTAACCAGTGCATACACCTCGTTAAAATCGATTCCTTCTTCCTAAGAAAACCCTTGAACAACCAAACGAGCCTTGTTACGGACTATGACTCCGCGATCATCTCGTTTGCATTTATACACCCACCGTGTTCCACACGGTTCTTTGCTTCCTGCTGGTAAATCTTCCAGGTGCCACACTCCTAATTTTTGAAATTGTAGTAACTCTTCCTGCATTGCTTCAACCCACGAACCATCTAATAAAGCTTCATGAACCTCTTTTGGCTCGATCTGAGATATAAAGCATGAATGAAACGCTTCTTCCTAAACACCAGATTCCAGAACTGATAGTAACACACTGCTCTCAATTTGATGTCTCGTACGCACTCCTTCATTTAAATCACCAATAATATTATCTTGCGGATGAATGGTGTTTATCCGGAGTGTCTGATGAATTGGAACAATCACCGTTTCAGCCATACCAGGAACAGGATCTTCCTCAACCACCACAGTATCAGGTGCATTATCATCAGCATCAAATGAAATAACATCAACTTGTGAAATGACCACATTGTCAGTTGTATTAGAATCAGCTTCATTTGAAGTAGCATCAACTTGTGGATTGAGTTGTTGAGTAGGAATTTCCACCTGATGTGTCACGTCTTCATGAAATTCACTATCATCATCAGAAGACATATCATCAGCCGCAATTATCGAATCATTCGAAGTCTCGGTCAAATAATCATCAGCAACAGGCACTACTGGAGTCGGCAGAGTTTGTATATTTAGAACCGGAGTATCGTCTTGTAATTCAATAAACACACGAGTAAGTTACTCATCAGACATCTCTGGTGTCGATTCAAGATTTTCAAAAAGAGCTTTATAATCGAACAGCCAGTCCGGTCCAACACCTATGGGTGGTAAAGTATAGGATTGAATATCCACATGCAACTATTCTGCCAAAGTATCGGTCTGCTTATTGAATACTCGTTTCTTTTGATTCGAGTAACCGACAAACAATCCTTTAAAGACTTTGTCGTCAAATTTGCCCGCAGACGCTAAGACGGTACAGGGATACCCAAAAGGCTCCAAATAATCGAGATTAGGCTTACGATTCTTGAGTAATTCATAACATGTCTTCCCAAGACGTTTAACAGTAAGCACTCAATTAAGCACGTAACATGCGGTGTTGACAGCTTCCGTCCAAAAAGGAACAGGCAATTAAGCATCAGCCAACATCGTCCGCGCTGTTTCAATGATTGTATGATTCTTTCTTTCTGCCACACCGTTTTGCTGAGGTGTGTATGGTGTGCTGAACTCATGTATGATTCCTTTTTCCATACAAAATGTCCTCACTGCGAAATTCTTGAACTCCGTGCCATTGTCACTACGAATCCTTTGTACCTTCAATTTATACAATGACTCAAGTGTATTGATCAAATTGATAAGGATTCTCGATGTTTCATCCTTGGAGACCAGAAAATCAACCCAAGAGTATCTTGAATATTCTTCAGTAACCACAAGACAATACCAATTCCCAGAAATACTTTGACGATTCACAGGACCGAAAAGATCCATGTGAAGTACTTCTAATGGGACTTCAATTGAATGGTATTTCTTCAAGGGATGGGATTTTCTTTTCTGTTTTCCCTTCTTGCAACTCACACACACATCGTTAAAGACAAACTGATGCTTTGGAACCCCTTCGACAAGACCCCTCCGCACAAGTTCGTTCATTTTTCGGTAATGGATGTGTCCCATGCGACGATGCCATAGAATGGAATCTTTTTCAAAAGCTTTTGATAAGAAACATTGGCCCGCGACAGTTGCTTTGGCTGAATTCATATCGAGCATATATAAATTTGAAAATCGCGGTGCTCGCATTACTACATAATCATCTGGAATCTTGAAATCAGGTTTTAGTATCACACATTCACTCCCCGTGAAAGCAGTTGTGTATTGCTTGTCACAGATCTGGGAGACGCTCAGTAGATTATACTCCAATTCTTTGACATATTCAACCTTCTCGAATGTGACTGCACCATTTGATAGTTTACCAATTCCAGTGACTTGACCTCCCTTGATTCCAGCAAATGTAACTTTACCTCCATCGAAGTATTTCACATCATGCAACAAAGAGATATCACCAATTATGTGTCGAGATGCTCCGCTATCAACAACCCAAATATTATTCACCAGTTGTCGCGAAGATCCCTGCATAAATTAAAACAGAAGATTAGATTCGGGAGGAACCAAAGCTTGAAGCTTTGGGTCGACCGTCATCTTCAATAAAATCTGCCCCAGCCATGGATGAACTCGAAGAGCCTTTGGATCTAGAGGTAGAGTTTTTAAGAATTGATTTAACCATTTCAATCTCATTTTTCGATTTCTTTTCAGTGTTATGTTTTTGAAAATTTGATGACTCATCGAAAAATGAACTCTCCCCGTATAATCCACAAATCTGACTTTCTTTTTGGAAACAGGTGTTTCCGTCTGATATCCTTCAGAACCTTCGTCAGATTTTTCGGCATCACACTTGCCAGATTTAGACTTCTTCAAAGGACAAGTCCGATATGTATGACCACGAGCTTTACATTTGAAACATTTTCGCTTATCTATTACAACTTTTTCGTTCGTGTCATCATCCACTTCGGACTCAACAACAGGTTTTTGGGTCACAACAGGTTTTTGGGTCTTTGGTTTCAAACCCTTTCGGTTAAACACACAATGATTTCCAAACTCATCATAATAACCAGACTCATATCCTGAAACATTTTCCGGAAAATCATCACAATACCCAAATTGACCTCTAACATGTGAACTACCAGAAAATGATGATCCTCATCATTCTGAAATCTGTTTCTTCTCCCACCAAATCTTGGACTAAAATTGTTTTGAAATCCATGATCAACCCATTTTGGACCCCTTCCAAAAACCGGTTGATTTGGTCCACAACCAAACTTATCATAAAAACCCTCGTCATTGTAAAATTGTGACCTTTTGACATAAGGACTCGGTTTTCTGAAATTTGGTTGCATCAATTGCATTTGATTGTAAAAACCCTTTGGTGGTGTTTGAAAAGTTGATTTTGATGATTTCTTGTTGACAAACTTTTGAACAGAATTTTTCACCCTGTTAACCAACCCATTGTCAGATTCAGAATCAAGTGTGTCCATTACATTAATACTTCCATTTCCCCTCGTAATGAGCACACTTCTCATTTTGGGATCATAAGCAGGATCATACTTGCCAAAAAAGATTTTATCAATTAAGTTTGGATTGACCATATCCAAAGGAAAGTCTTTATCGCTATAAATTTTATCAGATCCTTTCAAGCGATAGGTCACCCAACTTTCAGAATTGTCAAAATTGGTTTTCAAAGTAGGACTGCTAGCCTTGACCTTTGCAGGTTTTGTAACGTTAGAAGAAGAGCATTTTTCAAAAGATTTGGGGTTTGCCACAGGCACAAATCCAACTCCACCATTTTTAACTTTCTTACCTTTAACAGATTTGCTTCTAGCAATCTGTTTTTGTTCAAATTTACTCAGTTTCTTAAGCTCAGATTTGATAGTTGAAAAATCATGTTTTGAAATCAAATCTTTGTGATCTGGCTTAGAAACCTTTGAACGAGTGTTTTTGGAACATTCAATGTCTGTTTCAGAGACTAAATCATCAACTTTATCAAAGTTTGAAACATCATAAAATAGTTCATCAACCGTCGAATCCAGAACAGATTTTTCGGTTGAAGTTTTGTCAGACTCTGAATTAATTGAATGATGATTGTTCTGCTTGGCATGAGAAGGGACATTCACTTTCTCGTCAGATGACGGACCATTTGTGATAATAACAGGAGGCGGAACTTGGCTCAATTTAACAGAAACATTTTCTTTTAAGTTTTATAAAGAAAATTGGTAAATGAAGAGGAAACTTGAACAGAATCCAATTTTTGTTTTAGTTCAAAATTTTCAATTTTTAGATCTGCAACAAGTTTTTGACAGGCAGCCAAGTCCTTTTGTACAGACACAAGCAGTTCAGACTGATTTGAAAAATCGAACTTTTGTAAACGTAACTACTCATGAACCGACAATAACTCCTTAGTGGTTCCCTCCCATCTTTCTTTATATATATTCTTATCCGCTTTTGCTACCGATAAAAGATCATTGAGTTTTGTCTTTTCATCTAAGAGCGTACTCTTAGTAGTAGAAAAATCATCACAAGATTTGCACATTGAAGGATACGAAACTACCTTAGAAGTATCGGCCATAAAAGCAACTGATTCTGTGATGTTACTTCTTTTCAATGTGCCGACCTCCTGTTTCAAACTTGTGTTCTCATCAGATAGTTTCTGCATTTCTCTCTGAAGTGCAATCATCTTGTCAACAATTTCCACAGCATTTTGCTGAGCCTTTTCATATTGTTGCTTTAGTGGAAGACTCTTTTTATATAAATTCTCGAAATCATTGGTTGTGTCAAGCGCTTCAGCTTTTGTGGCTTCACATTCCCGAATTTGTGCTTCCTTCTCCTCAGTTAGAACTTGAATTTGTTTTTCTAACAAGAGATTAGTATCCGATTCAACCCGCTCAGATAAACCGGCCATGGAAGAAAATTTTTCTTCTGAAATAGATTTATGATCATTCTTTGAATCAGATACTCCTGCTTCATCATTGATTCCAACAATACCTTCACCAATCGCTTCACCATGAATTTCATCTTCATCTTGAGTGGATTCTGTCATAGTGTCTTCATCCTGCACATGCTGCACAATCAATGCAGTTGAATCAGCGAATTGGTTACCCCAATTATAAGTTTTATCTACTTGAGATACAAGGGCTTTTTCCGAATTAGGTTTAGAGTTAGAAGAACTCCCTGAATTCGATGTGTTGTTGGATCCAGAAACATTAGATTTGGGAGCAAATTTCTGATATTCTTGCTTTTTCGGTTGAGGGCATTCTCGAGCGAAGTGCCCAAAGTTAGAATAGTTATAACACCTCACCTTCGACTTATCAAAACCAATTCTTCCTCCAGAATTCAGATCATTTCTACCAGTCTTTTTCAAGAGTCTCTTTACCCTCCTAGCAAGCATGACAATTTGCCAATTTATATCTATCAGCTCCAAATCATCAGGATCCACCTGATCATAATCTTCTTCAGTCAGTTCGGCATTGCTAACATTTCCAGTTATAAGTCCATAATAAATTGACACTAAAGCAGAAATAAGTGCCATATAGTCTTCAGTTGTTGACACTGACATAGCCATTTTACTCGTGTCCATCAAATTACTTGCTGGAATTGAAACATTACTCCCTCCAGACTTGTAATTGCATTCATAGCTATTTGAGCCCATTCCAGTTCCTGAATTTTGAGCATGTCCAGGTAGATTCCCAACTACAAAAGCCGTTGCTGGTGCAGAACTTGTCACTTTAGCTGACTTACCTGAAATTGTTGCTGCATTTGATCCATAGTATACATCAGGATTCTGGACTTCTGCAGGAGTAGTATTCACATTTTTCATTTCCAAATCTCTAGCTTGCAACTTTCCCAATAATTTCACAAATGTAAAAGTAGAATAATCTTTATCATTCGTGATCATTAGCACATAAGATTCCCATTTCGAAGTCAGACCTTCAAGCAATTTTTCCTTAAGCTCTTCATCGTCTTTCTTAATTTGGACAGTATCCATTTCAGACAACAAGTGACAATATCTTGAAACTAATTATGGAACGCCCTCACCAACAAAATGTTTAAAATTGTCAAACTCCTTGTTTAGAGGATACACGTATGGTGTATCCATAACAATCCATAGGTCTGGATCCGTTGTGCCGATATAAGCTTCAAACCTTTTCTTCCAATTAGCATAATCCTCAAACTTAAGAAGTTTGGGAACTGTTGGAACTTTTAATAAGTGTGACTGACGCCATCAAATCTATTCTCGAATAATTCGGTTGAAGAATCCATTGTGATTTGATTCAGAGACGCGGGTTGTGATGCTCGAGGCTTGCAAGTTTGGACCGAAGACGTTTTCTTGAAAAGTCAACTGCACGAGTCAACGGTTAACGTAAAAGTTAACAGAAGATCGGTTCGAGCGAGTCAAGCTTCATATTAATTAAATCAACTTTGATTTAATTAATAATTTATTTTAGTTGTTTATTTGTAATAAGCTCATTTTATTTGTGTTTAACTAGTTAGTGGGCTAGTGAGCACATGGGCTCTCTATATATAGGGTGAGTGTGCTCATTTGAGAACATGAGAGAATAAGGAATGAATAAGAGATGATTCTTAGAGTGAGTGAGCACCATTCTAGAGAGAGAGAGTCACACATTGGGTTTGAGCTCAACCCAATGTGACCATGGATTTCTTATGACGAGTTTGTAATCATTTGGTTCGTTGTAATCATTCAGCAATAATCAATGAATTGTTTGATTTATTATTTCTTGTCATTTATTATCTTTGATTCTCATCATCCCGTCTCCTTCATCTCATCTTTGTTCTTGCTCACGATCGGGATTCTCGATGTCAAATCGGTCCTGACAAATGGTATCAGAGCGGGTACCAATCAGATCTCGTCTCACGACGAATCTGGTCACTCGAATCTTGATTTTGAGCTTGAATGAAGTGCAGATTGAAAAACCCACTTTGGAGACTTTTTCTACTTTTTCTTATTTTTGGAGCTGTTTGGATGATTTCTGGATGAATCTGATGATAGATTCTTGTTGTTGGGTTCATTTAGATATGATTTTATGCTCCATATGTCAAAATCAGTGAAGAAATACGAGATCTGAGGCTGAAAAAACGAAACTGTTAGGGTTTTCACGTTTTTTGGGTGTTCTTGAAGATTTCGAGTTTGATTCTGAGTTTTTGGGGTAATAATCAGTGTTTTTGGATGAAATAAAGTATGAATCTTGATGGAAAACGCGTTCCGGATCCACTGGGAGCATCGGTTTTGTCTGAAACGCAACGGTTTGGGCAGATCTGGAGAAACACACAGTAGTGTGTGTTTCACGGTGTTCTTGGTGTTCTTCATTTCTCCTTGAAGATTGCCTTGGCGATTTCGCTGCCTTTGAAGATGTACTTGGCGATCTCAGATGCTCTTGAATATGTACTTGGCGATTTCGAGTCAGTCCTTGGCGATCTCGAGTGAGTTCTTGGCGATTTCAAGTTTGTTCATGGCGATCTGGGCTTGGCGATCTCGAATAAAGTTTGGCGACCTCGTGTGGCCTTGGCGACCTCGTGTGACCTTGGCGACCTCGAACCTTGGCGATCTCGACTGAATCTCAACAACTGGGTTTTCTTTCGAATAAATTTCAGTGAATTTTGTACGTCCAGGAATGTAGAGGATGAGCTCACGAGTCCAGGGGTATAAATTTCATCGAATTTGGTCGAGATTTGAGGGAGATATGGATGTATTACGCTTTTCTGGCGGGTGTCATAATTTTTCGGCCACTGGATCCTTTTTCCGATCATATTAGGGTTCACAGGTGGAAGAAGACGCAGGTGGGGACGGCTGATGACGTGTCAGCATGTTATTCGCCAGTATAGAATGTTCTCTCTCCTGATTCAGTCAACCCTGTCCATTCCTTTGCCGTTGTTGCCTTGCCATTGGTGGAAGTGTGTCATCGTGGGCCCAGCTGCTACTAAAGAGCAGTTGCTCAAAAATTTGTTGTCTCCTGCTGATTGGTGGAAACGGTGCGTGGGCCCCAGCTGCCTTAAAGAACCGTTGGAGACATACTGGTTGTCGCCTCTTCATTCGCTGTGTGTATTCTCGTGGGCCCACCTCCAAATAAAACATCCGTTGAAGGAGACGTTGAATGGTTCCTAGGCTGATCTCTATTTTTTCGGTGGGCCCTAGCTGTTTATGTCAACAGTAAAGGTGCTTTTTGCCCCCTCATTGATTGGCTGAAAGCCATTTGACACGGATCAACATTTTATTCGTGGATCTGTTTAAATCAGCACCGTTGAATCACAAGGAATCTCACACCTGATTGGCTGTAATACTTCCACACGGATTGTGTTTTTCATGTGGATTTTTTTTTCCAATAATTAATTTATCAGTATTATTTTCGTTAATGCGGGGTTTTTCTTATCAGTTTCTAACGAGACTAACGAGATAACGCCGCAATGAAAATTTGAAAATATTTTATTGGTCATGGATTTATTTCGTCATATTTCGACCGGGTTTCTAGTTTTTGTTGACGTCAAGGCCACGTTAGCTAACGACCACTGACGGACTGGTTTCGCTTCTCGGTTAAGTTTGTGACTATTTCATTATGTCTCACTCCAAGTTGTTTAGCTGATGCAGTGCTGATGTCATCTAACCGAATTAACTGGAATCTCAGTTAAATATTGGAATATTCCGTTAAATCTCTAACGGAAGGCCGTTACTTGAATAAAATTGACGGTCTTCTCAGATTCATTCCAAATTGCACCGTTTGACTCAGAATTCTTCACGAAATATTTTTCCGAGCTCGATTTTCTTCACCCAAAATTACGAAGACTCCGGTCATGAATAAATTTTGCGTTTATGCTCGGGATCTCAGTTTTTCACTGATTTGACACTTTATTTTCGCATACAACCCTGTCACGCGGAACAAGTTCAGTATTTATGGATCATTCACAACTGTCAGCACCAGGCTTCCGGTTTTTCGCAAGATTGTCCGATTTCAGGATTTTAATACCGTTTTCTCTTCGGAACTGAGCGGAACGGTTCCACTCTCTGCATCTGATTTTCCGCTTCCGCATCGGATGTTTTCAGAGGGATCTAGAGAAAAAGGGGAACAATAATAGAACTGGATTATCGGGTCGATTATCAGAAGTTGGAGCATTTTCAGTGATTGATTGGTTTATCTAATTCGATTTGTTACGATTTTTTCTCCGATGTTCAGCATTCTTAGTATTGTACCCGACTGTGTGAACCAAGTGAACTGCAGCACTTGGATCTCAACTGGAGCAACAAGAACAGAAGAAGCTTATTCAAAGGGGGAATCTTTACAACAGAAAGATTCCGGTTTATCAGTTATTCTTCGAAGATGCACGACAGAGCGGTTCTTCACCAGTATGATAGATTTGACAGCGTCAGTCAAGGGGGAATTGTTGGAACTTTTAATAAGTGTGACTGACGCCATCATATATATTCTCGAATAATTCGGTTGAAGAATCCATTGTGATTTGATTTGAGTCAGAGACGCGAGTTGTGATGCTCGAGGCTTGTAAGTTTGGACCAAAGACGTTTTCTTGAAAAGTCAACTGTTCGAGTCAACGGTCAACGTAAAAGTCAACAGAAGATCGGTTCGAGCGAGTCAAGCTTCATATTAATTAAATCAACTTTGATTTAATTAATAATTTATTTTAGTTGTTTATTTGTAATAAGCTCATTTTATTTGTGTTTTACTAGTTAGTGGGCTAGTGAGCATATGAGCTCTCTATATATAGGGTGAGTGTGCTCATTTGAGAACATGAGAGAATAAGGAATGCATAAGAGATGATTCTTAGAATGAGTGAGCACCATTCTAGAGAGAGAGAGAGAGTCACACATTGGGTTTGAGCTCAACCTAATGTGACCATGGATTTCCTATGACGAGTTTGTAATCATTCGATTTGTTGTAATCATGCGACAATAATCAATGAATCGTTTGATTTATTATTTCTTGTCATTTATTATCTTTGATTCTCATCATCCCGTCTCTTCATCTAATCTTCGTTCTTGCTCACGATCGGGATTCTTGATGTGAAATCGGTCCTTACAGGAACTTTCTGAGTTGTTCCGATTTCTTTATCGTAATTCAATAAGGTTTGCATCTGCGATTGAATAGCAGCAAACGCATTATAATCTGACATTTTGAAAACGTTCAAGATTCTGATTTGTCCGAACTTGCTCCGAACTTGAGACAATCTCCGAACTTGCTCCGAACTCGCTCCGAACTCAAAAACAATGTCCGAACATCCACCGAACTTATCACCGAACTCAGATTTTCTGATACAGTGCGAACGCTCTCCGATCTCTCTCCGATCTACGTCCGAACTCTCACCGAAGATGAATTCTCACCGAACTCCCTCCGAAAGACCACCGAACTCTCAACGAACGAAGAGTCTGACCGAACTTCACTCCGAACTCGAAACTCGGAGCAGTTACACCGAACTGGAGGTTCGGCTGAACAGAAATGTTCGGAAATTTTTGGATCTCACTAGAAAACACACTCAACCAAGCTCAGAACACTCAGATGAACAAAAACGGACAGAAACAAGGAATTGTGACGTAAAACATGACGTTTTTCACGTAATTTTACAGAGATGAACTTGAAAACGAACTTCGAAACAACACAATTGCACCAAATCGAACCAAACGATACCAGAAAGCTCTGATAGCAATTGAAAACACGAATCGTCCCGATCTAGTGATTTGTACACCGAAATTGAGATCGAAAGTTCAACGAAACTCAAGAACACAAAAGTGTAAATTAATCTCTGTTTATAGCTCGAATCGGATCAACGATTACATGAATAGACTCGTTTACAACAGCTAATCTTGATCCTAACATCAATTCTTTCTGAAATTGAAAATCGAAAACTCCTCCTCTGATACCACTTAAAAACGCTGGAGCGTGGAACGGTCTAGTTCGATAACAGTTGCGTGAATAAGAATTTAGACAAACGGTGTAAATAACTCATTCTCTCATTAACAACTTGATTACAAGAGACTCAGAGTACAAACACACACACACTCTTACAAAAGTTCGCTCACCCTCAAAAACTAGTTACAAAGACACAAACATAACCTATATATAAGTATTCGGCCGACCGAACTCCTTAGCTTGTCCGAACTTGAGGTTCGGCCAAGGCTCGGCCAAGGTTCGGCCGGAGTTCGACCACCAAAACATTATATTGTAATCTTCGTGTCTTTGACGCTTTGTCTGATCCAGCTCGTTGCCACATCCTGTATCAACATCAAATGAGCTTCTCTAATATATATATAAGTAAAGGGTTACCCTGGTGATTTTGTATATATATACCGCAAACAAGCACAAGTAGTAAGGAGAGCCCTTACTAGTTCATACTCGGGACATACCCCAGAGCATGCAGAAACAACACAAGCACAAAACAAAACACCAGAAACAAAACCAGAACAAACAGAACCACCTAGCAAACTAACACCAGGAACAAAACACTAAGTCACGCCATCGATGCCTCCCACTGAACCAATCCTACAGGAACTGAAGACCTGCACCACCCTAGGGGACCTCTTACATTTCAAGCCCATCAGCCGACCCCGAACCACATCAGTAATCCTGGCCGCAATAGTGTCAGGAGGGCGAGCATGATTATTGAAGATCCGATTATTTCTTTCTTGCCAAACAAAATACGCCATAGCATGAACAACCAGCTTATTCGCAATAACCTGAATAGACTTCACCGGCTTCCCGATAAAAAAACCGGAAACATCAGCCCAAGCATTAGAAACCCTAGACATACTCGTGTAAGGCTGAACAAGAGTCCAGACCCGAGCAGCAAATGGACACTCGAAAAAAAGATGGTCACGAGAGTCATAATCCCTGTAACAAAGAAGACAACACATCATATTCCTGTTTTTCCGTCTCGAGATATCCCAACCCATAATCTTATCCTGGGTAAGCAAACGATCACACATGATAAGCCATACTATAAAAGCATGGCGTGGAACACATTGAGCAAACCAAACAAAGTTAAACGATGGAACCTCCACATCCCTACACCGAATAAATGATATACGACGAGAAATCATAGTATCTATCACCCAGACGCCATTGCATCTGTCCATACCATTAGTCGTTATATGAACATCCGTGGACTCAATTAAGACAGGGAACAGATCAAGCCAAGCCAAAGGCCAATTACCACCATTAGAGTCAAAAACATCCGCCACCTTGGTGGATGAGGTAAAACTCGCATTTATCAAATGTGATGACATAGCGGACCCGACGCCGTCCATTTATCAAATATATATATATATATATATATGTATATATATATATATATATATATATATAAGAAAGTTATTGACAAATGACAATTTCCGGACGAAGCGTGCGAAGGCATCTTAGCCGCGTGTTCGATAGATCTGACGGATAGGACTAAAAACAAGCCATGATAATAAAAGGATTCGCGTGTTTTTTTCTCCAAAATGGTATATTTGTATTTTTTTTTTAAAAGGGATAACGCATCACACAATATACCACAAAAAAAATGTCACATAACTCTCTAAAGAGGTAACCAAATCACGCACACACAGAAGAAAACCCCATCAATTTTAAAGGAGAAAGAAATCACACACAACACAAAAAAAAATCACGCAACTATCTAAAAATCAAGGATACCTAAACCCAGTACCCCAAATCACGCACACACAACAAAAAATCATGCAACTGACTAAAAATCAAAGCAAAAACTAAAAACCAGTTCCCAAATAATGCACACACAACAAAAAATCACGCAACTATCTTGAGTTAAACAAAGAAGTCCTAATGATGGACGTCTTGAAGCAAACATTCTAGAGCCTAACCGATACAATGGTAGCAAGAGACAAAGTAAATCAAAAACTGATGGTTTTGCTAAAAAAGTTATGTTCGAGACCTTGTTAGAGTGTTCATGATAGACAAGGACAAAACAGATCTGGAACAAATGAACGAGATTGCAAACATCCTGACGAACATGAAAGCATCTGTGGAATTGAAGATGGCTTTTTTAGAAGCCTATCAGTAGAATAAGAATAATGTTGTAATTTTAGGTTTTTGGTGTTTTTGTGTTATTAATAATGTGAATCTTTCAAAGTTATTCAATTTTTGCTTATAATTTCTCCTTTAAAATACAGTTTATCAGACAAAAAACACTAACACTTAAGAAAATGTTTATAATAACGCATCAATAAATTATAAAATTATGCATGATGAAATGTTTATAATCACGCATCAATAATTATAAAATACGCATGATAAAATATTCGTAAAAAAGTAAAATAAATGTAAAAATAACGCACACTAATAAATGTAAAGAATACACATGATAAAATGTTTATAATCACGCATCAAATAAGTTGTTAGATATCTTTTAAAATTACATACAAATGAAACTAAAATAATGCATTCAATATAACATAAAAAGGCTACAGTTAATATGAAAATGTAAATAATATATACTAACGCATGTATTAAATAAGAATAACGCATGCTAAAAGAAAAAATGAAAGATACAATTAAAACTTAGGACACAATTTTTTGGCTTGGCTCTCTCTGGGCGATTTTGGCGAATTTTAGGGTTTCCCTAAATCGGGTTTTTTCTGCCTATTCTTTGATCGAACTTCCTCATCAATTCTTCCCACACTAATTTTGATTGTGACTCGCACCTACCAATCCTGTCAGCATCATCTTTAATTGCTGGTTTCCGTACGAGTTGTGTTAGTAATACGGTTTGAGTTAGGGTTGGTCTTCCAGTTCTGATTTCATTCATTGTTGTGTAACACCATGTGATCGAATCGGCTGAGATATTCGTGGGGTACGAGTATTGTTAGTGAGTATATTACTTCGATTTTAGTGTTCATTTCTGATTTCTGTTTAGCCTATATTTGGTTCCGATTCAATCTAAAGCAACGAATTTGGTTCATTGGTTGGGTAATTGTTTAATTTTCCAATCGATTAGAACTGGTTTTTTGCTTCTGTCTTGCATCGATCGAATATAGTGCTTTCATGCTGGTTGGCGGCTAGGGTTGCATGCTCCCATGCAGCCGATTAATCCGAGTTCGAAACCTAAGGCTGCATCATCTTGGGCGTAGCGTGTTAAAAACATAGATAGTCGAGTGCCTACTCGCAAAGTATCATCGATATTTCCTCAGCCGAATTCTAATGTGGAGCCCAAGACTGTTTTACCCAACTTGAATGAGAAGGGGATAGCGGTGGACCCTAAGGCTCACGAGGAGATTCCGGTGATCGAATCACAACCACAGGTAACCTCGTATGAAACTGTTGTCACGAAAGATAAGAGCTCGGGTCCTTCTAAAGCGAATTTTTGGGTTTTAAATTCTGGGTCGAGCGAACATGGGGTGGATGTGGTTATCCCGTTGGACACAGTCAGAAGGGTTTCTAGTAAAATGTGTTACACATTGTATGGTTACTTTCTGGGGGATAGGCTTGCTTATCCTGTTGTGGAATACTACACCAGACAAAATTGGAGGAAATATGGGATTGTTAAAAGTATAATGAATAGGAATGGGTTCTTTTTCTTTCAGTTTAGTGATCACAAGGGTATGATGGATGTGTTAGAGGGTGGTCCCTGGATGATTCGTAACCAGCCTTTGTTTCTTAATGTTTGGTCTCCTAATGCGATGTTGAAAAAGGAGGACATTGATATGGTAGCGGTGTGGGTCAAACTGCATCATGTGCCTTTAGCGGCGTACATGGATGATGGGTAAAGCATGTTGTCCACCAACGTAGGTACACCAAAACATCTTGATGCGTATACTTCAGTGATTTGCCAAGTTGTTTGTGGGAGAAGTAGCTATGCTCGTGCTTTCATTGAAATTTTAGCTGCTCATGCGTTTGTCGATATGAATGGAAACCTCCACGGTGTGAACATTGTTGCGTATGAATGGAAACCTCCATGGTGTGAACATTGTTGCGTGTTTGGTCATCAATTGAAGGATTGTTCTAAACACAAGCCTACTGTTATGGTGGATAAAAAAGCCCCTATGGTTGACACGGATGAGTATAGATTAGTTAATCGGAAAAAAGAGTGTGAAGCAGGGTGGCTATCGGGTCCCTAAGCAACCAAAGAGGTTTGAATATAAACCGATATCGGTCAATAGTGGGGGTGAGTCGTCTAAAGGTGGTTCGAAAAATATGATAATGACGCGGGAGGTCCTCAAGAGGAGGTGGTTCGTGATGTTGATGATGCAACTGGTGAGTTTATGGTCAACGGTTCTAAAGGGGCAAGCACTCCTTCACCAAATGTTTCCCAATGATTAGTTTAGCATCTAGGAATATTAGGGGGCTGAACCGCTCGCTAAAACAAAATGAGGTTCGTCAGTTGGTTCGTGACTACAAGTTGAGTTTGTGTGCTATTCTGGAGTCTCATGTGGAAATGGCTAATCTTTCGAAGGTGTGTAAAGTGGTTTTTCGTAAATGGGATTGGGTATCTAACTCTATGAAATGTACTAAACGAACTCGAATTATTGTGGGTTGGGACATGGATGTTTTGGATGTTATGACGCTTTCTATGACTGATCGGGTTCTTCATGTGCAAGTGGTTATTAAGCATTCAATGGTGGTTATGTTTTGCTCATTTATCTATGCTACCAATAACTATGTTACCCGTAGAAGGATATGGCAGAACTTGGAAATGCATAAGTTGTTTGTGAAGGATAGTGCTTGGGTTATTATGGGAGACTTTAACACTACGCTCTGTGTTGATGATAAGTCAGCGGGTTCGTCTAAACTTGATTCGGGAATGGTTGAATTCATTGAATGTATCAGGAACTTTGAAGTTTTCGATCTTAATAGCTGTGGGTTACATTTTACTTGGACTCAAAAACCTAAGGGTGGATTGGGTTTTCTGAAAAAGCTTGATCGGGTTATGGGGAATTTGGGGCTTACGAACCTATTTCCTAATGCTTCGGTGGAATTTCAGTCGTATCGTATCTCTGATCACTCCCCGTGTATTCTCAAAATTCCGGGTCAATTTCATAGAAAGCATGCTTCGTTTAAATTTATCAACTTCCTAGCGTATAAGCCGGAATTTTTAGAGGTTGTTAAAGATAAATAGGATATGGTTGTTCATGGGGTTCATCAATTTAAGGTGGCGAAAAAGCTCAAGATGCTCCAAAAATTTTACGTAAAATACTCACCATGCAAGGGGATATTCATAAGATTGTGAATACGTTGCGTATGCAACTAGATGAGGCGCAAAGAGTTGTGGATCTGAACCCCTCAGATCAGGTTATTAGAAACTGGGAGGCGGAGTGTTTACGCCGTTTTCAGGTGGCAAGTCTTGATGAGGAGCGTTATTTGAAGCAGAAGTCTAAGATTCATTGGTTAGCGACGGGGGATTCTAATACGGATTTCTTTCATAATTTGCTTAAGTGTAGGCAGAACTGGAACATGATTGATACAATCTGTGTGTGACTCATGAGGGTGATGCGATGCCAGAGGCCCTTGTTTCTCACTATGAAAGGAAATTGAGGGGACTGCAGATCTTGATGGTATTGAGGGATTATTTTCGAATCGGCTTGATACTGAGGTTGCGAATCATATGATTAGAATGCTTACTGATGAGGAGATTCGTAGTGTGGTGTTCTCTATGAATGATGATAAGGCTCCGGGTCCTGATGGGTATTCGGCTGCGTTTTTCAAAAAAGCGTGGCCTATTTTTGGCGTGGAGTTTAGTGCTTCTATTAGGGATTTCTTTGTGATGAACAATCTTTTGCAGGAAATCAATCATGCTCTCATTCCTAAGGTTCCCACTCCTTCTACTGTGTTAGATTATCGGCCCATTGCCTGTTGCAATATTTTCTACAAATGTATTAGCAAGATCATTGCTAATCGAATCAAAGATGGTCTTGGGCAAATTATTAGCATCAATCAGTCTGCTTTTATTCCAGACAGAATGATTTCTGATAACATTTTACTTACTTAGGAGCTTATGCACAATTACCATAGGCAGTATGGTCCCCCGAGATGTGCGTTTAAGGTGGATATTCAGAAAGCTTAGGATACTGTCAATTGGTCGGTTTTGGAGTGTGTCCTAAGGGGCTTTGGCTTTCACAAGACTATGGTGAATTGGATTATGATTTTTGTTACCTCCCCGTCTTATTCCATCTCTATCAATGGTAATGTTCATGGTTACTTCAGGGGTAAGTGTGGCCTTAGACAAGGTGATCCGGTCTCTCCTTTCTTGTTCACTCTGGTTATGGAGATCCTTACTCTTATTTTGCAGAATAATACTGGAAGTAACCCTGCTTTTCGGTTTCATCACAAATGTGCTAAACATCGAATTATTAACTTATGTTTTGCTGATGACTTGTTTTTGTTTGCCCATGGGGATCTTTATTCGGCTAAAAGTATTCTCATGTCTTTACAGATGTGTACTGCTATGTCTGGTTTGGTGCCTAGTGTGCAGAAGAGTACCGTGTTCTTTTGTAATGTCCCGGTTACTAAGGCGGCTATTCTTGATGTGCTCCCGTTTGTTGAAGGGGTGTTGCCGGTCAGATATTTAGGGGTTCCTCTTATTTATTCCTGGCTTCGGTATAATGATTGTAGTATTTTGGTTGACAGGTTGATTCTAGACTTTTGAGCTGGCTTAATAAATTCTTGTCTACTACGGGCCATCTCCAGTTGGTTCGATCGGTTCTGATGTCGATGCAGTTTTATTGGTCATCTATGTTTATCTTGCCTTATCGTATCAATAAAGAGCTCTAGGCGAAAATGCATGATTTTTTATGGGGCATTGGGCCGGTGTATAATGGTAGGGCCAAGGTGGCGTGCAAATCCTTGTGTGTTCCGAAGTCTGAAGGGGGGTTGGGGATTCGTCGGTTAAGAGATACTAAAAGGTCGCTTATGGCTACTCATATTTGGAGTATATAGTCCAAACGAGATTCACTATAGGTTTTTTGGGTTTACTCTTACCATTTGCAATCCACGCATTTTTGGGACATTCGGGTTCCTCAAAACTGTTGTTGGAGTTGGCGTAAGATCTTGTTGCTCCATCTGGTGATCCGGCCTTTTATTAGTGTCATGGTTGGTGATGGGACTTCTTCGTCTACTTGGTTTGACATATGGAATGATGTTGGGCCTTTATGCCAGTTTATTACTCCATGTATGGTGTATAGTGCTCGTTTATAGATTTCTGCCTCTGTTGCTGATTTGGTTGTGAATGGGGCCCCTATTGAATGGGATTCGTTGGGGGTTGAGCTGCCGATCCTCCATTCGGGTGTTCGTGATAAGATGGTTTGGGTCTCGGCTAAATTTACTGGCGGTTTTTCTGCTTCGGTTGCTTGGGATTCTATTCTTCTACGCTTGCCTGAAGTTCCGTGGTCTCGTGTGGTGTGGTTCTCGTAGTGCATTCCTAAGCATGCGTTTAACTTGTGGCTGATTTTGCTGAATAAGCTTCCTACGCAGGATAGGATGTTGAGTTGGGATAGTAGAAGGCGGAACCAAAATATGATGTGCTATCCTCTCTGCTGTGCTAAGTTCGATGATTGCTAATGTTTTTTGGATGCGGCTTGCTAGTCTAAAGTTTCAAAAGACCTCTCATGTTATTGACCGACTGGCTGAATGGGGGGTGGCTGATGGTTTTGTGTTTGATAACGGGGGATAAGGCTGATGTTCTGGTCTTTGTTTTGCTAGTTTGGCTGGTTGTGTGCTTGTGTTTGGTTTGGTTGTGTGCTTTGTTTACTTTCAGGGGCATGTCTGAACTAGAAAGTGTTTTTGCTTTCTACTTGTATTGGTTTTCATATTATTATTAATGAATCACCGGGAAAACCCTTTAAAAAAAAGATACAATTAACTGATATGAGAGAATGTTATACTATTCATAGTTATATGATATGTGAAAGTTATAAGTTAAAAGAAAACGTTGGGCGATATTTGCGACTAGGGTTTTCCCACCGGAAATTCACCGGCGTTAAGCACTACCGGCCTCGGTCTTCTTGACCGGCGGTCGTTTTCTCTCCGTGGTTTTCTCCTAATCGTTTCTCCTGCAACTCTAGCATTCCTGTGTTCATCAATTTTGGCCAACGGGTAGCAATCTCACCGGTGGGTTGTTAGGGTTTCCCATCCTCATTGGTGATTGTATCCTCCGGAGGTTGTAAGTTGGTGGAACGAGCTCTGCTATTGGTGTTCGGTGTTCGTTCTAGGGTTTGTCTCGGTTCTTCTTTACCGTCCTAATCCGATCTTAGTTGGTCTAACGCTACGATTGGGTTTGTCGTTTTGGTTAATTGTTTAGTTCTCCATTCGATTTGAACCTTTTTTAGCGTTTAAGATTGGCTCGATCTGATTAGGTACGTGGTCTGCGTTTTTATTTTTCTTTCGGCTAGGGTTGCACCATGCAACCCCCCAACCTGCATGCAAAACCTAAGGCGGCTACGTCGTCCTTAGCGTCGAAGGTAAGGAATATAGATGGTGATGTTCGGCTGCGCAAAGCTACTGGTGTTTCGACCAAGGCTGATGTTTCGGTCTTGCAAACCTCGAAGGAAAACCCTAATAGCAAGAAAAAGCAAACTGTACCGGCTAAGTATCCAGAATTAGATGACCTAAATTCACAAGGAGATGGTACCAAATCTGATGTTAACTTAGAAAGTTCGTCAAATCTTCCTGTGATGTCTGAGTCGCCGATTATGAATCTGGAGCAACAACCTACTTCGTATACGTCTATGTTAAAGACTAACGTAAAGGATTCAGCTCCTCGCAAGCTGGATTTTCGATCAATGCAATTGGGTACTAATGAACATGGTGTCGATGTTGTCATCCCGCTGGAAACTGTTCGAAAGGTTTCTAGTAAAATGGGATATACTCTCTATGGGTATTTCTTGGGAGATCGGTTGGCTTACCCAGTTGTGGAATATTTTACTCGTCAGAACTAGAAGAAACATGGAATTATGAAAATCTTGATGAATGGTAATGGCTTCTTTTTCTTCAGTTTGATAACCAAAAAGGTATGATGGACGTATGGAAGCTGGTCCGTGGATCCGCAACCAATCGTTGTTCCTTAACGTTTGGTCCCCTAATGCTATCCTAAAAAAAGAAGACATCAATATTGTTGTTGTCTGGGTAAAGCTCCATAACGTCCCCTTGGCGGCATACACCGAGGATGGGTTAAGCATGCTTGCTTCCAAGGTTTGTAATCCTAAACAACTGGATAGTTATACTTTGGCGATGTGTTATGATGTTTGGGGCCGGAGCAGTTTTGCAAGGGCTTTTATAGAAATCTCGGCTGATCATGAGTTTTTGGATAAAATCACGATTGCTATCCCGGATGAAAATGGGGAAAACTATATCAAGGAATCGGTAGATGTCGAGTATAAATGGAAACCTCCGCGATGTGAATATTGTCGAACTTTTGGTCTGTAGGGTTTTAAGAACATTATCAAAGCCATTTTAACTCCTTAAAATGTAAAACGCAGTGGAAAACTAAATCATATATCATGTTAGTTAATGTTAAAACCGATTTTAAACATTGTTTATCAAAACCCAAACCGAGGATCCAAATATGTATGCATGCTATCAAAACTAAAACCAACCATAGGGGGTTTTAGATTTACCTTCTTCCAAGCTCAAGATTATGAAAAAGATGATGTGGATGAACCGGCTTGCTATCTAACTTGAAAGCCTCAAGTGATGATACCCACGAGCTCGAACAACAAACACCTTTGTTGCTAGGATTTGGTGAAGATGAACACTCTTTGTCCTCCTTGCTTGAATCCGAATTCCACAAGTCTTTTTCACCCTTGGGACTGATTTCCTTCAAGGAAAAACGGATGGGTGAGAGAGAGAGAGTTCTTGTGCACTAATGAAACTCAATAGTGTGTTAGAGAAGGTAGTTGGGTGTTGGCTATTAAAAGCTCCAATGGGAAATGAACCTAGACACTCTTGCATGCCTTGGACACTACAAAAGCCACCCACCCTCATTATTAGAGGGAGAGGGGCCGTTCAAAAGGAGGGGGAAAAGAAGAATTTCAAATTCTTTTCTTTCTTCCCTCCTACAAATCCCATTTAATCAATGTATTATATTTTGTTATGAGGCTTACTTGTAACATGTCATGTAACACCTTATATGACATGTAACAAGACCAAAATATAATATAACATATAACCCTTTTATATGTTGTGTAACAATTTATTTAACCACTTAAATAATATTGCTACTTTACTTCTCCAATTTAAATCATCCATATGATTTAATCATAAGTGCAATTATTTAGAAACCCATTTCCAAATATCTTCTTTAGGTGATATTTATTTAATTGATCATATCTAAATAAATATCCATTGGGTGTTTGTCTAGCTCGTTATTGGGTATGACCCGTCTTGGATCATAACGTACTAGCCACATCAATCTAGTATGTGTCTTGGGCAGACCGAGTCCAACAATCTCCCACTTGCACAAGATTCATAGAAGATTGATGCAAGCAACAAATACCGCCTAACAACGGTTTGTTACCCCTAATACGTATGACTTAGTGCCATTCAATAACATCATCTCCTTCAAGTCACCACTTGAAATGTTTTAGGTGAAACGATCATTTATCCTTTTGTCACAAATGTCATGTTAAATCCTAGAGACATAGAGTGATCACTCTCTATTAGATTTAACTTAATTCAGGCCTTAGACATTTAACTCTCAACGAATAAGAGGGACAAATTCCATCTTGACTACATACGTCTCTCACAAAACACCTAGTACTATGCCTGAGCTTAGCCTTATGTACTGCCATGTTTCAGAACAGCGAAGAACTAAGTCAAAGCATAATACTGGGTGAATATCAAGACCCAATATGTATCTCAGGTCAGAGGATACAAATGATATTCTCCTTTACTCAAGCTTACTTATGATCAATCAATTAAGATTCCATGGGGTAAGTCTTGAGAGCGGGTCGTCCAATATTTGTCTCCCACAAATATCTATGAACTTTGGTAGCAACCCATTGCTCCATATTCATACCTTATGAATATCCACCAATCCAAGTTCATAATAGTCTTACCTTCATATTTGTTCCCACAAATATGATCGACTACGGACATTTAGAACAAGTAACTTATTCACGGATTTAAACATGCAAAATGGAACACTACACAATTTTAAATGAAATCCCACATTCATATAAAAGTGTCAGAATAACAATTGTTCCGATATCCTAATACAAAACATAAATCATATCCAATCACTAGAATGTCGAAGTCCCATGGCACAAACATGACCCTCATGCTTTGGGCGTTCTAGGAGCTTCGTGAGTGGATCGGCGACGTTGTCGTCGGTGTGAACTTTGCGAATACATATCTTTCCTTTTGCAACTTCATCCCTTATGTAGTTGAATCTCCGCTCGATGTGCCTCACCTTTTGATGATCACGAGGTTCTTTGATTTGAGCAATCGCTCCCTCGTTATCACAAAGGATCTCTAGGGGTCCTTGAATGGTAGGAACAACCCCTAGTTCGGCAATAAACTTCTTCAACCACGCGGCTTCTTGTGCGGCCAAAGATGCGGCGATGTACTCTGATTCCGTAGTGGACAATGCAACCACATCCTGCTTTGAGCTCTTCCAAGAGACCGCCCCTCCATTCAAAATGAAGATATACCCCGATTGTGATCGAGAATCATCTCGATCCGTTTGGAAACTCGCATCCGTGTAACCCCTTACAACGAGTTCCTTCTCATCAGATCCATATATTAAGAACATATCCTTAGACCTTCTAAGATATTTCAATATACTTTTGACAGCCATCCAATGACTATTTCCTGGATTTTGTTGGTATCTACTTGTCATGCTTAAGGCGCATGACACGTCCGGTCTGGTGCATATCATAGCATACATAATCGATCCTATAGCAGACGCATATGGGATTCCTTTCATTTTGTCTTGCTCAACCTTTGAGCTTGGACATTGAGTCGTACTCAATATTGTCCCTCTTTGAATAGGTACCAAACCTTTCTTAGAGTTCTCCATCTTGAACCTTTTCAAGACTTTGTCAATGTATGCACTTTGATTCAAACCTATCAAGCGCCTTGATCTATCCCTATAGATCTTTATTCCCAAAATATAGGCGGCTTCACCTAGATCCTTAATGGAAAAGCAACTTCCAAGCCAGGTTTTTACACCTTCCAAGGTTGGAATGTCATTCCCAAATAGTAGTATGTCATCTACATACAATACTAGAAAAGTTATTATACTCCCACTAGCCTTCTTATACACACAAGCCTCATCTTCGTTCTTGATGAAGCCAAATTTCTTTATCTCTTCATCAAAACGCTGATTCCAACTCCTTGATGCTTGTTTCAATCCATAGATTGATTTCTTTAACTTACACACTTTATTAGGATGTTTTGGATCGACAAAACCCTCGGGCTGAGCCATATAGACATCTTCCTCAAGATATCCATTTAGGAAAGCCGTTTTGACATCCAATTGCCATATCTCATAATCATAATGGGCTGCTATGGCAAATAATATCCTTATCGACTTTAGCATTGCCACCGGCGAGAAAGTTTCATCATAATCAACCCCTTGAGTTTGAGTGAAACCTTTTGCTACAAGTCGAGCTTTAAAAGTGTCTAAGTTCCCATGCATGTCGGTTTTCTTCTTGAAAACCCACTTACTTCCAACTACCTTGGAGTTAGGAGGTCGCACTACCAAGTCCCATACTTGGTTGGCATGCATGGATTGCATCTCAACGTTCATGGCTTCCAGCCATTTGTCCGATTCGGAATCGGTCATTGCATCATGGTAAGTGGTTGGTTCATCTGAATCTACCACATAGCATCCCTCCATGAAAAATCCATATCTTTCAGGTGGACTACTAGTTCTACCAGATCTACGAACGTTGTGTGTGTCTTGATCAACCATTTGATCATCTTCAACAATTTCTTGTAGAGGGCTAGTTTCAACCAAACGTGTATCGGCTTGTGGTTCTTGATCCTCCTCAAGTTCCACCGTTCTTCCACTAGTTCCTTCCATAAGGAACTTAGTTTCCAAGAATTCGGCCTTTCTAGCAATAAATACTTTTTGCTCTGTTGGATTGTAGAAGTAATATCCTATAGAATCTCTAGGATATCCTACAAATATACACTTAGTGGACCGGGGATCTAGCTTGTTTGAAGCATCATGCTTTACATAAGCTTCACAACCCCACACCTTTAGATAAGATAAGGATGGAACCCTTCCATGCCATAACTCAAAAGGTGTCCTTTCCACTTTCTTGGTTGGGGCCATATTCAAAATACGGGCCGCTGAGAGTAGGGCATAACCCCAAAATGATAGAGGTAATGAACTTCTAGACATCATAGATCGAACCATATCCAATAGGGTTCGATTCCTCCTCTCCGATACTCCATTATGTTGTGGAGTCCGAGGTGGACTAAGTTGTGAGACAATCCCACAACTCCTAAGATAGTCTTGAAATTCATTGCTAAGGTATTCACCTCCTCTATCCGAACGAAGGATCTTTATTGTTTTGTTGAGTTGATTTTCTACTTCATTCTTGAAGATTTTGAACATTTCAAAAGCTTCATCCTTGTGTGCTAACAAGTACACATACCCATAGCGACTATAGTCATCGGTAAAGGTGATGAAGTATCTTTCACCATTCCTAGATGTTGGCTTAAAAGGTCCACATACATCCGAATGTATGATCCCTAGAAAATCCTTTGCCCTTTCGGTAGTTCCACTAAAAGGCGCCTTAGTCATCTTCCCTTGAAGACAAGATTCGCATACGTCATACGAATCGCATTCATTTGTTTTCAAAAGACCACTCTTTTGTAATGCTTGTATGCGGTTCTTATTAATGTGACCAAGGCGGCAATGCCAAATGTAGGTGTCACTCAAATCTCTTTTGAGTTTCTTGGTGGTGGTTTGGTATATTGAGCTATTACATGAAGTGTTTTCATGAACCAATTCATAAATACCATTTAAAGGGCTAGCTTTAAAATAAAACACTTCATTCATTGAAACATGGATATCATTGTTAACAAACTTAAAATCATATCCAAAATGTCTTAAACGGGAAACGGAAATTATGTTCCTAGTCAAACTAGGAGCATATAATACATTATTCAAAATTACTTCCAAACCACTTGGAAGTTCCAAAATATAGTCTCCTTGGGCCTTAACTTGAACTTTCGCTCCATTGCCCATGAAGAGACTAACTTCTCCCGTCTTCAATTGCCTATTTCTTTTGAACCCCTGCAACATATTACATATATGAGTTCCACATCCGGTATCCAATACCCATGTGTTAGAAGAAATAGCATTAAGCTCAATATAGATCATAAAGGTCTTACCCGAGGTTTGACCTTCATTCTTCTTTTCTTTCAACCCTTTGAGATAGGTTGGACAATTCCTCTTCCAATGTCCTACCTCACCACACTCAAAGCATGGATCATTTGAAGCAACCTTTTGCTTCTTCTCCTTCGGTTTGGGGGCTTCTTTCTTGCCCTTCCCTTTGACGAAACCCTTTCCTTTGGCAACCTTTGCCTTTGAGGAACTAGAGGTAGAGCGAGACCTCTTCTTGCTACTACCTTCATTGATCGTTAGAACGGGCACAACACTTTTGCCCATCCCTTGCTCGGCCGTTTTGAGCATCCCATGAAGCTCGGGAATGGTCTTCTCCCAACCATTCATATTGTAATTCAATACAAAAGTGTCAAACTTCTTTGACAAAGAGTTGAGGATCAAATCCGTAGCCAACTCTTTTGAAACGGGACAATTGAGCCTTTCAAGACGATCAATGAGGCTCTTCATCTTAAGAACATAGGATGAAACCGTTTGTGACTCGTCCATACGACATGCATGGAGTGCCCGAACCGTTTCGAAGCGCTCGGTCCTTGCCTTTTGTTGGAACATTTCCTTCAATTGGCATATCATGTCGTATGCCCCATGATTCTCTAAATCCTTTTGAAGCTCGGGGATCATACTTGCTAGCATGAGGCATGAAACTTGGACTGAGTCCTCGGTGTACCTCACCCAATCGGCATAAGCCTCAACGTCTTCGACATCGGGTTCGTCGGGGATAGGATCGTCCAACACATAAGACTTCTTTTCTTGTTTGAGAACAATTCTCAAGTTGCGGTACCAATCCACAAAGTTGTCTTGGTTGAGACGATTCTTGTCTAAGATGGATCTTAGTGATAGGTTATGGACGTTTGTGGCGGGGATGATTTCGTTATTATTGGCCATCTACAAAATTTAACAAAGTTCTATTAAGTATCTTCGATATCAATATAAACCTTTTAATTTAATTAATACCCTTTTGTGTCTCATAGACAATTAATAAATTAAAACCTAGAATCCAACGTTACATTTAAGTTGTGGTTAGGTGACCTTTATCCCACTCCTTAAATCAACAAGGTAGTCAACGTTTGACAATTGCAACTCTTTGCAACTTCTAGTAGTATGGGATCGATTAAACATCTTATGTTTGGTTGGCATGTTTAATCCCATCAACGCCTTTGGTTCCCCATGCTTCGGTGACCCTATTCACATGGTCTCCAAATCAAGTTGTCCTACTTATACACACGTGTAGATTTACACATACAAGTGGTTAGGTGACCTTTATCCCACAAATATGGTAAACCTACCCCAAGTTTACAAGTTCCCTCAAATATGGTTAGGTGACCTTTATCCCATAAAGAGTTTACAAGCAAATTGAGTGTTGTATAAAAGGATGGCGTTTAAACTTGTTTTTGAAAAGGGTCGTTTTTAGTTTTCATAATTCTAGTGTAGAAAACTCTATGTACCATACAATTCACATGCATTCAAATGTATGGTACCCTAGTGTTGTTTGAAATCCATATTTCATGGTTCTTTTAATAGAAACCCATTTTATTGATAAATCATCATCAACTTAATAAAACCCATTTTATTAGTCTTTGTTAATGATATTTTAAGAACCGGTTTTAGCTTGTTAATGTTTATTAGTTTGTTTTAGCATGCATATCCAAATATCATCCAAACATGAAAATAAACAACCACACAAGCATAATAAAATAGGTGCATAGCCATAGCCAACTATTGACAACACTTGTTAGCCGAAACAAGTGTGTGTCAAGGTCTCTCCTAAGGGACAAGATCACACAAGTGATGTATAGGTGAACTCCCACTTGACCCCGCATCCAAATGCTTCAAGTGGCCTCCTTTGGTTGTGTTTTGCTTCACTCCTTTGGGCATCCAAGATCCTCCATCTTGTGCATTCTTCCTTTTTACAAAATATGGATCCTAATACATTTTTCTAGTAAAACAAAATGCACCTAATCTATTACATTACATACCAAATGAAATAAATAGATTACATGCCCAAAATGACGAACTTGAAATTATTACAACTTTTGAATAATTACAACAAGCACAAACATTCACCACAAACAATCACAAGGTCTTTTGGCTAGGCTTTATGCACCAAACATATATCTAAAAATACATCCATATGTACAAGTGTAAAAATGGTTCCCTTTTAACCCATTTTCCTTTTCGGTCCAACACAAAACCGAAAACGTGGGTTTGTTGTCCAAACAACAAAAACAACAAAATGATAAAATGCTTTAATCTTTCAAGATAACCACATGCATGTTAGTGAAGCATCTTGAAAGACAAAGGGAAACCATGAACAAAACTTTCGGTTTGTGGTATGAGGAACCAAAACCAAGAGCTTTGTGGAGCTAACCAACTAGCTCTTTGAAGCATGCATCCATATAAGCGGCTCTAGATGCCATTGTTGGGTTTTAAGAACATTATCAAAGCCATTTTAACTCCTTAAAATGTAAAACGCAGCGGAAAACTAAATCATATATCATGTTAGTTAATGTTAAAACCGATTTTAAACATTGTTTATCAAAACCCAAACCGAGGATCCAAATATGTATGCATGCTATCAAAACTAAAACCAACCATAGGGGGTTTTAGATTTACCTTCTTCCAAGCTCAAGATTATGAAAAAGATGATGTGGATGAACCGGCTTGCTATCTAACTTGAAAGCCTCAAGTGATGATACCCACGAGCTCGAACAACAAACACCTTTGTTGCTAGGATTTGGTGAAGATGAACACTCTTTGCCTCCTTGCTTGAATCCGAATTCCACAAGTCTTTTTCACCCTTGGGACTGATTTCCTTCAAGGAAAAACGGATGGGTGAGAGAGAGAGAGTTCTTGTGCACTAATGAAACTCAATAGTGTGTTAGAGAAGGTAGTTGGGTGTTGGCTATTAAAAGCTCCAATGGGAAATGAACCTAGACACTCTTGCATGCCTTGGACACTACAAAAGCCACCCACCCTCATTATTAGAGGGAGAGGGGCCGTTCAAAAGGAGGGGGAAAAGAAGAATTTCAAATTCTTTTCTTTCTTCCCTCCTACAAATCCCATTTAATCAATGTATTATATTTTGTTATGAGGCTTACTTGTAACATGTCATGTAACACCTTATATGACATGTAACAAGACCAAAATATAATATAACATATAACCCTTTTATATGTTGTGTAACAATTTATTTAACCACTTAAATAATATTGCTACTTTACTTCTCCAATTTAAATCATCCATATGATTTAATCATAAGTGCAATTATTTAGAAACCCATTTCCAAATATCTTCTTTAGGTGATATTTATTTAATTGATCATATCTAAATAAATATCCATTGGGTGTTTGTCTAGCTCGTTATTGGGTATGGCCCGTCTTGGATCATAACGTACTAGCCACATCAATCTAGTATGTGTCTTGGGCAGACCACCGAGTCCAAAGCGTCATCATACGAGTGGTTGTTTGAGACACAAACCGGCAGCCCCTGTGGCGACTAAGGAGACGGGTATAGATGATGATGGATACAAGGTTGTTACTAGGGAAAAGGGAGCAAATAAGAATGGATACCAAATTCCGAAACAACATCATAAATTTTTTTATAGACCGGTAGCAAGTAAGGCTGGTGATTATGGTTCTAAGAGGGATGGTAAGCGACCATTGGAAGGTTATAAGGTGGCGGCTAGTAACCAGTCCTCTGTTCTAACTTCTTATCATGGAACTGATGTTGAAGGTTCTACGTCTAAGGGTACCCATGTGGATGAGGTTAGGGATCCGATGAATGATACTAGTTTTTTTATGACAGATGGCGTTAAAGGGGCAAGCACTCCTTCTGATAATGTTTCCCAATGATTAGTTTGGCTTCCTGGAATATTAGGGGGCTAAATCGCTCATTAAAACAAAAGGAGGTTCGTTAAATGGTCCGTGAAAATGGGTTGAGCTTATGTGCTATTCTGGAATCTCACGTGGAAATGGCAAACTTAATGGTGGTGTGTCAAGGAACTTTTCGTCGTTGGAATTGGGCTTCAAATGTAGCGATGTGCCAGAAAGAAACAAGAATTATTATTGGTTGGGATATTAACCGGTTGGAGGTTATGACTTTAGCTATGATGGATCAGGTCCTTCACTTACAGGTGGCTATTAAAAACTCCCCAATGGTCTTCTATTGCTCTGTAGTCTACGCTGCTAATTACTATATTACGCGTAGATCTCTATGGCATCACTTGTGTATGCATAAGGCTTTTGTTGGATTATTATGGGTGACTTTAACACTACACAATCTCTGGATGATAAAGCTGAGGGGTCTTCTAAAGTTGATATTGGGATGATTGAATTTCAGGATTGTGTTACCCAACTTGAGGTTTTTGATTTGAATTTGAGTGGTTTGCATTTCATGTGGAATCAAAATCCGAAAGGAGGTTTGGGTGTTTTGAAGAAACTTGATCTTTTTATGGGGAAACCTTGGATTTATGGATGTATTTCCCAACTCGTATGCTGTTTTTCAACCGTATCGTATATCGGATCATGCTCCATGTGTTATTAGGATTCCTGGAAATTTTGTCAAAAAGCATGCCCCGTTTAAATTTGTTAACTTCTTAGCTTATAAGCTTGGCTTTCTGGATATTGTTAAGGAGGGGTGGAACAAAAATGTGTATGGTGTTCATCAGTTTGTGGTGGCTAAAAAGCTTAAGCTGTTGAAAAAGCCTGTATGAAAAATGTTTTCTATGTAGGGTGATATTCATAAAAATGTGGAAATATTGAGGTTGCAATTGGATGAGGCTTAGAAAGCTGTTGACCGAAATCCTAACAGTTCTTTACATCGTGATTGGCAGACTGAGTGTTTGAATCGGTTCCTTGTTGCTAGTTTTGATGAGGAGTTGTTTCTGAAACAAAAATCGAAGGTTCAGTGGCTTGCTACGGGTGACTCTAACACCGCTTACTTCCATAAGTCTCTTAAATGTAAACAGCACGGGAATAGGATCGATGCTATTCAGGATATCCATGGTCAGATTCATGAAGGTGATGCGATGCCAGAAGCTCTTGTGTCGTACTTTCAAAACTTTCTGGGGTGGATGTTGCCCCTAATCTGGAGGGGATTACGGATTTGTTCACAATGATGATTAATGAGGCTGATGCTAGTCATATGATCCGTGATGTTTCTGATGAGGAGATTAAGGTGGCTATGTTTTCTATGAGTGATGATAAGGCGCCAGGTCCCGATGGTTTTTCTGCTGCGTTTTTTTAAGAAGGCTTGGCCTGTTATTGCTGGTGATCTTACCAATGCAATTAAGGATTTCTTCGTCACGGGTAACCTTTTACAGGAATTTAATCACACGTTTTTAGCCCTTATTCCTAAAGTGTCTACTCCTGCTTCTGTTTTGGACTATCGTCCGATTGCTTGCTATAACATTGTTTATAAATGTATCAGCAAGATTGTTGCTAACAGAATAAAGGACAGTCTTGGGCAGATAATCAGTACAAATTAGTCTACGTTTGTTCCGAGCCGATGGATTTCAGATAATATTTTACTTACCCAGGAGCTTATGCATAATTATCATAGGCATCAGGGTCCTGCTCATTGTGCGTTTAATGTTGAAATCCAGAAGGCTTATGATACTGTCAATTGAGGCTTCGGGTTCCATGAGACCATGGTTCATTGGATCATGGTTTGTGTCTCTACGCCTTCTTATTCTATTTGTGTGCATGGTAATGTGCATAGTTACTTTCAGGGGAAGAGAGGTCTCCGTCAGGGTGACCCGGTTTCTCCGTATTTGTTCACTATGGTTATGGAGATCCTCACTCGTATTTTACACAGAAATATCAGACGTGAGGTGGGGTTTTGATTTCATCATAAGTGTCTGAAGCAACGTATTATAAATATTTGCTTTGCGGATGATCTGTTCTTATTTGTGCATGGGGATGTTTTTTCGACTAAGTGTATTCTTAGTGCCCTACAGGATTTTACTGATATGTCTGGATTGGTGCCTAGTGTTCAGAAGAGCACTATTTTCTTCTGCAATGTTTCGGATAATATTAAAGGTGCCATTCTTGATGTCCTTCCGTTTGTTGAAGAAAAGCTTCCGGTTAGATACTTGGGTGTGCCTCTGTTATTGACTCGTCTCAGATATTCTGATTGCGACATTCTGGTGGAGAGACTTAATAATCGTATCTTGAGGTGGCTGAACAAATACATGTCTGCTGCTGGGCGGAAACAGTTGGTTGTCTCTGTCCTGTCTTCTATGCAGGTTTATTGGTCTTCGATGTTTATTCTTCCTAGCCTTGTCATTAAGGAGCTTGAGGCTAAGATGCGTGACTTTTTGTGGGGTATTGGGTCCAAGTATAATGGGCGGGCTAAGGTGGCGTGGAAAGAGATTTGTGTGCCAAAATCGGAAGGTGGGTTAGGTATTCGCTGGATCAGTGATTTCAACAAGTCTATTATGGCTATTCATATCTGGAGTCTGTTGTCCAAGCGTGATTCTCTTTGGGTGGACTGGGTTTATTCTTATCATCTGCATTCGCGTAATTTCTGGGATTGCAAGGTCCCCTCTGACTGCTGTTGGGGCTGGCGCAAAATCCTGCTGCTTCGGCCGGTGGTTCGTCAATTTATTCAGGTTTGTCTTGGGGACGGGCAAACTGCCTCTGCCTGGTTTAACAAATGGAGTGACGAGGGGTCGCTTTGTCGTGTTATTACCCCTCGCATGGTGTATAGTGCTCGGTTCTCGGCCTCTGATTCAGTTGCGTTGTTGGTTGAGAAAAGGATCCCGGATGCGTGGAATATTGAGCTGCCTCATTTGGCTCATGATGTGCGTGATCGGTTGGTTTGGGTTTCGGGTTCGGTGAGTAGTGATTTCTCTACTTCCGTTGCTTGGCAATCCATCAGATGTACGTTGCCGGAAGTTCCTTGGATGAAGGTTGTTTGGTTTCCTCATTGTTTCCTGAAACATGCTTTCCACATGTGGCTTATCATGAGGAATAGGCTCCTTACACAAGATCGTATCTTGCGCTGGGATGCTGCTAGGAGGAGGAACCAGTATATGATGTGCTGCCCTCTCTATTATGCTAACTTTGATTCTATTTCTCATCTGTTCTTTCAGTGTTCATATTCTATTCAGATTTGGGAGATGTTTCACCAGCGTTTGGGTTTCTCAGGTCGCAATTTGGTTTGGCACCATATTGTTAATTTCCAGATCTCAAGAGCTGGTTCGGAGAGCTTTGAGTCGGTTGTTCGGCGGATTGGAGTGGCTGCGGTTGCGTATTATATTTGGCAAGAGTGAAATAATCGTATATTTCGTAACCAGACTCGACCTCCGGATGTCCTTGGTGCTGTGATTGATGATGTTATTCGGTCTCGTATTATTAGTCTGAAGTTTAGGAAGACCCCCAACGTCTTGGTTAGGCTTGCGGAGTGGGGGGTGTCTGCTGAGTTTGTGTTCAACAATGGTGGCTAAGTTTGTTTGGTTTGTTGGTTTGGCCTAGTGTTGGTCTGTTTGTTTGTTTGGTTGTAGTGGTCCCCCCCTGAAATTTGTGGTTGAGATTTAGTTCTCAAAAGTTTTCAAAAGAAAAAGTTCTTATTTGAACCTAACCCTATATATATATAAATATATATATATATATATATATATATATATATATATATATATATATATATATATATATAGGGAGAGGATCATTTGAGAACCAATTTGTTTTGAGAACTAAAAAGAACTAATTTGAGCCACAAGTTTATTTACATGTATCCACCCTCCCATGAATTGTAGTGGTCCCCCCTGAAACGTGTGGTTGAGATTTAGTTCTCAAAAGTTCTCAAAACAAAAAGTTTTCATTTGAACCTAACCCTATATATATATATATATATATATATATATATATATATATATATATATATATATATATATATTACGAGTATTGTTCAAAATGGCATTTTTGTAATTAAAACCGTCTTAATCGTAAGACGCCTTCTTCTTTCGGTTTCTCCGCGGTGCTCATCCATTCCCAACCATTACCATCCGTTTAAATATTGCTTCATCGGTCCATCTGCGCAGCAAGATAGCACAACCCTAATTCTCAGAAAGCCAAGACTGGATTTTGAACCAGCTACCCTATCTCCCCTTTTGAGGGTGATTTCACTTTGCTTTCCAGCAACCCTGAATTTAGTCATCCGTTTGGGTAATCGGCGATAGCATAGGATCCGAGAATCTCCTTTTTAGAGTGTTTTTCACTACCCTTTCGAAGAAACCATTAATTCAGAAACCCCTTTGTTGAATTGTTTAGGTAATTGACGAATTGGATTCAGACACCCCTCGGTTCAACCCTTTCATCAACCTTCATTACCAAATGAAGCCCTTAATTCAAAATCCAACTGAAATGCAGACTTGCAGGTACCAGATTTGGGATACGGATCTTGAATTTGAATTTTAAACCCTTTGGGTTTGTTTTAGATCTATCACCATGTACCTCTCGATTAGGTCGACTGGCTCTCTCTTTCTTTGAAATCTGATGAAGTAGATACCCACACCATCGGTTCTCTATTTTGGTTATGTCCTTTAATAAATTTTGTTTTTCTGATGTATGTTGGATGATCTTTGTATGCAGATCTAAATTGTGTTGTTGTTCGGTTGTATTTCTGTAAGTTTACTTCACTTAGACTTCTCTTTAATTGCCCATAACCTTCTTCAAACTGTGCAGGTAATTCGAGGATGGATTATTCTTGCATGTGCTTCAATACAAACGTGGTAGAGTTGTGCAGGTTACTATTTTTGTTAAGGTATATACATATTAGGGTTTTTTTAAAGATTTTTAACCATGAACTGTTGTAGGTGCTTCAGGTACTATTTTTGATAATTATATAATTATTGCAACATTTTTTTAGGTTTATTGGATTTTAATAATCCAAGTTATTACCAATTGGGCAATATTAATCCAAATTTCAAAATTTCCCTACATTAATCCCAATTATTAAGGTGTTGGATTTCATTAAACCCCCGTTAAGTTTTCCTTAACTCCGTTAGGTGTTTACTAACGTGGCATCCTATGTGGCTTTTATTAATCAGTGCCACGTTAGCAAAAAACTAACGGAGTTAAGGAAAACTTAACGGGGGTCCAATGAAATCCAACACCTTAATAACTGGGATTAATATAAGGCAATTTTGAATTGGGATTAATATTAGCCAATTGGTAATAACTTGGATTATTAAAATCCAATAACCCTTTTTCTGTAAAATAGTACTCTTTTTGGGTTTTGAGTCATGCTTTTGATGTTTCTACCAATCCTGTTGGATGTAATTTTAGTTAATTTTTGGCACTTGTGATTTGCAATAAACCTTCCTGATGTTTGACTCTTTTTCATGACTACTTGATCTACAGAAGTAGACTTGGCGGTCCGGATATGCCTATATGGACCGTGATGGATATAACCGACCGGTGATGGTGTTCAGACTAGATGGTTGGATATTTTCGCAGAAGATGTTGCAGTTCAGAGAAGTATGTTATTAGAGCTCACAGAAGGTACGTGCAAGGAAGGTGCCTAGTTTATCGATCTATCCATATACTCCCCTAGAGTTGTTGCAACGGTGGATCTGAAAGATGAGAAGATGGGTTTTAGCATTGTTTAGTGGGACCTGCTGGATTTACATCAGAAATTGACCATAAATCAGAAAGTCTCACCAAATTCTGAGCAACATGGAATAAAGCCGATATGAACCATTTACATGAGTCTAATTTTACTCCTATGAAATTTCTTAGGTAATATGATCTTCATTAAGCGCTTATTATTCATTTGCTTTGTTCCCATTTTTTCAAGTGGAGAGAATACATCTTTTCATGTTGTGAATTTTTCCAAAGTTACCTATTACAATGGTTTAAAATTTCATGTTATATAATTTGAAGTCAACTTCTCTAATTATATGAATTAACTCTATAAATATATTCTTTTACTTCTATGACATGACCCATTCCATCTAAGTGCAATAACATCGTGTACGGAAAGTTTTGGTTGTATGTTTTATTGTAGTTCCTCAAATATGTCGAGTCTACTCTACTTCATATCTTAACTGATTCAGACGAGCATGAAGTCTGCCTTTCTTGTAAACCTTTTTGTGTACTAGCAAGTTCAAGTTTCATTTTTAATTTGTATTTTTCTATTTTCCATGTGGATGCAGCAGAACCTGGTGTATCAGCAGGATTCAATAGTGGAGTAACATTATCATCTCTCCTACTAACTACAAGCAACGGGCAAATTTTGTACGTCTAAAATAAAAAAGGCCTCTTTCCTGCTGATACATTAGCTCCTGTTGCAAACCTCTTGAATCCAGTGGGTTCTTTTTTAATTATTAATTAAATCATAAGAATCTACTTAAAAACTTGCATACATAATAATATTTGTTCTTTTGCATTATTAGATGTCCAGAACTGGTGAGAGCACTACACACACCAAGGTTTTGTAATCCTCATTTTATATCTTTATTCTTGAACTTTTCTCTTCTTTCTTATCAGTATCATAACCATATAATAATAAATAAGGCGAGTGGTAGATTTTCAAAGTATTTTTGTTTAGCTGACTCAGATTTATTATAAAATTTTGAGCTTATATTGTTATGTAATTTTATTCTTCTATACCAGGGTAATTAGATTGTAATTGTGTTGTGTATTATTTCACCAATATTAAACAAGTATATATAAGTATACAATTTACATAAAGCCACCCTCTAGAATAAATATTAAAAAACTTATGACTAAAACTGTCTAATATCCCCCGCAAGCTAAGGGTGGGGAGCGACCTGAGCTTGGTCCGAAGAGCTGTGAATCGCTGAGCTAGCAAGGGTTTAGTGAACACATCTGCTATCTGATCATCAGTGGTAATAAACTGAACATGTAGATTCCCCCGGGCAACCTGTTCACGAACGAAATGAAAATCAATCTCCACATGTTTTGTTTTGGCATGAAAGACACGATTAGCTGACAAATAAGTTGCACCCAAGTTGTCACACCACAAATGTAGGGGCTGAAGACAAAGGAACTCGAAGTTCATGCATGAGAGCTCTAAGCCACGCAATTTCAGAGACAGTGTCAGCTAAGGCCTTGTATTCAGCCTCTGTTGATGACCTAGAGACAGTTTTCTATTTTCGTGCAGACCATGAGATAAGATTTGAACCCAGATAGATAGCATATCCCCCCGTGGATCGACGGTCATCGGTGCACCAAGCCTAGTCAGCATCAGAAAAGGTCGTGACATTAGGAAATGCGGAATCAGCATAAGCATGGAGAACACGAGCAGAATTATGCTGAATGAGAAGGCCATGGGAGTGGGTACCTTGCAAGTACCGGAGAACGTGTTTAACCGCCGACCAGTGGTTTTTAGTGGGCACATGCATGAACTGACAGACTTTGTTGACTGCAAATGCAATATCATGCCAAGACAAAGTCGCATACTGAAGAGCCCCAACCGTTTGATGATACTTCACCGGGTTTTCACAAGGAGGGCTGCCACCGAGTCTCAAAACAGTAGTAGGTGTCATAGGAGAGGAGACCGGTTTTGCTTCACTCAGACCTGCACATTTCAGAATGTCCAAAACGTATTTCTTTTGAGATAAAATTAAGTCAGAACCTGTGTGAACCACCTCATTGCCCAGAAAATAAGCAAGCCGACCCATGTCCTGGACCGGAAACAGTTGGCTAAGTTTGGTAACCACCTTGTCAATCGCCGAGGGGTTATTACCTGTCATAATTATATAATTAACATATACCAACATATAGAGAAATGTACCACCTGCAGAATAAATATATAAAGATGGGTCAGTCTTGGAACCCTTAAAACCGAGCTGTAGCAAAGTCGTGGAGAGGCGGTGAAACCAGGCTCTAGGCGCATGTTTGAGTCCATACAAGGACTTATGAAACAGGCACACATGATCTGGGTGAGCGGGATCCTCAAAGCCCGGGGGTTGTTGTAGATAAACTGTTTCTTGCATGTCCCTATGCAAGAAAGCATTATGGATGTCGAGCGGCCTTAGGTTCCATTTCTGTGTAACAACAATAGACAGAAGGAGGCGTATGGTGGTAGCCTTGACGACTGGGCTGAATGTCTCCTGATAGTCAATACCGGGTTGTTGCTGATACCCTTTAGCCACAAGACGAGCCTTGTGGCGAATGATATTACCCTGAGGATCCCGTTTAATTTTGTACAGCCACTTGCAACCCACAATGTTTTTACCCGGAACACGTGGAACCAGAGACCACGTGCCATTCCTTATCAGCGCTTGATATTCGACCGACATAGCTTGACACCACCTAGGATCATTGTTGGCAATGGTAAAGGATGTAGGTTCGGATTCAGGATCAGCAATGGAGGTGTGAAAGGAGCTGATGTTATGCGGTTTCGTTTGCTTAGGATTTTGCCGAAGGTTAGCAAGACGGGTTCGAGGCCAGTTAGGCAGGCGGCGGGGTGGGCTGAGTGGAGGCCGAGGCCGGAGGGGAGGTGGGTTCAGTCTGGGCAGGAGCGGACGTGGGAGGGTCAGGTGTGGAAGGTTTTGAGCAGCGCTCAAAGGTGAAACGAAGGAGCGGTTTTGGAAAATTAGGCAGAGGTGGCGGAGTGGGTATAATTGGGTCATCCACGATTGGGTTCGGGTAAGAGCTGACATACGGGTCGGTGTGGGGTTGAGATTGTGGAGTGGATGAAGGCGGAGCAATGCGGAATGGGAAACATGATTCATTGAACTGAACATGACGTGAGATGTATACGCGATCGGTTTCCGGGTCGAGGAACCGTAACCATGATGGGCAGGGCTGTACCCGAGAAAGACACAAGGAGCGGATCGAAAATCCATCTTGTGTTGGTTGTATGGACGAAGGTGGGGATAACGTTGGGAACCAAAGACCCAAAGAAAGGAGTAGTCTGGGGTCCGTTTGAAGAGATGTTGGAACGGGGAGGTGGATGAATTGTTGCGGGAAGGCATGCGGTTGATGAGGTAAACGGCGGTGTCAAATGCGAAGTGCCAGAATCGGCGAGGAACATTGGATTGTGAAAGAAGAGTAAGGCTGGTTTCAATAACGTGTCGGTGTCGGCGTTCCACAATTCCATTCTGCTCACTCGTGTGAGGGCACGAGAAGCGATGAATGATGCCGAGGGATTGGAAGAACGAGGAAAGGTTGCGGAATTCACCCCCCAATCGGTTTGCACAGTTTTTATTTTTGTTCCAAATGGTCGTTCAACCATAGTGGTAAATTGTTTAAACGTAGCAAAGACATTTGATTTCGATTTGAGAGGGTAAAACCACATAAATTTTATAAAGTGATCAACACATAACAGGAAATATCTATGACCATCAGAAGAAGTAATAGACGAAGGTCCCCACACATCACAAAAAATCAAATCCAATACATTTGAACTTTTAAAATTAGAAGACAATAAATGAAGTTTTGACGATTTTCCAATGCAACAAGAATCACAAATAGAATTAAATTTAGAGTTTTGTAATGGTAACTAATAAAAAATCAACGTAGACTTCAAAAGTTGAGAGTTGGGGTGCCCTAACCGTTGATGCCAAGTTGATGGTGAAGCACGGATAGCGTAGAAGGACACTTTGGGAACCGGTTGAAATCTTGGAAGCTGGAACGAGTATAGCCCATCAGAAGCCGGACCCGTGAGGAGGGTAGTGTGTGTAGACGTGTCCTTCACATAAAAGAAAGTTGCATGAAATTCAAAGTAAACTTTATTGTCATGACAAAATTTTTGAACAGATAAAAGGTTACTTTTAATGGATGGAACATGGAGGATATTGAGCAGATTAAATTTTGGGTAGGTGAATGGATATGTGAGGAACCAATATGTAAAATAGGGAGACCCTTACCATCACCAACACGTAGATTGTCAGTGCCATTGTAGCTAGTGGCCGAATCAAACGAAGATAGATCATTAGCAACATGGTGACTTGAACCAGTGTCGGGTAGCCACACGTTGGGAGCTTGTGACCGATAATCTACAAAGTTCGCTGAAGGTTGTGACCACAGCCGAATGGTAGACGAGTCACGTTTGGGACAATCCGACGGGATGTGACCAATCCCACACCTGTTACACGTGTCAAAAACAGTATTTTAGAGGTAGCCCAATCAAACGAGTTACGGTTACCTTCGGGAGGACCGCTGTTGAGGGTCGCCCGATTCTCAGAGCCACTTTAGCCTTGGCGATTGTTGTTTCGAGGGCGGGAGTTGTTACGTCCCGCATAGTACGCATGAGGGGGCTGAGTTTGAGCCGGTAATTGCAGTTGGAGACCTAGCTGGGCTGCCAAATTTTGGACAGCCTTGATTGCGTCAGAGTTAGCCACCGGGGAAGGTGGCCGCTTCACCGTAGAGGCAGTGTGGAAGGCCTGGGTAGGTGGAACTGTTGGGCTGGGTTTTTGCAACATGTACTCATGATCAACAAATAGAGCGTGAAGCTCATTGAAGATAAGTTGGCGGGACAATGCAGCAGATTTAACCCCGTTGTATTCTTCGCGAAGACCGGAGACAACCAACATGACAAGATCTTTCTCCTTCATTGGTTCTCCAATATTAGCAAGGGCGGTGGCGTACTGTTGGGCCCGGTTGAGATAGGCGGTAGATGTCTCATCAGGTTTCATCTGGATATGGAGAAGTTGATTCTTCAGCGTGTATTCTTGAGATGCGGTCTGTGGCGAGTAAGCCCGCTTGAGGGCAAGCCACACATCTCTGGAGGTGGTGGTACCCTGGACATGAAGGAATGTGGATTCTGAGATTGTAGACAGAAGGAGCATCTGGACATGGGCATCATTAGCGATCCAGATAGCATGCTGTGGGTTGGGTGTAACTGCAGTAGGAGCCGGGGCTGTATCCTCGGCGGTGGTGGCAGCAGGGCGGGTAACAGTTACGGTGGCAGGGGGCAGGCGATTGAGCCATCAACATACCCGTAAAGGCCATAAGTGATAAGGAAGGGGGTGATTAGGGTTTTCCAATAACCATGATTGTCTTGGTTAAGGGTGAACCCAAACTTGTGAGAGTTATGGGTGGTACGTTCTTTTTGATCAAAGAGTGTGAGGGTTGCCATGGAGGAGGGAGGGGATGATCGAAGATGGTGAAGGTGGTAGGGCCGGCTGATCGGCGCTAGGGTTAAAGGATGGTGGGTCGAAAAAAAAGTTTGGCTCTGATGCCATATTAGATTGTAATTATGTTGCGTATTATTTCACCAATATTGAACAAGTATATATAAGTATACAATTTACATAAAGCCACCCTCTAGAATAAATATTAAACAACTTATGACTAAAACTATATCTAATAAGGGTCTACGAACAAACAGTTGTTAAAGACCATTTATTTCAACTGCTTTGTTTGTGTTAATTGAACCTGTAGGATTCGAGGAGCTTTAGGGATATGATCTTGATTGGTTTAAGGCCCCGCTAAACAGTAGTGTCAGCAATTAAATTAAGGAATGAAACTTAGTAGGAAACCAAGATAAAATTCATTTCCAGTTAAACTCCATTTTATTTTTCATAACATTTTCTAATGGTCTCCATTAGCACTAATTGTTCTGTTATTTTATACAGGTTATTTTGCTGTTGTTTGCTTTGTATTCCAGTTTTGCTTAGGGTAGCCTTTTATTTCAAAACTTTTCCTCTTATTTTTTCTTAATCATGTATTTGGCCCCTTTATAGCATCTAAACTAACTACCACCTTTAAATGTATCTTTTTAAGAGGTAAATTAATAATATTTTTGTTGAAGGTTTAAACTTTATAGAGTGAGCGTGTAATAAGATTTTGTAAAAATGTGCATATGGCTACCTGATTTTTAAGAGGTAAATAGGCATACCACCTCATGTAGGATGACTATGTCAATTTCTTTATCATCCGAAAAGGGAATTTGACTAAAAGTGAGTCAGCTGGCATATTTAACTCCTATGAATACAATTTAAAACCTTTGATAGATTAATTCTTTCCATTTAAGCTTAATTATTATTATTATATTTTGGATACTGGAGAATAGTTTTAATGTTTGGAAAGTTATTTAATATTTATGAAGTCTAAATATGTGATTATTCAAGGGTGAAATTAATAGTTCTTATAGTAGAGAACTCAGATTCGTTAAATTTTCAGGACTTTCCCAGATATATAACTTCTAGTATTTTGGATAAACCTTCTGGCAGTTTGGGGGGTCGGTGTCTTTGTCTACAAAGGATGCGGCATATTTGGGCTGACTGTTGTGCTACTACCAATGGATGGGCCTAGAGGTCTTGTAAATCAAAGATATGGAGGCTGCTATTATTTTTCTTTTGTATAGGAGCTCATAATCCAAAGAGTTCAGATATAATAGGGGTTGGATGCACAGGCTGGGAGTTAGTATAGTGGCTAAGTTAATATAGTGGCTGCCAAATCACATGTGGGTCGAAATTGTTAACTTTGAATGACAAATTTAGGGTGCATGGAATTTAGTTGGGCTGTATTACATCCATACTTGAGCCAATGCCCTTGGACCCACTGACATAGAATTCTTAAATATGTTAAAAGAACATATAAATGACTTGTTTTTTTTTTTTTTGGGTAAAGGGTTACCCCGGTGATTTTGTATATATATACCACAAAGAAAAGAACAAGTAGTAAGGAGAGCCCTTACTAGTTCATACTTGGGACAATCCCCCAAAGCATGCAAGCCCAAAAGAAATAAAACCAACAAAAGAAACACACCCACCTAGAACTCAAACATCTAGGAAACACAAAAACAGAAACACAAAAGACTACGTAGTGGCCATGATGTCAAGTGAACCAATCTTCCACGAACTCAAAACCTGGTCGACCCTCGCGGTCCTCTTGTACTTCAAACCCATCAACCGCCAACGAACCACTTCAATAATCCTGCCAGCCACAATGTCAGGAGGGCGAGCATGATTGTTAAACAGCCGGTTATTTCTTTCTTGCCAAACAAGATACGCTGTAGCATGGACCACCAACTTATCAATAATAATCTGAACCGACTTCACCGACTTGCCGATAAAGAAGCCAGAGATGTCAGCCCAAACATTGGAAACCCCATTCATACTCGTGTACGGCTTAACAATCTCTCAAACCTGAGCAGCAAAAGGGCACTGAAAGAAAAGATGATCACGAGAGTCATAATCCTTGTAACAGAGAAGACAACACATCATATTCATATTCTTTCGTCTCGCTATATCCCAACCCAAAATCTTATCCTGGGTAATCAAACAATCACGCATAATCAGCCAAACAATAAAAGCATGACGAGGGACACACTGAGCAAACCAAACAAACTTTACCCAGGGAACGTCCACACTTCTACACCGAATAGATTCCCAAACAATGGACGAGGAGAAGGCATACGATCTATCATCCAAACGCCACTGCAGCCTGTCATTCTCACTATTCTTCAAACGAATCTGCTCAGCCTCATTCAAGACCGGGAACAAATCACGCCAAGCAGACGGCCACATATTCCCTCTAGAATCAAAAACATCAGACACCTTAGTGTGTGAAGTAAAGCCCGCCGAATACCTGATGCGAGGGGAGATGTGATGACATAAGGGACCCGAAGGCAGCCATTTATCAAACCAGACAGATGTGGACCTCCCATTACCAATGCACGACCACACAAACGTACGAATAAGAGGCCGAATGGCCATAAGCTTCCTCCAACTAAAGCTGCACACAGCCGTGCATTTGTACTCCCAAAAATTACGGTTTTTTAACCGATAAGTATACACCCAGGCGATCCAAAGAGAGTTGCGTCTAATGAGGATACTCCAAACATGAGTGGCCGTTAAGGATTTATTCATATCATCAATCCGTCTAATGCCCAGGTCACCTTCAGTCTTCGGGACACATACATGCTTCCAAGCAACCTTCGCCATCCCTTTTTTAAAAGTACCCTGACACCAAAGAAAATCACGCATCTTCTTCTCAAGAGAAGAGGAAACACTAGCAGGGAGGATAAAAACCGAGGACCAGAAGATATGAAGCGATGAAAGAACAGAGATAATTAGTTGAACCCTACCCGCAAAGGACAAAAATCTGTTTTTCCAATTCACAATCCTGTCCTCAAGACCATCAATAAGAGGGAGACAATCATTGACCGAAAGTCTAGATGAGATAAGAGGCACCCCTAAATAACGAACCGGAAGGGTCCCCTCCTCCATGCACATAATGGCAAGGATATCAACCTTAACCTGATCCGGGACATTGCAAAAGAAAGCAGTACTTTTCTGAGGGCTGGGACGCAGGCCTGTAGTCCTAGAGAATAAAGATAGCACCCCAAAAATAACTCTAGCAGAATGCACATCTCCCCGAGAAAAGATAAACAAGTCGTCAGCAAAGCATAAATTGATGATTTTCAGCTTCTCACAATGGTGATGAAACCTGAAAGACCTATTCACCCTAGCAGCCTGCTGAAACATAAGGGTAAGCACCTCCATAACCAACGTAAAAAGGTAAGGGGAAAGCGGATCCCTTGTCTAAGACCCCTTTTCCCGCGGAAATACCCATAAAGATTGCCATTGATGCAAATGGAGTAAGAGGGAGTAGAAACACACACCATAATCCACTTGATGAACTTCGGATGGAAGCCAAAACCATATAAAGAAGCTTCCAGAAAACCCCAATCAACAGTATCATAGGCTTTTTGGATGTCAATCTTGAAAGCACTACGGGGCGGACCCCTCCCCCTATGATAGTTATGCATAAGCTCTTGAGTGAGCAAAATATTATCCGATATCCTTCTCCCCAGAATAAAAGCAGATTGATTGATATCAACAATGTTCCCAAGCTCCGTCTTGAGACGATCGGCCACAATCTTGCTAATACACTTGTAAATAACATTACAACACGAAATAGGCCTGAAATCAGTAACCCTAGGAGTAGCCACTTGGGACAAGAGCAATAATAGTGTGATTCAGCTCATTCAGTAATTTGCCAAAGTCAAAGAAATCCTTAACCGCAAGACAGACCTGTTTACCCACAATAGGCCAAGCCTTTTTAAAGAAAGCAGCAGTAAACCCATCAGGACCCGGAGCCTTATTGTCATTCATAGCGAAGATAGTATCTTTAATTTCTTTGTCATCAATCACCCGAGTCATGTGAATAGCCAACGAAGTATCAAGTTTTCTAGTAAATAGATCAGGGGGGACAGAAACGTCTACATCACCAGCACACCCCAAAAAATCTTCATAGTGACTAACAAAAGCCGGAGGAATAGCCTCCCCCTCATGTTTATTTCCAAGCACATCATAAATCAGGTTAATACGGCCTCTGTGATTTCTATTTTTCAAAGACGCATGAAAAAAAGCCGTATTAGAGTAACCTAGAGCAAGCCAATGAACCTTAGACTTTTGTTTCAAAAAAGATTCCTCATCAAGGGAATACATCCGAAACTCATCCAAGCACCGTCTCTCCTCATCTCTCAAATGCTCATCCATGGGATTTTTATCAATAGCAAGTTGAATCTCATCAATCCTCTTTCGACTAGCCGCCACATTTTCATGCACGTTGCCCTGCATGTATAATAATTTACGTAAAGGAGGTTTAAGGAGCTTCATTTTTTTCGCTACACAAAATTGAGGCACCCCAGCAATGTTCGTTTCCCAACCAGCTTTAATCACCTCCAAAAAACCCTCTTTTCCCGTCACAAAGTTGGCAAACTTAAACGGTTTCGGTTTACTCTTCTTTATAGGGAGAAGACGAAGAACACAAGGGCAGTGATCCGAAATCCTGTAAGGCTGGAAGACAGCAGAAGCCTCCGGGAACTCATCAATGAAATCCACGTTCCCCATCACCCGATCAATCTTCTTTAAAACACCCACTCCAGACTTTGGTTTCTGACTCCAAGTGTAGTGGAATCCAGCCATATTAATATCAGAAAGAGCCACATCATTAACACACTCTTTAAAATCCTGCATACCAATGTCACTAACTGACGAGCCCTCAAGTTTATCCTCCACATTAAGAGCAGAATTAAAATCCCCCATAACAATCCAGGCCCTATCCTTGACAAAGACATTGTGTAATTTAAGATCATTCCAAAGAATTCGTCTCTTAATATAATAGTTATGGGCATAAACCACTGAGCAAAGAAACACCTTACGGGAGACCTTGCAAATAATCTGAGCATGCATTACTTGGTCAGTTTGAGAATAATCATAACATCAAACACATTCATATCCCACCCTAGGATAATACGAGTACCTTTAGAACATAACCCACCATTTGACGTCCAGTCCCAACCTTTGAAGACACCCTGACACACCTTAAAAAGTTTGTGAACATTTACATGAGACTCCAATATAGCACAAAGAGAAAGATTATTTTCCTTAACCACATGGCGAACCTCTTTCTGTTTAAGGGGACGGTTCAAACCCCTAACATTCCAAGCAGCAAGACTAATCATTAGAAACATCGACAGAAGGAGTGCTTGCCCCTTGAATATTTTTTATCGTCCCATCCACCATGAAGGCTTCAACCTCAGTTTGAACATTCTCAATGTCATCATCACCATCAATTTGCATCCTTCATCGAGTTTTTAGAGGATGAGGCTTCAGCCTCATAACCAGCTCTATGGCTTCTTTCAAACCCCAATAGAGCATCCCCATCACCTAAGATATCATATTTATTTGATGTAGAAAACCCCACACTCTTTTGCGGACCACCCTTAGAATCAACACTCTTTGAATCAGTTTTTGGTTTAGCATACACAGGCCGATACTCAAATTTCTGCTTGACTTTAGTTTGGATAACATTTTGTTTCTTAGCCACCTGTTTTCCTTTTGGTTCCACAAATCCCTCCTCATCAATCTTCGGAGGCCTATTTTCCTGCTTATGTTTAGGGCATTCATTCGAATAGTGCCCATAGACACAACAATGCTTACAACGTGGGGGTTGCCACTCATACTCTACCCCAATGGTTTCGGTGATAAACGAGTCATCCTCTATATTTGGAATAGCACATTCTGAACAAAATCTTGATCAGCAGAGATCTCTATGAGGGCTCTCGCAAAACTACTCCTTCCCCAACTGTTTAAACACATCGAGGCTGTTAATGAGTCAAGCATTTTAGGCACTCCAACCTTAGTTGCAATCAAACTTAGCCCGTCATCGGTAAACGCAGCTAGAGGAACATCATGAAGTTTCACCCAAACCGCCACACTTTTGATATCATCCTTTTTTAATTGTGTAGTAGGTGTCCAAATGTTAAGGAACATAGGACGGTTTTTGATTAACCAAGGACCTCCCTCCATAGCATCCAACATACATACCTCTCTCAGTTGAAAATTTGAAGAAAAAGAAACCCGTAGCATTCATCATAACCTTTGCAAGACCAAACTTTTTCCATGCTTGCTTAACATAATACTCAACAACGGGGAATGCAATTCGATCTCCAAGAAAATATCCAAACAAAGTAAATGAAAGCTTTTCATGCACAATACGAACCGAATCTTTTGAAAGAACAATGTCTGCACCATCTCTAATGACATTAGATTGAAGAGCACGAAAATTAACGGTTTTTTTGTTCATACCTCCCATCACCGAAGCAGCATATGATTTTGGCGATTGCTCAGTGGTTGTCGAATTGGCCGGATGTGCAGCTGACACCGGATCAGTCGGAGTAGTAGCCACGCTTTTATCATGATCAATTTGTGCAAGAAATACCACCTTCTCCCCCTGAGATTTTACCTCGTGATCATTCGGTTGAGACCCCACCATCTTAACCTTGTCACCCTTGGTAAGATCCGAGTTGTTCTTCAGATTTCCACGTTTAGTAATCGGTTTACCATCAATATTCTTCAACCGGCTAAATGGGCCAGTTGCAGCCTTACCATCGGGTGGGAGACCTGGCGTATTACTCGCCATGCAGAAAGTTGAACCACCGTGGGAACCCTAGTTCACCCCACGTACCAGCACTAACGAATACGTTCCCAAGCAATGAATCAGTCAAAGGATCTTCTTCAGATGCGACTTAGACTAACCCAATGCCAGAAACAGATTGTTATACACCAACGAGGGCTTAGTAGAATTCCCGGAACGAGCAAACCCTAATCGAAAGATCCAGAATTCAGCTAACAGATTCGTTACGATAGTAAGCTAATTCAAGGATCTTATGCAGATGCAACTTGAATCAACCAATTACCGATCACAGATCGTTATACCAAACTTGGATACCGAAAGGAGAAGACGAAAAATAGAGAATCCGGTAAGAAGTTGCCGGAGAAGAGAATTACGGTGAAGTAAACCCTAGTCGCCCAAATCGCCCTCAGAGAGAAATTCCATTTTTTAGCATGGCTTCATAAATTTATAAATGACTTGTTGTTTAGGCATGCCGCATGCTAACTGATCTGAATACACAAGGAACCACAATTTAATTAGCCCCAAACTTTTTATATATCTGGTCGACATATGAACAAGTACCAACTTTTATAAATAATATACATGCTCCTTTGTAAAACCTCTTATGTGTTTCATGATGTTTAGGTATTTAAAAGAGATACTTTCAGTATTTATTTTAGACTTTCAGCATTAGAAAAATTATACACTTCATGAGTTATATGTTACCATCACCTGTATGTGTTCTCATCTATGGTTGCTGCAGTCGAAATCTCATTATATTTACTATACTGATTGCTCTCTATTATATGGCTTCTACAAACTAGAATATTAGACATACATCTACTTCTCTTGGTAGTATAACTTGATATGTGACTTGATTCTGTTTATTTTTATAGTATTATTGTTTGTAACCATTCCTTACTTTTATTTGTTTTCGCCAAGACTAATTATTTTACTTATTAGCAAATGGCAACAACCTAAGAGGTCTGCAATAGGGAGCAACCATCACTTTTCATTTGAACTTTCTGTAAATTTGAAGTTCAATCTCTTCATATAACAATGATTTTCATCATAGAAAATTTAGTTTTTGACAAAGTTATATATAAATTGAAGATGTTACTTAGAGTTTCATCTCCCCTCTGCCCCCTTTTTCCCCTTTCTCAAGTATACCACCATTTGAAATTTAATTTTAATGCTTTATTTCTAAGGTTTCACTCGGTGTTAACGTGATGACTCAAAAGAATTTCGGACTTGGAGTGTTGAATGGGACAGAGCGTTGCAAATGGATCCGAGAACGAATCCGTTTGTGGGTTTTTGAAGGCTTTCTTTGAGGCGTTTGATTGAGCAATGGGGGACATGAGTTTGAACAGTGTGAAGACCCGCCGGAGAGGAGAAATTCGGTGCCGGTGCGATTCTTTCTAGACAACAAAAAATTGACTAAAAAAACATACGAATTGATCGGTTAGTTTCCTTTTAACTTTATTTGCCTATTTGGTCTTTGTATATGATGATTCTTGTAATACTTAATTCTGTACTGTACAGTCAATTATTAAAACCACATTTATTTAAATCTTAATTAACAGTTTTAAAAATTATCTATAATAAATAAAAGCATCGTTATTCATAAATAACCTCTATAACTGATGACAACTTCATGTGCAATGTATGATGTCTACTATAATACCTATTGTTAGTTTAGAAATGACAACCTAACTGATAGGATGAACCAAATCCAGATGTAGTAGAGTGTTGCTGATTTTATCACTATTATTATTGGATTTCCAATACGATCACAGGAGGATGTTACATTGATTTAGAGGAGTTTAGTTTATGTAAAAAAACCTAAGATTTCGTGTTCTTAAGATCTGAGTTATTGTAATCCTTTTTAGATTAAGTCAACGGACAATGAAGACCTATTTGCAGACTGACCCATGCTCGAACGGGTAGGATGGAATGAACCCCTTGTTGGGTCATGAGTCAAGCCCTTTGAAGATTATGAAAATTCCTATAATCTCGACATTGAGATTGATAATCAGTGGTGGTGGACCAATCTCTACCCAATGGGTCATCCCAAAATGAGGACACATTGCCTTAACTGTTTGAAGAAGATGTGGAGTAAGCAGGAGCCCTAAAAAGAAATGGAACAAGTGGTCAAGGTGAAAAGAAGAAAGATAAAGACACTAATTATTAGCAGGTTGATAAAGAGATATCGGGTTATGATGTTTTTGTATGTAAGTGATGTACATTAAGGTGAAGTATAATTTTGCTAAAATGGACATAGTTATGTAGGTTTTGTTTGCAATGTGGAATGATTTACATTTGACATATTATGTGGATGTTTTATTCCTTTCTTTGTAACAATTTATATTTTTGTTTTTTTATATAACCGTCTCTGTATTAAGACATGTATAAGAGTTTATGTGGTTCTTAAAGCGGCCTTTCTTTATAATTATATCATATGATTGTTACAACTTTCTCCTTAAACATCATGTATCTTTGGTTTTCAAAGTTATCATTTACCGTGATTAGTTTTACTCTCTTGGTTCCGGCTAAATTCCTGGAGTGATGGACACTAATGTCAAATCCATGATCGGAATGCTTAGACAATTTTGTCAGATTATAAAGGATAAAAGTGAATTTTTATTCTGTTAATTTCTTCGATCAAAGTGTATTCTAACAATTTACAGCAATAATTTTTATAAATTGTCTCGTTTTATGGGGTTTGTAAGGTTCTTTTTTATTGGCTATGATGCATCTGACGGCGACGGGGCATCAACCGCAGTCAGTGCTCGGATTTGAGCCATATATATATATATATACTAGCCTGGTGCCCGCGCGTTGCGGCGGAGAAAGTTTATAGTGTGTTATTCATCATTTGTTAGAGCGTTATGGCGTCACGACAATTTATTATCCGGTACATACGCTTTCTGTGGCTGCGACAATTGACTCGTGACCTATGGAAATTTGCGCGATAAGACGACAACAATTAACCAATGTAATTTTAATGGTCCAAATATAGTCCTTGTAATAGTTCTACATTAACCCATCTCATGTGTACATGGATTTTAAAGCATCCAACTAAAATTACAATAGTTTTGAGGAATGCAGTGTTCATCAATAGCAGAAGACCATTCTTTCAATGTGGTATAACAGCATCACCAACTTGGTATCTTATTCAAGACGCAACTACACTAAAGTAGGAAATTGGAGAAGCAAACAAAAATATGTTCTACATGAAATAATGTGGTATAACATCATCACCAACTTGGTATCTTTGTCAAGACGCAACTACACTAAAGTAACAAAGTGGAGAAGCAAACAAAAATATGTTCTCTCATGAAATTCAACATGGAGAGTGGTTATAGAAAAAAAAAATGAAGTATAGAAAGAAGCACTAACCATTTGACCTTGCCATACAAACAATCTCCAACAGCAATAAAAAAAGGGTATTACAATTCGAGAAACACACACAACTTATTGTAGTCATATGGTTAATATATATTTAAGTGCAATACAAATAAATAAAAACAAAGGCTGATTTAGACAAAATAAAAGAATTAAAGTTTTGAGTCATCATATTTTCAAATTATTCAATAACCACGAACCCTTTGGATATGGGTTGATCTATTCAAGAACAACTATCAAACTTCCTCTTAAAGCTTTACATCAAATCTAGAACAAAAATAACTTATAGTTCATTCTAATATGATTCATCAAGAACCAACACCTGTTCTGCTAATTATGAAAAATTCACTTATTTTTTAACCAATTGGGTCATTGGGTAACAAAGATTTTCTTGATCAATTGGTTCCTACTCAGAGAAAATTGTAGCTATTTTGGGTAACACTGCCAAATGTACAGAATTAGTGCACTTGGCTTTCAAATACATCTAGACATAACTTTATTATTTTGAAATCCTCTTGATTGCTCCATTTTAACTCCACCTGGGCTTTTTCTTTCCTCTTCTCTTCAAGATCCTATATGTACTTAACAACAATTCAGTGAATAGGTTACAAATAAAAAAACAGCAAGTAATATTTAAAATTTCAGTAGTATAAATCATTGTAATTTTAATGCCTATCACACTGCCCCAACCTCCCAACTGTGTGTTAGGAGAGACCAAGTTAAATCTCTATGTGCTTGAAGTCTTCTCTAACATGGAGAGTAATAATGATACTTGTCTAAGTAATGGATACTTGCTTTTTAAATCAACTTGTTTCGAGTTAAACAACCTTGACTGACCCTTGCCCTACCCGAGCCAACCCACCTGTTTTTCCAAGACTAAGTTTTAGGTTTAGATGAGCTTATAAACTCACTTGGCTCTCTAAAATTAGTCAGTGGTGTTAATCTTGTCATCAAATTTTAGTTTTAGGCCTAACAGGTAAAGTTTAGTAAAAAATTTATGGCTATTCATAAATCTAAGTGATTTTCAATGATTAAAATCCTAAATATCTAACCGGGTCAACTTGAAAGTTTGTTGGAGATGTTGAAGAGAAAAGAACCATTTCACTTAAAGAATGAAGTGGTAGAACATCCCAAGGATGCATGCATCCATAGAACATCGCTCCACATGCAACGAACCACCAAATCAAAACATAATCGTAATCTCCCAACCCAAGGAAAGATCCTAATTGACACACAAACCTGTTGGGTGAGAATACCCAGATTGAACCCACCAAAATATGCAGCTACCAACACCACTTTAATCAATGTAACAGAAGCCCCATCAGAATCCCATTTGATGAAAACAACCCAATGACTTCCTTTTGAAACTGTGCATTGATTGAAGGGCCCCCTGAAGCAAACTTCCTTATCACTCAACCAGATTAAATCATGCAACGAAGCAAACAGGTGAGCTGCAACCCAACATAAAATAGACCAGGCACGTCAAAATTTGAATCTTAATAATCAAATTCAAAATATCTAATTCTTTGATGTATTAAAAAAAGCTGTATATACAAATATTAATCTTTTAAACTCGATTTTCACTTCATTCAGCAGGAAAAATAAACGTAGTTCAGTCACACGTAGTATAAATAAAACCAATTTCATTCTTGGGTGGCCAAAAAGTCATTTCAATCTATGGGACTATGGTTACCCCCCATCATATATCATCTCTTAAAAAATATGATTATTTTCTCAACAGTTTAGTTTGCATGATCTTACTCAATATCTTGATTATCTATACATTTCAGAAAAATAGTCGGTGGGTCAGCCCAACACAACCCATCTAGACCAGTGATACAGATTTACCCATTTTAGCCCCGAGCCATATTGAGTCTTGACCCAATTCAACCAGATTATTAAGTTATTCCTGATGCCTATAAACATAGTTTGCATATTCTTATTTAACATGAACATCAAAATCAAAACAAAGTTAGGCTACAATGGTTCTCATTAAAGAAGAATCAGAAAATACACATAAAAAACACATCAAAGGTTAAGTCTTAAAAAGTTAGACCAGGCATAGATAAAGTCTGTATAAACTTAGAACATAGATTTCTGTATAAAATTTGGTTTCACATGACTTGGTTGCAACTTTCTATATAAATCAGATCAAATAACTTTAAAAGTTAGATCAAAGAAATTTCTGTATAAATCACTTACAAAACACTATAGATTTCTGAGTGAATCAGATCAAATAACTTTGGTTGCGAATTTCTGTTTAAACTTAGACCATAGATTAAGTCTTTGAAAGTTAGAATCATTAAGACTGAGTTGCAAATTTCTGTATAAACTTAGACCATAAATGTAAAACTTACCTCAGGAGATTATAACTTTTTCAAAAACTTACCTCACGAGAATGCAGCTTTCCCTTGTAGACTTTACCAAGCTCTCATTTTCTAAGCAGGATTTCCCCACTGAAAGAACATGTGGCATCCTCCATTTCCTTTAGTGTAAAAACCAATGACCCATATCGCCTTTTTGGAGGCGGATTTTGAATGTTTTGATCAAGTTCAAGCTTCCAACACTCCACAGGTCCCTGAAAACTCATCTTTCGTTATTAGAATTTCATGAAATGCGAACTTGAAGAAGCTGAGAAAACATACATGGATCAAGATGATTTTGTCAAACCCAATCTAGTATACAACTTCAGAAAACAAATAAAAACCCAAAATTAATGTAACTCACTCTAAAAACATAGGTTAACAACGAACGAAACACATAAAAGTCAAACTTTGAAGTATTATAGAAAAATTATAAAACTGAATACTCAAATTTTATAGGAATACAAATCAAGGGTGAAGTTTTAAAAAAAAACTCATAACAATCATCTAAAAATTTAACAAATTTTACTAAACATGTAAGAAATACCTTGAAAGCAACATGCGAAGTGCCAGGGCTCTGTACCCAAACATCATTTCTCACCTGTTTACCAGATCTGCAACATCAAAACCATAGCGACCGATTATACATTTATTTCTTCAGGTTTCTCTAATTAAAATGTCGTAAACAGATCAATATAGCCAAATAATACATGTAGAATACCAGTCCAAAATTATGTTTCTGTTTGTGAATTTCTTTCATATATCCCTTAAAGTTTTTAGAACATGCAACCGAGGAGTCAAAACCAGCCGATAGAGGGCTAAAATTCTGTTATTAAATCGTTTGACCTGCAGAAAAATGAGGAAAATACACATTCGAACATCTGTTAGGTTACTATAAAGCTGAAATCAAGATGTGAGCCAGAAGATATTAGCCGTTGTATACATAGCTGATAGCCGGACAAAAAGACGAAGAACAGTGGAGATCTTGCAACAAAAATCGACTATATAGAAAATTAAGAAGATATTTTAGGTCAATATAATCCTTTCACTGCAATCGTAATGCATGCAGTCTAATGATTAGAGAATTACCAAAATGAAGAACACAAGCATAGCTTTAATGACGGAACGGATTCCAGCTTACTCCTTTAACTTTCTTCAGCCTTGTTTCAATCGACGAATAGCAAACCTATTTCTAGAAATCCACCAAGAAGATTACCGACAGTTTATGATGACAAATTAGGCAGGTGTGTGAAACATGAAGAAATTAGAGGTCAAGAACAAATATAAACTGTAAACGACAAACATAAATTCACGAAAATTTAGCGATGAACAAAGCTGTAGATTCTGGAAGTAAACAAATTGTGGTAAAATGGATGCTAACCATGATTGAAAATATGCCAATAGGGTGTTGTTAAGTTGGCTTATTTGCCTAAACAAACTTGGTGCATCTGGTGGTGAATAAATAACATTGTAAAAGTGTTTTGGGACACCATGCTCCATCATCCATACACCATAACCTCGATTCCGTGTCGCTACTTCAAGTTAATTACATATCAGTTTCCTTTGGTACCGGAGACCTTAGATTCCATCAATTCGAATCCTACTGTCATAGCCTCTTGCACCTGCACCAATATGTGCAATTAAGTAATTTGAAATTATCAAAATAACACAAACTATAGAAGGAAAAATTCAAATCATACATAAAAATAAGAGGTTCAAAACTCCAGCTACTGTTAAAGTCTCCAAGAGACCAACTCAGAACCAACATGAGATTCAACTTGAAAATCAAAATCATCTAATATAATTCGAAACTACAACTGTCGTGAAAAGCTGAAAATCTATACCAGAGGTTTAATTAGTCCCGGAAACTGCTGTGATTCAATTATCAACCTGCGCAAAGTCACAAATAGAGAACATAATCTACACAATCAAGAATAAAAAACAACAAAGAAATTATTACAAAAAAAACTCAACGATTGGAAGAATTCGAAGAAGAAGCAAGCTACAATGAAATGGTTCTAAGGAAAATCAACTCGTTCCAACCAGAACTAATATGAGTTTTCTTAAAGCAACTCGTCTTAACCCAGAACCATCCCGACCCATCCTCGACTTTGTCGTTTTGTCAAGTCACATACACTCCAAATTCATCAAACATTAAAAACTTGAAAAAACAGACCACAAAAATTAGACCAACATTACATCTCAAATTTTAAACACCAAAGATGGGCACTAACTTTGCACCACAACAGTAACTGGATTGAACAAATAGGGTTTAAAAAACCCTGTATTGTGGCCGAATCAAAGAAAAAACACCATAATAACAAATGCAAACGGTGTCTGCAAGTTAAATCAGAGTAAAACCCAATAATTATCCAGTGAAGAACATAAATGGCCAAAAAAATTAACAGAAACATACCTCGCGTGGTTCGATCTATATGCAACACCTGAAAAAGGTAAATCACACTTATGCAAACACGAAATTTACGAAGTCAAGCAATAGATACATGTGGCAAAGGAAAGCAGAACATACCAATTGAAGAACTCGTTAGGGCAAACCGACAGAAATCAGAGAAGAAGTTCCCAGCGATTGAACAACCTGAGGCAACAGAAAGTAAAAGAGAAAAATCAAGCACTACCTAAAATGCAATTCGAGTGAATGATTTCTCGAAAATTATACATGGCATTGAAAAAAAGTAATGTTACCAGAGGTGAGATTTGAGCAAAATCTGTCAAAAACCCTAATTTGATATCTGCTTCATTTCGTTGAGGGAAAAAGACGAAGAGAGCTACGTTCCATTGCTTCATTTCGTTTAGGGAAGAAGACGATGAGAGCTAGGTTCCATCGATTTCTCTGAGCATCAGATTTTCTATGAAGAACAAAATCAGAGGAGTAACTCTTAATCGAAGATACTAACCTGGTGGGGTGCTTCTGATGCTCGTAGTTGGAGCGAGAGAGAGAGACGGCGAGAGATAGGGTTTTGGAACCGAGTAGGAAGACAGGATGAGGCTGTAGTTGTCGCCTGCTCGAGAGAGGGAGGGCGGAGGGTCGAGAGGAGGCTGTATGTGAAAAAAAGCTTATATACCTAGGGTTAGTGTTTACTCGTGTCTTTCCATGGCACCGAGTTTTAAGAATCCAGAAGAGTTTGCGCAGTAAAAGCTTGTACACATTGCATAATCTTTTGTACGTGTCTTAAAATTAAGACATCACACTTTCTCTCTCCAATATGTATTATATATAGTAATAGATATATATATATATACTAGCATTGTGGCCGCACGTTGCGACGGCGACAATTTATAGCGAGTTATTAATCATTTATTCACGTGTTATGGCGGCATGACCATTTACATCGTGGTATTCGTTGTGGCGGCAGTATTTTATAGCGTGTTGTTCTTCGTTTGTTCATGGTTTATTGTGGCGCAACAATTTACATCCCGGTATTAGTTTCTGTTAGCGCGATGTGGCCCGATGACAATTTATAAGGCGGTTTCAAGTTCTGATGGCTCTAAAATCTGAATTTGAGAAAGACCCACTAAGAGCGGTTGATAGAATTTGCAGTCTACATTTTACTAAGATTCAAACATCACATGGTCGTAATCAATGACAAACCGCACAAAAATAAATCATAGGGGTAAAAGAAAGTTGTGACAGAAACCAAACGCTAAATATAATTCTTTTATGTCTCTACACTTTTAACATGAGAAATCTGGAACCGTTATAAACTTAATGTATGAATGTTGTTCTCAAATTTAGTAGCTTAAAGAACTTGATCCATATGGACCACACTTTGAGTTTAAATCCCATATTTTAGTTCTATGGTCTTTTAGAAGAAAACAAGGTTGTTACCATCTGCATGTTGTAGCGGGGGAGCGAAAACTATTATCACGGGTTGTTTTTTTTCCAATTTTTGAAGAACTTACTTTGTTAGAGCATATTCCTATGCTACGAAGTGTCTCGTGCATTATATCTAGATAAGAGCATTTTTGTGAGTCTTAGGGGCAGCATACCAAGCAACAGACCATTGGTACGCTGACCAACGTACCAAATGGTACGTTGGATGGTATGCAGCTTAATGAGTGTTACCTATAAATAGGTTGACCTTTTTAGCATGTGAAGAGCTCTTGGTCAGATTCTACACTTTGTGTGTGTGTGTGTTCTAAAGAGAGAAACCAAAGCTTTGTAATTGTTCTCTTCGTGAAATCAATAAAACAAAGCGTATTTACATTCTCGTGCACTAGATTGATCGGTTCTTCTAGTAGTAAGATCGTTCCGTGTACTTACAAGTGGTATCAGAGCATATCCAGGTTGCTCTGCTGGTTTGAATTGATCAAAATTGGGTTTTTCTAGTGAGAGAAAGTGGGTTTCATTGGTTTTTCATCAATTTTCTTCAAATTCGACTGTTTTTGGTGTTAAACTTGATTGCATAATATTCCTAGTGTATTTTCGTTACCTACTGCTGCAAATTACAGTCCAAAATGTTCAAGTTCTCAAAAATTAGTCGAAAATATTTTAGTACGCCGGTTGAATCTGATGGTACACCGGTTGAATCAGATGGTACACCGGATGAACTGATGGTACGCTGAATGGTCCGCTGACTAGTACGCAAGGCAATCTTTATCCGTGGTACGCTAACGGTTACAGCGTACCAAAAATTGGTACGCTAGTTTCACTGGTACGCTACTTGGTCTGGTACGCAAGTTGGAATGCTGAAGTGACTGGTTCGTTAGTGGCCCACTGAGATTGATTGGTGCATTGGTCAACTATCTGGTACGTCGGTCAACAGATTGGTACGCTAACAGAAAAGTGGTGTTCACGAAAACTGGCGTAACTTGAACCATTAAGAGTTACGGGAGCTAATATTAGCCAAAACGACCGTCTCAACGAGATCTATACTTTTACTTGCCTAATGGCCAGTATCCTCCAGTTTGACCCCCAAAATCCGCTTCTAAGACCTTCGTTTTCGAGTTTGAGTTTTGATATCCAATTTCACAATTTTCAAAATGTATGAAATTTATGCATTCATGGCGAGTCATAGTCAGCATGTGTCGAAGTTGATAAATCTTGGAGATTATCATGGTAGGCAACAAATTCTAGAACATATATTGTTGATTTTTTTGGGGGTAAAGGGTTACCCTGGTGATTCTATATATATACCGCAAAAAGGAAACAAGTAACAAGGAGAGTCCTTGCTAGTTCATGCTTGGGGCATATCCCAGAGCACGAAAACAAAGCAAACAAATAAACAACCAAAAATAAACATCCACCTAGTACACACTAGGAAAACCAAGACAAAAGGCTATGTCACGCCGTCTTGGCCACTGAAACTGCCACCAATCTCCCACTCCTCAAGAATGCAACAAACTCTATGATTCCTTCTTAACTTGACACCCATCAACCTACTACGCACAATATCCCTAATAGTTGTTGCAAGAGAATCTGGCGGTCTTGCATGATTCTAAAAAATACGGTTGTTCCTCTCCTGCCAAATGTAGTAAGCAGAAGCGTGAACCACCAGCTTAGCCACAATAATCTCCAAAGAGGCGACATGCTTATCATCAAAGAAACCGGAAATATCAGCCTAAACTGGATCAAGACTCGAAAGGCACGTCCACCCACAAACACGGAACCAAATCTGCGAGGAATAAGAGCACTCAAAAAATAAATGACTATGGGAGTCCCAGGTTCTGTAGCAGAGCAGACAGCACATCATGTTCATGTTTCCTCTTCTGCTAGCATCCCAAGCCAAGATCTTATCTTGAGTAAGAAGTCGCTCACGCGATATAAGCCAAACCAGGAAGGCATGGCGAGGGATACACTAGGCATACCAGACAAACTTAGCCCACAAAACCAGGGGAACATGAGGTCTAATCGAATCCCACACCAGCAAAGAGGAGAAATTCGCCCAGTTGTCACCACATTTCCATTTAAGCTTATCATCCACATCAGCCGTGAGAACCGTACCTGCAACCTCATTAAAGACAGAAACTGGTTATCCCATTCAGGAGGCCACAAACCACCCTTCTGGTTGAAAAACTCAGCCACAAAAGAAGTAGTAGAAAAACCTGCATTATAAATAGTACGGTGAGTAATATGTCGACACAATGGCCCAGATTCAGACCATTTGTCATACTAAATAGAAGTGCTCCGTCCATCACCAATAACAGACCAAATAAAGTTCCGAATCAAAGAACGAATGGAGCAAATTTTCCTCCAACTCCAGCAACAATCCTTAGGGCACGAGTATTCCCAAAAGGATTTATTTTAAATCCGATAAGTATGAACCCAAGCGATCTAGAGAGAGTTCCTTTTTACGAGGATACTCCAAATATGGGACGCCATGAGAGCCTTGTTCACATCCGCCACATGACGAATACCAAGACCCCCTTCAAACTTGGAGAGATAAACATCCCTCCACGCAACTTTGGCTAGACCCTTCCTAGAAGTGCCACTGTGCCACAAGAAGTCCCTCATCTTCTTCTCAATCAACGAATTAATACTGGTAGGAAGAATGAAAACCGAAGCCCAATAGATGTGTAAAGAAGACACAACTGAGTTGATGAGCTGAAGCCTGCCAGCAAATGAGAGGAACTTGTTCCTCCAACTCAAGATGCGATTGTCAAGGACATCCAAAAGAAGAGCACAATCACGGGCACACAACCTTGTAGTGATCAAAGGGACTCCCAAGTAACGAACAAGATGAGTACCCTCCGCCACCTGCACAACGGACAAAATGTCCATTTTAGTGTGGTTCGAAACATTGTAGAAATATACCGTACTCTTATGCGGGCTCGGGACCAAGCCAGACATCCCTGCAAAATTGTTCAAGGAATGAATGATGCACGTAGCAGAATCCACATCCCCTCTAGCAAGGATAAAAAGGTCATCTGCAAAGCAAAGATTAATAATACGCTGCTTATCACACCTGTAGTGAAATATGAAGGTCGGATTGTCACGAACATCATCATGAAGCACACGGGTAAGAATTTCCATAACCAAGGTAAAAAGATAAGGAGATAAAGGACAGCCTTGTCTGAGCCCTCTCTTACCCCTGAAATAACCACAAAGGTTGCCATTGACACATATATAGTAGGACGGGGTAGAGACACATGTCATATTCCAGGCAACCATGGTCGGGTGGAAACCAAAACCAGTAAGAACATCGTGGAGAAAACCCCAATCTACCGTATCATAAGCCTTCTGGATATCAAATTTGAAGGCACAACGGGGAGACCCTACTGAGCGGCGGTACTTATGCATGAGCTCCTGCACAAGAAGAATGTTGTCAGAAATTTTCCTGCCAGGTATAAACGCCGACTGGTTAAGATCAACAATACTGGAAAGATCCAGTTTGATCCGAGCAGCAATAATCTTGCTAATACTTTTATACACCATATTACAGCAAGAGATCGAACGATAGTTAGTAACAGCCGCAGGGGTGGCCACCTTAGGGATCAAAGCAATAATAGTATGGTTAAGCTCCTAAAGATGTTTCCCAGCTCTAAAAAAATCCTGAACAGCCTCACAAACGTCATTACCAACAATCGGCCAAGCTTTCTTGAAGAAGGCAGTCGAATAACCATTAGCACCCGGAGCTTTATTATCACCCATAGCAAATATCGTCTCCTTAACCTGTTCCTTGGTAACATTACGAATCATTTGAACCGTAGCAGAGTGATCCAGACAGGCATGGGGGAGGTCCGGATTCAACTGAAGATCGATATTACCCACCCTACCAAGAAAACAACAAAGGCAGCTAAAACATCACTCCCCTCATGTTTAGTACTACTAGTATCTGAAATAACATCAATCCTGGTTCTATGATTTTTGAATATGAGAGAGGCATGAAAGTAAGCAATGTTAAAGTCTCCTGATGCCAACCAATGAACCTTAGATTTCTGCTTAAGAAATTTTTCCTCGTCCAACGAAGCCTCATTAAGATCATTCAAACAACTGTATTCTAACTCACGAAGAGACTTATCATATGGGTCAATATCAATCAGGCGTTGAATATCATCAAGCTTTGTACGAAAGGGAATTCACCTTAGCGCTTACCTTGCTTGATTAAGAGAGATCGCATGGGAGTTTTCAACAGCTTCAACTTCTTAGTGAGACAAAATTGATAAACCCTTTTAATATTGGTGCCCCAGATAGCCGAAACAGCCTCAAGAAAGCCAGGCTTAGTAGTAAGGAAATTTGCAAACTTAAATGGCTTAGGTTTGCAAGCCTGCTGAATATTAAGCTATAGAACACAAGGGCAATGATCAGAAACACGGTAGGGCTGAAAAATTGCGCAGACCGTAGGGAACATGTCCAGAAAGGCCGTTTTCCCGATCACCCTATCAATCTTTTTAAGAATACCAATGTCATTCTTAGGTTTTTGAGTCCAAGTGAAATGAAGCCCAGTACTATTAATATCAATCACCTCAATATCCATGATACAGTCTTTGAAATCTCCCATACCAATGTCTTTCCCAGAGTATGCGACCATTTTATCCTCCAAACTCAAGATAGAATTGAAATCACCAAGAAGGACCCACGGGCTATCCTTAATAAAAGCTTTATGTAACCGAAGCCCCTCCCATAAGTGTCTCCAGAGGATATAATAATTATCAGCATAAATAAAAGAGCAAAAGAACACCTGATTCAAACCTTTACAAAAAAACCTTAGCATGCATAACCTGATTAGTTTGAGCAATGATCATGATATCAAAGACATTAGCATCTTAGCCCAGAATGATACGAGTACCTTTGGAGCACACCCTACCATTAGAAGTCCAATCCCAAGACCGAAACGTAGCCTTGCAAATAGAGAAAAGTTTTTTCACATCAACATGGGATTCCAAAATAGCACACATACTTAGCTGATTATCTTTGATCGCCTGACGAACCTCTTTTTGTTTCAGGGGACGGTTCAAACCCCTTATGTTCCAAGAAGCTATACTACCCATTGGAAGCACCGTGAGAAGGAGTGCTTGCCCCTTTGTTTGTTGTCTTAGTGTCCAACACCATAAACGATTCTGTTTCATTATTCCCTTCCACAACCTCATCATGATCGTCATTTATGTCATAAGAGCTATTTCAGGAAGATGACTCCGCCCGATGAGTAGCAATGTGTGTCCTCTCAAAACCCAAAGTAACTTCATCCGTCCCAAGAGCATCATACTTGTTATACATGCTAATCCTCACATTCTTTTGCGTCTTATAATTAGAACCAGTTTTCGGTTTAGCATGTATCGACCTATATTCAAATTTCTGCTTGAGTTTAGTCGGAATGATATTTTGCTTCCTAGCTACTTGTTTACCCTTGGGTTCAGTAAACCCATCATCATCAACCTTAGGATTCACGTTTTTCTTTCTCTGTTTAGGACACTCATATGAATTATGTCCATAAACATAGCAGTGTTTACACCTTGGAGGCAACCACTCATATTCAACATCAATGGATTCCATAATAAAAGAGTCATCATCAATATCCGGGATAGCGATTCGAACCTTCTCGACAAAGTCATGATCGGCTGAGATCTCTACAAGGGCTCAGGCATAACTACTCCTTCCCCAATTGTTGAGACACATAGAGGCCGTGAGCGAATCAATCATTTTGGGGACACCCACTCCAGTCATAATAAGGCTTAAACCATCATCCGTAAATGCAGCTAAGGGAACATTATGAAACTTGACCCATACCGACACGGTTTTGATGTCATCCTTCTTCAACTGTGTCGTAGGAGTCCATATATTCAACATCATGGGATGGTTTTTAATCAGCCAAGGTCCACCCTCCAACGCATCAAGCATACCCTTCTCATCCATGAACTTAAAGAAAAAGAACCCACTAGCATTCATCATAACTTTTACCAATCCAAACTTTTTCCACGCTTATTTAACATAGTATTCCACCACAAGAAACACAATCCTATCACAAAGAAAATAACCGTAAAAGGTGAAAGATAACTTAGCATGAACCTTGCGAATAGTCTCCTTGGAAATAACAATATCCGCATCCTCCCAGCTCGTGTCAGATTATAAGGAACGGAAGTTGACGACATTTGTTTTACACCGCCAATCACAGAAGCATACGAGAGATTTGGCACATCAGGGGTGTTCTTATTCAACTCTGTGGGGATAGTACTAATTGTAACAGGAGTATGAACCACTTTCAGTTGTTTCACAGGATCAGAATCTGGAACCCTAGTGTCTTCGCCTTCCTTTGATTGTGCATGCATGGCTGTACTCGCACCATGCTGGACGTCATCCACTTTTTGGGTGGCAATTAGTAGTGGACCGACATTTTTAAGGACGCCACAGTTTGGTTGTCGACTACCCACCCCCGCTACACCCTTGTTATCGGGTGGTTTGGAACTCATCGTGCAGCGATAGCGAGAAACCTAATCATAGCCGTCGAAACCCTAGTCATCTCTCACTAGCGCTAACGAATTCGTTTCACCTGTAGACCGACTCAAGGATCTGAACAGATACAACTTGAAATCGATATACCAGACGAAAACAGATCGCTATACACCCGAAGAAGAACGACAAGGGAGTCCGGAAGAAAAACCCTAATCGGATCGTTAACAAGAATTCGCAAATCCGATTCACTCCAGAAACGAAACACTAAAATTGAAGAGTGGATTAACCGCTAGCAGTACTCGTATCTCATCAATATCTCAGCTGGATCTATCACAGGAAATTACACGAAGAACAAAAAATTAGAGTCGAAATAATCCAACCCTAATTCAGTGTGGTTCACTAATACAGCTCGTAGCAACCCAACGATTAAAGATGGCGATCACAGGACCGCTAGGAGAAAATCACAATCGGAATCGGTGTTGGAAAGATCACTCAGGAGAAAGAAGGATCACGAACAAGGAAACCCTAGTTCGCTAAAATCGCCAGAAGACCAGAGAGAATTTCCAAAATCTTTGAATGAGAACTTTTGCATATATTGTTGATTTGGATAAAACGTTGTGGTTACCGGTTTCAAATAAATATAAGTATCCAACTTTTGGTGGTGATTGTAAGATGAGATGGGATTTGTCACTTGAAGAAAGAAAATCATATGATCAAAATGAAAAAGCTATTGCACTTCTTCTGTTAGCTTTGCCTATAACACTTAAAAGTCAAGTCAGGGATTGGCGAAAAGCAAAGGCGTTATGGGATATTGTAAAGAAACAGTGTGAGGAACATATGTCTACAATTTCTCAGAAAACAATTGATCAAGATTTGAAGTTTAAAGGTAAAATTGAAGAATTAGAGAAGAAAGAAGCGAAGTTATCTGAGAAAAGAATTGGAGGAATGGAAAAATAAAGTTCGTGATGGTTACGAAGCAAAAATTCAACAAAGTACATCTTTCTCTTATACAACGTGTTCTGATTTTGTTAAAATTAAGGAAGATTGGTTGAAAGAAAAAGAAGTGTTAACTGGAGATTGTAATAAAGCAAAGATTGCACACAAAGATGCTGAAGAAACATTTGATGCTTTATTTGAGAGATGTTATCCTCTTCAAGAAAAATATGAAAATGTTAATAAAATTGTTGTTGAAGCTGTTGATAGAATAATTCAACTTCAGGAGGAACTCACAAAGTTGCGTGATGAAAATGGTGAGGTTCAAAGGCAAAAACATTGTGAAACAAGATGTTATATATTATAAGAAACAGGTGGAGAAGGTTACTGCAGAAGTTCTTGCTTGATGTGATAGAATGTATGGTCAAAAGCATAAGTATAACAAGTTGTCTGAGAAATTTATTGCTTCTTAAAAGGAGTAACTAGAAGCTAATACAAAGGTTTCTGAAATAAATATTGAAATGCTTGATATTCAACGAAAACTTGAGAATTGCAATATATCAAGTGTGTTTCAAAATTATCTGTATCATCTGGAACGAGATGGCAAACCAAGCAAAGATGTTGATAATCATGAAATTCCTGCTTAAGTGGTTGATCTGAAAATGCCATCTAATGATAATTCAAGAAGTTGCAAAATTATCCTGAAGGAGAGGGTGTTAAGTCTGGAAAAACAAAGAAGTCAAAATCTAAGAAGAATAAAAAGGAGGTTGATTACAGCAATGGATTAAAGTTTGATTCGAAAACTACATTTCTTGAAAAGGAAAATATGTTTAATGGAAATCCAGGAAAAGTGAAAGTGCCAAAGTTTTCATAGATTGTGATAGATGATTCGCTGATTTCCGGGAAGAATGATTTGAAAGGAATCAAGTCTGAATTTACAAAGCTTGCCAAACAAGGTCATGAAATACCGAATTATGCTCGACAAGAAGGAATTCAAAGCAAAGCAGGTAAAGAAACAAAAGGTATTTTTAGATAAGAAGCCACAATGTTGGAAGAAGAAAGTATCTTCACCAGAAGAAAATATTTGTTCTGAAGAGTCTTCTTGTATATCTGATGCTACACCACAAGGCTGTAAAAATTCAGACTCATTTTATTCTGCTAAATCGACCAGGTTTTATCATCAAGATAAATTCTTTGGTTATGGAGATGATTCAGGTTATAGAAGCGGCCAACTCATAATGAGTAGGAACCTTTTCTCTGGGCGATTTGGTGACACCAGGGTTTCTCATCGGAATTCCTGTCTTCCACGATTAATCTTGTTATTTTCTGAAGCCTAATTGTTTGTCTAATATGTTAGCAAGCCTGTGATTTTCATTGATTTCTCAATATTGTTTCAGACGTGTGCCGCAAGTGGATCTTGTTAGGGTTTGGATCTTGTTAGGGTTTGGATTCGTCCAATCCCATCTTCATTCCCATCTTCATCTATGTTGTACTCTCTGATCGGTATGGATTGAAATTGGTGGGGTATGAGTTTTACTAGCAGATTCAGACCTCCGATCTAGGTTTTCTCTTTTTCGTTGTTTTGTCTTTTCCGATTAGGGTTTTTCTTTGGTTCCGGATTCTCCGATCTTGATCCCTTAGCGTATAACAATTTGTTTCTCTCTTCTATATCAACTTTAGTTGTATCTGACTAGATCCTGATTCTGCTGTGGAGGTAGAACGAACTTGTTAGCGCTGTAGGCATCCGATTAGAGTTTCTACGGGTTTTCTTTTGCATTGTTGTGCATGGCGAGTACCACACCGGGTCAGCTGCCCGATAGTAAGAAGGATCCGAGTTTGATTAGCCGGTTAGAAAACATTGATGGGAAGCCTATTCCTACTCGTGGTATATTGAAGAATACGTCAGTGCCTAGCAAAGCAATAATTGGAAAAATGGTAGGGTTACGTATGGATAACCAGGGTGACAAGATGACACCGGCACAAATGGATGGCAAACAGCATGCCGCTACTTCCTCGACACCAGCTGATGTGCCTCTGACAAGTGTTCCGGCTTCGTTTAAGAATCCGCATGTGACGACGGTGCCGGAGGTTGCCGCTAATGCCCCGATAACAGCTGTTGTGCTTCCGACAGTTGTTCCGGCTTTTTCTGAGAATCCGCTGGTGACGTTGCCGGAGGTTGGACTGAACCAGGGATCTATAACGGATAAGAGACAGTACAATATGGAGAATTACACTCCGGTGGCTGTTAAAAATGTGATGGGGGGTCCGGTCTCGTATGCTTCTTGTGTAGGGGTACTCAAAGCTCTAATATGGTGAATTTTCGTCCTCTCAATTCTGAATCATACCATGAGGGGGCTGATGTTGTGTTGCCAAAATATTCAGTACGTAAGGTCCAAAAGAATTTATCTTATACACTATTTGGGTATATTTTGGGTGACAGAATAGCTTTTCCGGTTGTGGAATACTAAGTTAAACAAAACTGGAAGAAGTTTGGTCTTCTTAAAACAATGATGAATGCAAATGGGTATTTTTTCTTTAAATTTGCCGATGAAAAAGGTATGGTTAATGCTTTAGAAGGGGGTCCCTGGCTGACTAGAAATCGCCCCTTATTTCTTAATATGTGGAGCCCTACTACATAACTAAAGAAGGACGATATAAAACAGGTTACGGTTTGGGTTAAACTCCATGATGTGCCCCTAGCCGCCTTCACGGCTGATGGTTTGAGTCTGATTGCCACTAAGATTGAGTCACCAAAACGTTTAGATTTTCTTACAGCTTCCATGTGCTCTGATTCTTGGGGTAGGGGTAGCTATGCTAGAGCTTTGATTTAGATCTCTGAGGATCATGATTATAAGGAAGTGATTAAGGTGGCGATTCCGGATCCGGAGGGGGATGATTTTCTTATGGAAACAATACAGGTTGAATATGAATGGAAGCCTCCACGGTGTAAGCATTGTTGTGTTTTTAGTCACGATGTGGAAGGCTGTCCTAAACGGGTTAAAAAACCTACTAAGCATTCGGTTTACCAGGTGGATGACGAGGGTTTTGTTGAGCCAAAGAAGAAAAAACTTGCTAAAAATCCTGCGCCCCAGCCCATTAAAGTGAAACCTAAATTCGAGTACCGCCCTGTGCAAACTAAACCAAAGCCAATCAAAGGTAGGGAGGATCGTGGGAAGGGGGTCAGCCTATCTAACAAATTTGATGTTTTAGACCAGGAAGGGGGGGGGGGGGGACACTAGTAAGGCTAGGGGTTTCATGGCAGAGTCGTCTACCTCTCGTAGACACACTTATCCCGATGTGGAGGATGACGATGATGTTGAGGAAATATATAACGAATCTGATAGATTTATGGTGGATGGGAAAAGAACGTTCCGACAAGGGGCAAGCACTCCTTCTTCCAATGTTTCCAATGATTAGTCTTGCCTCTTGGAATATACGGGGTTTGAACCGCACCCTAAAGGAAAAGGAGGTTCGACAGGTTGTTAAGGAAAATAATCTTAGTATGTGTGCTGTTTTGGAGTCACATGTGAATGTTGGTAGACTTTTTGACGTGAGCAAGGGTGTTTTCAAGGGTTGGGAGTGGATCTCTAACGGGACTATGTGTCAGAAAGGGACCAGAATTATCATGGCTTCGCACTCTTCTATTTTTGATGTTATGATGCTGTCTCAGTCAGATCAGATTATGCATGTTCAAGTCACTTACAAGGATTCTAAAAAGGTGTTCTTCTGCTCATGGGTTTATGCTAGTAACTATTATGTCAGGAGACGTTGTTTGTGGAATAGCCTCAAGATGCACAAGGCTTTTGTTAAAGATGGTGCTTGGGTTATTTTAGGAGATTTTAACTCTACTCTTTCGATTGATGATAGTGTTGTGAGCTCGTCTTCCCCGAATATTGGGATGAGAGAATTCAAAGAGTGTGTTATTGATTTGGAGGTTTCTGACATTAATAGCACGAGGTTACACTATACTTGGAGTCAGAAACCTAAGAGTGGGGGTGGTCTTTTCAAGAAGCTTGACAGAGTGATGGGTAATGCATCTTTTATTGATCTTTTTCCGTCCGCATGTGCCATTTTTCAACCCTATCGGGTTTCGGATCATTGCCCGTGTGTGCTTCGGATTTCGCCTAGACTAAAATCTAAACCGAAGCCTTTTAAGTTCGCTAATTTCCTGGCGACTAAACCAGGTTTTCTTGATATGGTGAGATCGATTTGGGAGTCTCACGTGGAGGGTGTTCCGCAATTCCGTGTGACAAAAAAGCTTAAACACCTTAAATCTCCCTTGCGAACTCTTTTATTTGAGCAGGGTAATCTTCATAAGAAAGTGGTGGAGTTCCGGTCAAAACTTGATGATGTTCAGGTTGATAAAAATCCTTTTGATCAGCGGCTTCAGGATGAGGAGGTAAAGTGTCTCAGAGATTTATAGGTGGATTCCTTGGATGAAGAATCGTTTTTGAAGCAGAAATCTAAGGTTCATTGGTTAGCCACGAGGGACTCGAATACTGCCTATTTTCATGCGTCTTTGAAGAGTTGTGTTCATCGTAGCCGTATTGATGTGATCTCTGATAAAACCGGGGCTACGTTTATGGGGGCTGATGTGCCCACTACGTTTGTGGATTATTATACGGAGTTCTTGGGTTGTGTTGGTGGAACGGATCTAACTGTTGATCCTGGTTTATTTCAGCGTCAGGTGGCCCCTAATGTGGCTTCTCATATGATTCGGCCTGTCTTGGATAAGGAGGTTAAGAATACTATCTTTGCCATGAGTGATAACAAAGCTCCCGACCCGGATGGTTTTACCGTTGCTTTCTTTAAAAAGGCTTGGCCTATTGTTGGGAAGGATATTTGCCTTGCTGTTCGGGATTTCTTTAGTACAGGGAAGCTCGTTAAGAAAATGAATCATACTATCATTGCCCTTGTCCCGAAGGTCTCCACTCCTGCGTATATTACTGACTATAGACCTATTTCGTGCTGCAATGTTGTATATAAGTGCATAAGCAAAATTGAGGCTGACTGGTTAAAGTTAGATCTTGATAGTATTGTTGACGTTAATCAGTCAGCATTTATCTTGGGTCGAAGGATATCTGACAATATTTTACTCACCCAGGAGCTCATGCACAATAATCATAGCAATAGAGGTCCCCCGCGTGCTGCGTTCAAGATTGATATCTAGAAAGCGTATGATATAGTTGATTGGAGGTTCCTTGAATCGGTTTTGGCTGGGTTTGGTTTTCATCCAAGGATGGTGCAGTGGATAATGACATGTGTTACGATGCCGTCTTATTCTATTTGTGTTAATGGTGATATCCATGGTTATTTTGCAGGTAAAATGGGTCTTCGTCAGGGTGACCCTCTTTCTCCTTACTTCACGCTGGTTATGGAGATGCTTACCCGTAATTTTCAGCGTGTTGTTACTCTTGACAGTTCCTTCAAGTTTCATTATAGATGTGAGAGGCTGAATATTACCAATATTTGCTTTGCTGACGATCTTTTTATTTTTTCCAGTGGGGATGTGTACTCAGCGATGTGCATCTACCGGGTTTTGAGAAGTTTCTTGAGAATGTCGGGTCTGGTACCTAGTACAAAGAAAAGTACGGCTTTTTTATGTAACGTGGATCCCCAGGTTAAGGATGACATCCTCTCAATTATGCAAATGGTTGAGGGCTCTTTGCCGGTTAGATACCTTGGAGTTCCCCTGATATCTTCTCGTATTCTCTCGAAGGATTGTATGGGTCTGGTGGAGCGGTTAGGGAATCAGAATTTAAGTTGGAAAAACCGATTCCTCTCTTTTGCTGGGAGAGTCCAATAATCATATCTGTGCTTTCATCGCTTCATATTTATTGGGCTTCTGTTTTCATTTTACCTGCTAGAATCATTACTACTCTGGAGAAGAAGATGAGGGACTTCCTTTGGAACCAAGGGGTGTATAAGAAGGGTATGGCTAAGGTTTCTTGGGACTAAGTGTGTGTTCCCAAATCAGAAGGGGGTCTTGGCAATAGGCGAATTGGTGATATGAACAAAGCGCTTATGGCTTCCCATATTTGGAGTCTTGTCACGAAAAGGACTCTCTTTGGGTGGCTTGGGCTTACTCCTATCGAATTAAAAATCGTAACTTTTGGGAATGCAGGTGCCCTTCGGTTTGCTATTGGAGCTGGCGGAAGATTATGGCTCTTAGGCCTGCTATTCGCCCGTTTATCTGGAGTGTGGTGGGCAATGGGAATAGTTTTTTTTTTTTTTTTTTTTTGGGTAAAGGGTTACCCCGGTGATATATATATTCACAACCAAAAAAGTACAAGTAGAAGAGAGAGTCTCAACTAATTCTCAAGCAGGGACATGCCCTGAAGAGTAAAACAAACAGAAACAAGTAATAACACACCCACAAAACACCCCTAGCACAAACTAGAAACCCATCAACCTAGAACGATCAGCAAATCAGCCACCATCATCCGAAGTTGCTTGTACTAGTAATATCCCAATCCGCAAGTGTTTGGGACACGCTCTCGCACCTCCGAAATCTGAGAACCATAAGTCTATAACGAATATCCTCGCACACCTGTTGAAACACCGTCTCAGAAGGTCTGGCATGCTGCTCATGATATCTCCCATTCCGTTCCTTCCAAATATGATACACAGTTGCCGCAACAGCAAGTTTGCTCACAACCACTGTGAGGCGTTTTGAATTCGCCCCATCAGTTAGCTTGCTGATAATAGTGCTCCAGTCATTCAACAGATCCGTTCTCGCAAGTTTGAGACACACCTTTCGCCAAACATCCTGAGAAAAAGAACATTCAAAAAATAAATGGTTATGTGTTTCCGTCTCTGCATGGCATAGAAGGCAGCACATCATGTTCATGTTCCCTTTTTGTATATTCCATTCTCTAATCTTGTCTTGAGTACGCAACCTCTCCATAATAGCCAGCCATAAAAGAAATGCATGCTTAGGAATACAAGCAGAGAACCATACAACATGCACCCATGTAACACCCATCCTCACATTTCTGAACGAGTTCCATGCAAGAGTCGTTGAGAAATGTTTGTTAGTCCCACCAATACACCAAACCAACTCATCACGTCTCGCATTTAGAGAAACATTTTGAATATCACGAAGGGCAGGGTACATGTCGGCCCAATCAGGAGGCCAATTCCAACCCCCACTCAAAACTAAATCCGCCACCTTAGAATAAATATTATAACCCGCCATGTGAATACGTCTAGCAGAGATAATATCCCCAAGCGGCCCAATAGAACTCCAATTATCAAACCAAGCTGACGTCTCAAGACCATTCCCGACAATCGTCCGTATGAAATCACGGATCATCACCCTGATCTGCAAGATTTTTCTCCAACTCCAAGCACAATTAGACACCGGTTGACAATTCCATAACGTTCACCCCCTCAATCGATGAACATGAATCCACTGAACCCATAACGACTGCCTATTAGTAACGATGCTCCATATATGTCGAGCTAAGAGAGCGATATTCATATCCCGAATACGACGAATGCCCAGGCCCCCCTCGTGTTTTGGAGCACACACCACTTGCCATGACACTTTAGCAGCTCCCCTACCAAGTTTACCTTGAGACCACAAGAAACCCCGCATTTTGGCCTCTAATTCCTTTGTCACAGATACCGGAAGCAGAAAAACCAAGGCCCAATAGATGTGCATAGCAGACAAAACTAAAGTAATAAGTTGAAGGCGACCAGCAAACGATAGGCACTTGTTCCTCCAACTGCCAATTCTATTGTCAGCCGCTTCCAAAAGACTATGGCAGTCCTTATAACGGAGACGAGACGAAATCAAAGGCACACCCAAGTATTTGACCGGCAAGAGACCTTCTTTAAACGGCATGCAATTCAGAATCGCCATTCTACTCTCCATGTTTACATTGCAAAAGAAGATTGTGCTCTTAGGAATGCTCGGAATCAATCCAGAAATCATAGAGAATTCATCTAATGTCTTCAGCAAACAGTTCAGAGACTGGGCCTCACCCTAGAAAACATAAAAAGGTCATCAGCAAAGCACACGTTAACAATACGTTGACTTTCACATTTTCGATGGAACCAGAAACCAGGCACTTCTTAACATCACGGCCAAACATACGAGTGAGGATTTCCATGACCAGAGTAAACAAGTATGGCGACATAGGATCACCCTGCCGGAGCCCCCTTTTCCCTTTGAAAAAACCATGAATCTCACCATTGATCGAAATAGAGAAGGATGTCGAAGTCACACATTTCATAATTCATTCAACCATTTTCATATGGAACCCAAATCCGACGAGGACTTTCCCTAAGAACATCCAGTCCACAGTGTCGTACGCTTTTTGAATATCAATCTTTAGAGCACATCGAGGAGCCCCATGGTCACGATGGTAATTATGCATCAGTTCTTGGGTCAACAAGATATTATCCGTTATACATCTACCAGGAACAAACGCCGACTGGTTTATACTAACCACATCATTTAAAACACTCTTGAGACGAGCCGCAATTATCTTGCTAATACATTTGTATAGCACATTACAACAAGAAATCGGCCTATAATCCGTAATCTTTTCAGGAGTTAAGACTTTTGGGATCAAAGCTATCACCCTATGGTTTAATTCTTGCAACATTTTACCATAATCAAAGAAATCACGGACAGCCACAATAACATCATTGCCAATGATATGCCAAGCCTTCTTAAAGAAAGCCGAAGAGAACCCGTCAGGTCCCGGAGCTTTATCATCACTAATATCAAACATCGCATCACGAATCTCCAAATCGGAGACCGGTCTAATCATCCAATCAGCCATCTCCCTAGCCACCTTGTTCTCAAACAAACTCGGATTCGGCTCTCCATTAACCGTACCCGTGCTTCCAAAGAATTTTGTGTAGTGGTCAACAAAAGCCTTAGGAACTGCCATTCCCTCATGAAGCACACCAGCCCCATCTCTAATAGTTTCCACCCTACTCCGATGATTCTTCTGCTTAAGGGTTTTATGAAAAAAATTTGTGTTCCGATCCCCCGTTGCCAACCATTGAACTTTCGCCTTTTGTTTCAAGAAATTTTCCTCATCCAGACAAGCAACCTGATAATCATTAATTAACATTACCTCCTTTTCTTTTAATTCCATATTAGCAGGATCCCCGTCGAGCTTTCTTTGGATGTCATCCGGAGCTTTATCATCACTAATATCAAACATCGCATCACGAATCTCCAAATCGGAGACCGGTCTAATCATCCAATCAGCCATCTCCCTAGCCACCTTGTTCTCAAACAAACTCGGATCCGGCTCTCCATTAACCATACCCGTGCTTCCAAAGAATTTTGTGTAGTGGTTAACAAAAGCCTTAGGAACTGCCATTCCCTCATGAAGCACACCAGCCCCATCTCTAATAGTTTCCACCCTACTCCGATGATTCTTCTGCTTAAGGGTTTTATGAAAAAATTTTGTGTTCCGATCCCCCGTTGCCAACCATTGAACTTTTGCCTTTTGTTTCAAGAAATTTTCCTCATCCAGACAAGCAACCTGATAATCATTAATTAACATTACCTCCTTTTCTTTTAATTCCATATTAGCAGGATCCCCGTCGAGCTTTCTTTGGATGTCATCAAGAAGCTCACGTAAAGTATCCACACGTTTATGAAGATTGCCTTGTTTGTAAAGTAATGAACGCAGGGGCTTTTTCATCATCCTCATTTTGTTCACCACCGACAATTGAGGGACTCCTTGCACATGATTCTCCCATGCATCTTTAACAATTTCCAGAAACTCAGGTTTCGAGATTAGGAAATTCGCGAACTTGAAGCGATGAGACTTTTTTATCCTGGAACCACAAATCCTCACAACGGAAGGACTATGGTCAGAAATTCTATAAGGTTCAAACTGTGCATACGATGTAGGGAACACATCAATGTAACCATCATTCGCCATCACCCTATCCAGTTTTTTGAAAATCCCCTCACCCGCTTTTAATTTCTGAGTCCAAGTATAATGTATACCCGTGCTTCTAAGATCCGCAATCTTACACAACTCCGTGCATTCCCGGAACTCCTTCATACCAATATCCGTTTTAGATGAGCTAGCAAGCTTGTCTTCCAAATTTAACGTTGTATTAAAGTCACCCATGACTAACCAAGGCTGGTTTTTAGCAACACTTTTAAATCTTATCAGCTCCTCCCACAGAACACGTCACGTAACATAATAATTAGCTGCATACACCACAGAACAGAATATAACTTGCTTGGACTGTTTGATGATAATTTGAATGTGGATAACTTGATCCGTTTGAAATAAAACCATCACGTCAATAACATTCTTGTCCCACCCGATAATAATTCGGGTTCCCTTCTTGCACACCCCACCATTGGACGTCCAATCCCAGGAACGGAAAACGTTCCCACAGATTTTTACCAAGCGATCAATATTAACATGGGACTCCAAAATAGCACAAAACGAAAGGTTATGCTCCCGAACAAAACAACGAACCTCCCTTTGTTTCAGGGGGCGGTTCAACCCCCTTATATTCCATGTGGATAAACTAATCATTGGGACACTTTTGAAGAAGGAGTGCTTGCCCCTTTGGTTTGTGTACCCGAGACCATAAATCTCGCAGTTTCATTCAATAACTCTTGGACCTCTTCTTCATCCTCCACATCATTCCCCCCTTTCGGATACTTTCTAAGAGTTTTAGCATAACCTTGCAGCTCCTCAAACTCGAACACTCTATCCTCACCACCTTGCAAAATGCTAAACATATTGGGTGTAGTCACGTCCTGCGTTGGAACCTTTGTTTGGTCCATCTCCTTACTCGTAGATGCTCCCTTATCCATGGCAGCCTTAACGTAAATGGGTCGATACACAAGTTTCTGTTTTTGGTTTTTAAGTGGTACTCCCTGCTTCCTTGCTGCCTTCTTTTCTTTTACCTTCGTAAAACCCTCCTCATCTTGTTCCTCACTCACCTCAACCGGTTTGGGTGGCGTAGCTTTGGGGCATGATCTATCCTCATGCCCAAACACTTTACAATGTTTGCATAGTGGAGGCTTCCATTCATATTCCACATTTACGTTCTCCACAATATACTCATCTCCATGCAAGCTTGGAATTGCTATTGACACAACATCCACAAACTCCTGCTTTGAGGATATTTCTATCAACGCCCTGGCATAACTACTTCGTCCCCAATTTTCCGTACACACTGTTTCCGTATGTGTATCTAGCGTTTTGGGATTACCGATCTTCGTTGCTAGCATACTCAGGCCATCCTCAGAATACGCTGATAGAGGGACATTATGGAACTTTACCCACATGGCAACCTCTTGAATATCCTCTTTCTTAAGTTTCGTAGCTGGTGACCATGTGTTTAGAAATATAGGACGGTTTCGGATCATCCAAGGACCACCCTTTAGCACATTCATCATCCCCTTTTCATCAGCAAATTGAAAGAAAAAGAACCCTCCTCCATTCATCATCACCTTTTGTACCCCATACTTCCTCCAACTATTCTTGACAAAATACTCCATAACCGGGAAAGCCACCCTATCACCCAAGAAATACCCATACAGTGTGAACTCCAATTTTTTTTGAATTTTCCGGACAGATTCTTTAGATAAAACAACATCAACCCCAGGTATAGAAGTATCATTCGCAAGCGACCGGAAGTTAATCCCTGTTTTTGTATTCTTGTTAACAAGGGTTTCCGCAAAAGACACTGGTTTGTTAGTTTGCACCACATTACTGTGAACCACCGTATCATGAGAAGCATCGGAACCATTACCAGCGCCTAGAATACTATCCTCCTGAAGAACACCAGCCTGCGTGTTAGGGCTGACGTCAGTAACCGGTACATCAGCCTGCATGTTAGGGCTGACATCACCTTTGTTAGAGCACTCAGGACGCACGTCATTGGATGGAACTTCATTCATCTTTTTATTCGCTAGTTTGCCATCCCCATGAACATTAGAAGAAGACGACGTACCTTTACGAGATGGCGGAAGCTTGCTCCCGTCTATGTGTTTGAGTTTAGACACCAACCCCGACGAGACAAGCGGTGGTTTTGGATTCATGATCACAAAAAGAACCCGACGATGTGAGACTCGAAATTCCTTGTACCACTATGAATTAGGTTAAATCGGATATCAATGAAAATGGATAGAACACTATCAAGCATTAACCTCAATACCGATGAACCCTAAAACGTAGTAATTAGGTCAACCAAGAATGACAGCCGTCAATCGAACACTCAAGAAACGAACAGAAACCTAATGAACAATCAAACGCCGCTAACAGGACTCGTATCTCACCCTCAATCAAACAAAACCAATCACAGGGTGGTATACAACTCGTAACAACAATAGGGTGAACCCTAGATCGTACGAAATTGCTAACACTACTCGTATCAATTTTGTGATAAGAATGACGATAACAGGCTAGCTAGGTGCGAAGATCAAACAAGTAGGAATCAAAAAACTAATCAAGAAGAACGATTAGCCAAAGAAATCGATCACAGGTGACAAACCCTAGATCGCCAAAATCGCCCCATCCCTTTCCTAGCTAAAATACCCTCACTTGTTTTGCAATGGGAATAGTATGTCAGCTTGGTATGATAAGTGGACTGAATCTGGTCCATTATGTATGTTTAATCTCTCATCGTACTATATTTTCTGCTGGCTTTACTACGGATATGAAAGTCACTGAGCTGATTGGCCTTTCGGGTTGGAATTAGCCTTCAGCGTGGTATGACTTGTTTCCTGTGTTAAATGAGGTTGGTTCTACTTGTATGCTGACCACTGTTGCTAATTCTTTCAAATGGAGATTTAATGGCGGCTTGCATGATTTTTCATCAAGCCTTGTTTGGCACTCGGTTCGCTTGGCTAGAGTTCAGGTTCCTTGGACTCATGTGGTGTGGTTTGCTCAGTGCATCCCTCGTCATGCGTTTTTGGCTTGGTTAATTATGCAGGAGAGGCTTTTGACTCAAGACAAGATTCTCCAGTGGGATATTGCTAGAAGGAAGAATATGAACATGATGTGCTGTCTTCTCTGTTACAAGAATTTTGACTCTCATGCTCACCTTTTTTTCGAGTGTTTCTACTCCACACAGGTTTGGGGGCTAGTTCAGTCTAAAACCACATTGAAGAGTATGGCTCCGTCCTGGATAGTGATATCCTCTTACTTAATGGATAAACCTATGAGGTCTGCTGCTGTTATCGTTGACAAGCTGGTGGTCCAGGCTACTGCTTATTATATCTGGCAGGAGAGGAACAATAGGATATTCAACAACCATGCTCGTCCTCCTGATGTGCTGTCTTCCCTGATTATTGATGTTGTCCGGAACAGGTTGCTTTCTCTTATGCTCAAGATGTCCTCTAGAGTTATTCAGATCCTTGATGATTGGAGTATTGGAAGTGCTTTACGTGATTCCTTGGCTTCAACGTAGCTTTTGTGTGTTTCTTGTCTCCCTAGTTATGTTGTTCTAGGTGGTTTTTTTCTGGTTGTTTGCTTTGGCTTTGTTTGTTTCTTGTTTTCCACTCTTGGGGCATGTCCTAAGTGTGAACTAGTGAGGGTCTTTTCCTTGCTACTTGTGCTTCCTTTTTCGTATATATATACAAAAATCACCGGGGTAACCCTTTACCAAAAAAAAGAGATGAAGGCTGCCACTTCATAGGTCTGAGCAGAATGCCAGTTGCCCAATTGGAGTTTTCCAATATGTTATTGCCAGTTCAAAGGTGGCTGCATGTGTCCACCCTCTGTTAAGCTCACAAAAAGAATTATGGGCAGTTCCATATCCAAGAGCATCATTCGCTCCTTGATCTCGTCTGGGAGGCATCTACACATGAGAAATATCTTGATTATATCAAACTTAATATTGCCATACGATTGTCATGTCACACTAAACTTGGGATAATGACAGAGCTTATCATTTGAATATCTGAGACATAAAAGTGATTTAACAGTGCATATCCTCACATTTAATAGAATCTTTCATATAAATTTGAATTAAAATATAACAAAAACTTAAAATTTGATTGTAATCTGACTTTTGTGGTTCAATTGAGTTATCTTGAAACATGAGACCTATTTTAAACTCTTTGTGGAATCAAGGTCATTTGATTCCCCCTAAGCTTATGCATATCTTAATAAGCATATAAAATATGTTACACATTTCACAAATTAGCAAAGTTTAAACACATTATGACATTCTTTATGCATGAGTTTATATCCATACACTCAATCTAGATTAACTTGGATTTAATTGCCAATTTTAGCATAAGATTGACAATCTTATCAAATTGAGAGAACCATGAGGATCAGAACATACACAAACTATCACTAGAATTCAAACAACTACACAAATATCAGACACACGTTCATACTGAGATAGCAAAGCATGCAAGGTTAAGAATGATCATTGAGAGCAGAGTTAGTATTAATAGGCTCAATTTAATCCCATAAATCAAGATTCTAACCTAGCATCATCATTTTATCATATCTAGCAAAACACACATGCATATCTCATACTGAGCTGAAATTTCACAATCAAGAAAAACACAATTTTGGAAGATAACACATAGTTCAAATATTAGTCATGCACATGCAAAGTTTAAACACATTATGACATTCTTTATGCATGAGTTTATATCCATACACTCAATCTAGATTAACTTGGATTTAATTGCCAATTTTAGCATAAGATTGACAATCTTATCAAATTGAGAGAACCATGAGGATCAGAACATACACAAACTATCACTAGGATTCAAACAACTACACAGATATCAGACACACGTTCATACTGAGATAGCAAAGCATGCAAGGTTAAGAATGATCATTGAGAGCAGAGTTAGTATTAATAGGCTCAATTTAATCCCATAAATCAAGATCCTAACCTAGCATCATCATTTTATCATATCTAGCAAAACACACATGCATATCTCATACTGAGCTGAAATTTCACAATCAAGAAAAACACAATTTTGGAAGATAACACATAGTTCAAATATTAGTCATGCACATGATTTAATTCACCATCTAGACATCTGTCCAAATTTTGAATTAATCAACTAAGCATGTCACTGTTTGAACACGTATGTCGCCAATTAAAATCATGAATTTAGTTAAAGAAAGAGTGAACATAAGTAACTGAAAACGAGTAACCCACCATTTATCCAAAATTTAACTTATGCAAGTATCAAAACACATACCTCTGTGAAGATCTAACTGAATCTAAGATCTAAAACAGATATAATATTCTAGAATATTGTCTCTTTGGAGAATCTGTTTAGGATCAAGCATAATGTGTTAAATTTGATACACTTGAAAACTAGTAGTTACTGCTTAAACATTACTCCACTTGTTGATTAGGACCTAAAACTCTGAAATGATATTGTAAACAAGAAGGCATACCTTAAAGAAGATCTATAGATGGCTAAGATCTAATAGAAATAAACGGATCTTTGAATACAGTCTTTATGTTGAATATGCTTAGAATCAATCATAAGTTATTAGAATTTGTTCAACTGTCAACAAGTGGTAAAATGAGTTCAAAGATGAGCCCCTGTATAGCTAACTCCTTTTTTTAATATAAATTGCCAAACTCAAGATTAACATACCTTGTGAATTTAAGTTAACCAAAGTGGATTCTCATGTAAGCACAGTTAAGGTGTCAATTTTGGATATTCAAAAAATTAAGAGTTCCAGTCAAACACAAGTTAAGAAGGAAAACATGAAGGTTTAACAACAAAATTTTAAGTTAAGAGCTAAAGAGTGTATACATTTGTTAAAAACAAGTCTAACACATCCTAAGGATTAATCAATATTGTAAATTTCACATGTTAAACCTAATTTGGTCAAAATTTGAGTAAAAGGACTCATTAAACATATTGGATAGCCAAGAATAAGTTTTAACAGTTGAAGAACTACGATAATTGCATTTTAAACAAACATCAACAAATCCCAACTCAATTCTACCATTTTAACTCAAGTTCATGTATCCAAACAAATTATTACACAAATATAGGCAAACACATTCATTCAATCCTACCATGTAACAGTACATAAATAAGGTCCAAATTGAGAGTATAATCAGAATTTCAGAAAATATGCTAATTTCTAAACCTAGCCATGAAATGCTATCAATCTAAACCTTATTGAATCCTATTTTACCAAACTTGAAAGATTATGAACCCTAGTTTTACTGAATAGTTGATCACACATAAACTCCTGTTACAACCGGGACTAGAATCTCAAATTAAAGCACAAACATAGTTTCGTTACCTCAATCGAATCCAATAGGTGAGAATGAGGATAGAGAGATAATGAATCTGTTTATAATTAAGCAATTAATTGTGAGAGGATTGAACTGAGACATCGAGGTTGCGAGTTTGTGCGAACGGAACCAAAAATACAATGAAAAACTAAAATCAGTCGGTGAAAACTTACCACGATGTGTGTGTAGTGAGTGTATCAAACACAGACACAAATTTCGAGAATCACGATTGGTTTTTAGGTTGGAGATGAAGAACAGTGTATCGCTGGTTCGTCAGGAGCGAGAGAGAGAGTTTGAGTGTGTTTGTTGTAAAAGTGAAGAGAAATGGGAAAAGTTTGACCTATATGTATGACCAAAAATAAAGAATTTTCTTAAGTAAAAAAGAAGATCGTAAAGATCATTTAACAGCGTCATTATGATCAGGAGGATTGTAAAGACCAAGATGATTGTTAAGCTTTATTAGGATCGTTAAGGCTAAATGAAGATCGTTAAGGCCAAAACACGATCTTTAAAGCTAACAACGTCGTTAAAGAAAAACAAGGTCGTTATGACCAAAAACAACATCATTAAGGTCAAAAGTCCAAATGATCAAGATTTTAACTTGGAACAATCTCATTTTCACTTAAACGATCAATACAAGCAAACAAGATCGTTAAGTAGAAAACAAGATAGTAAAGAGTAAAACACAAACAACCAAGTTTTGCTCTTAACGATCAAGACAAGATCATTAAGACTAAAACAAATTCATTAACAACAAAAAGATAGAAAAAAAAATTCTAACTACAGAAACAAGATCGTAAAGAGGAAAACAACGTCTTAAAGAACAATTTCCGTACGATCTTGATTATTTTTCACCATAATGATGTTGATTTACCTAAACAACCAAACAAGATCGTAAAGGCAAAATAACATTGTTAAGAGCAATTTTTAAGAATCTTTAAATTTTTCTAAGTGATGAAACAAGATCGTAAATACCATTTTGTCTAAACGATCTAGTTTTAATCTTAACGATCACAGAAGATCGTTAAGGGTATTTTGACCTTGAAAATTTTTTAAACTTTGAAAAATTGCACACAGCCTAACTTAACAAAATTAAACAGAGTCATATCTGCACAATACCTACCAGGAAGATAAATTTTGATTTATGCAAGATTAGCACTTGAAAATTTCGAAAAATTTAACTATCTTTCAACTAACACCAAAGTTTTGACTTCTAGTTGGTCAATTGACCATCATCACTTAAAAATTCATTTTTATTCGAGTCGATCAATTTTTCACCCGAATCAAAAAGTCATTTTCATTTTAAGTTTGTCAATTTACACCAACAGAAAGTTTGACTTTTTGCACAAGTTAGTCAATTTTACTCCAAACTTGGAATTTTAAGCACTTTGGCTTTATTTCAACAATTATCTTATTCATTTTCAGGTATGTACCTGTAGATCACATATTTTGCATGGTTGTGGTCAGACTATAATTTGAGTCATACCGGTCAATTATGTGATCAATAACGCTTACATGGTCAGATAACCTAAGTCAGATTGTCGGTATTGGTTATCCACTTAAGCTCATACATGGTAATTTTCACCATATTTATGTGATGTATTTATTATGTTTTGTCCTATTAGTGAAACTAGTGGTTAACCTTTTATACAACTTAAGTCAAAGGTATTCTACCGTGGGCCATTTTTGCACTTCGGATACAATCTACACACATAAGGATTTTAAAATGGCATATATGGAATTGCTTCTACATACGGTATTTTTCTTCCCCCTGTTTCTTTAGTGTTAAATAACTGATTTCACGAATGGAATGAATGATGGATCGCGTGAACACAAGGTCATCGCTTTCGTAAAGCAGATGTGTCACGTATATGAATGAATGGAAGATGGAATCGCGTGGGCACAAGGTCATCGCTTTCGCAAAGCAGATGTGCCACGGATATATTAATGGATGAAGTAGCACCAAGGTCTTTGCTTTCGCAAAACAGATGGCGTGCTGATGGGAGAAATAAGTGACTTAATGCTAAAGAAATATTCATGTGTGTTGGCATATCGTACTTAGCTCAGACTTGGGCAAATTTAAAGATTTTTTCACTGATTGACTCTTAAGGTCCACTTATTCATGCAATTAGGGTGTAATCACATAAATTTGTCTACTTCTAAGTATGACGAGCCTACGACACATCAAATGATATATTACCGATCGATTGGATCATATCCTATGGTTAGATCGACAAGACCATAATTATATCATGTTCCACATAATTTGTCCGACCACAGACCAAAGATTATGATTTTTTAATGTTTTTGACTTTTCGGCATAATTTCTGTACATATGTTTAAAAACACTTATAGGGTAACAGAAATAACAATATTTTTGGTGTTTTGTCACTTTTGCAGGCACGACAGACAGATTCAAAAACTAAAATAAACATGAAAAATATTTTTGGTCTTTTCTAAATTTTGACACAACACACAACTACAAACACAATGTTTTTGTTGGTCAGATCAAGGTCAAACAAAGCAGGAACTGACTCAAGTGAGTCAAAAGAGCAAATCTTTTTGATATTTTCTAGAAGAGAAAATAAACAAAGTAAAGATATGAAGAAACATAGGAAAAACAGGCAAGGGGTACCAGATAACACATCAAAGACATAAGCTTAAAGACCAAGGTACTAACCTACCAGTCGTATCAATACTAGCTTGGCTGGTGTTCCTGAGTCGTGGGATGAAATCTCTAACTTTTTTATTGGAAAGTCTCTTAAGTCGGTGCAAGTTATTTTAGACAAATTGGTGGTCCATGCTGCTGCTTATTATGTATGGCAGGAGAGGAATAGCAGGATTTTCAACAATCATACTAGACCTCCTGATGTTTTGGCTTCTTTGATTTTGGAAGTTGTCCGAAATAGAGGTTGTGGTTTAAAGTGCAGGATGACGCCTAGAGTGATGAAGATTATGGAGCTGTAGGATGTAGGGAAGCATACTAGAGGGCTGATTGGAGCAACGTAGCCGTCTAGTGTTTTGATTTTTTCCTAGTTTTGGTTTGCTAGGTGGTCTTGTTTTGTTTTGGATGTTTTGTTTGGTTGGGTCTTTGTTTTTTTCCATGCTATGGGGCCTGTCCTGTGCATGAACTAGAAGGGATTCTCCTTACTACTTGGTTTTCATTGCGGTATATATATACAAAATCACCGGGGTAACCTTTTACCCAAAAAAAAAACCTACCAGTCATAGCAAGAAAAGCTTATTCATAGTCTATCACCTCTACACACTGGATTAAATAATTAAACCTAGACACATCAAATCCTTTAGTGTAAAGGTCATCATATTGTTCGGCAGTGGGGACCTGGACTAAGGTAACTAGCTTTTTCTTAGCACAATCTCTGATGAAATGATACCTAATCTCTATATGCTTAGTCTTAGAGTGTCGCACATGATTTTTAACAATAAAAATAGCAGTAGTATTATCAATATGGATGGGAGTGCCCATGAAATTCAAACTGTAGTCCAGAAGCTGATTCTAGATCCATAAGACTTGGGAACAGCATAAAGCAGCAACCACGTATTCCGCTTTAGCAGATGAGTGTTGGTCCAGAAACAACAATCGCTCACGATATCTAACTAATCTAAACGTGCAGAATCCGGTTAGATTAGTGATTCAAGAAAGAGAAGAGAAGAAATCGAAGAAAATGATGATTAAAAAGTTAAAACCTGATCTTTGCACACAAGATGAACTTGTCGGGTACAAAATCGTAATCGTAAACTGATCTCTCTCGGGTTTACGATCATAATCACCTTGTGGTGGCTGCTCTCAAAATCGTAAACCAGCCCCCTCTACAAGGGTAAACACATGGGGTTTAAATAGGATCCCTAATGGACCTTAAACCCTAATGGTAAACCCAATGGTAAACCCCAAGCAAACTAGTCTACTAATCTAATTAAACCCTCTAAGCCCAGCCCAACTAATTTAATATTACAAGCCTCATAATCTAGCCTCTACAATCTTCCCCTAGGCTTGTGATATTAAATGTCTTCAATCTTTGAAATTCTTCTTCTTGACTGGCTGGAAAAGATGTTGATGAAGATTCTTTCCGCAGAAATCTTCAATGGGTTTCATGACGGGCACTTGGGACTTCCTCTTTATCAGCATCAGCTCGAACTTCTTGAAATGAACAAGTTAATGAGATGGAGGATTCTCAGTGACTTGCTTCTTTTGAAAGAACTGGTTCTTGCGGAATCTTCAGTAACTGTCTTGAATCTCCAAAAATTAGAGGGTAAAATTTTGAAAACCTCTAACTGTGAAGAACTTGATTGTTGATCTTCAAACTTCATGATCTCTGACTGCTCTCTGCATCATTTTCTTCATCAAAGATTGACTTGAAATCTTCAGCTTCCCCTAAACATGTGAACATGTTTTTTGAAGCTCTTTTGAAGCTTTTGAAAACTTGTAAAGACACCAACAACTTCCCCTGAACAGTTGCTTTTCCAGATGGAAGTCTTGTCCGGCTGGTTCTTTAACTTTGAGCAGCAGCAACATCAGTAGCATCTTTCTATCATCAACCTGTCTGACACACATTTGAAAAAATATACTCCACCAGACATTTGATGACTGGTCTTTGGGTTAGAAGGTAATTATCATCTGTTCAGTTGATTCAAATTAACATAATTATCATCTGTTCAGTTGATTCAAATTAACATAATTTTAACCAAAAACCCTAATATAGATTACGGGTTTTCTATAAAACTTCCCTTGAACCCAAGACCTCTAAAGACATTCCCTTAGCTGATAACTTCCCTTCAGCTAAGGACTTCCCCTGAGATAATACATATTATCTTCGAGTTCCCTTCAGATACTATGTATTGTGGAAGTCTTTTCATTAGATAATAAGTATGATCCTCGAGTTCCCTTCGGATAATACTTATTATCCCCTCTCCTTCCCCTAAAAATTTGTCAAGATCTGCAGGGGGCATACTGTCATGCATCAAAACCCATGAAAACACATTTTTACTTCTCAAATTAACCTGGACAAGACGTAAACACAACCAAAAAGAACTTAAAGACTCACACACGAAAGCTAAAAATAAACAAATACTTACCAATATCAAACATGAGAAAGTTTACAAGGGATCAAACCGTATGAATCTGACTGAGGAACCCTTTTCACTATCAGTTACTCGACTAGTCCAGGTGATTGCCGGTATGTTTGTCCACTTTAAAATCAGACCCGTTCAATCCCAACCAAATGCATCATGCTTAATAATGTACAAGATTACCGTTATGTTTAATTGCCCCCACACCCAAGCGTACATAGCAAAACCTACCTAACCTCAGAGTTTATTGAGGATTCACTAACCCCCAACTTGAGTGGTCAGAGTTTATTGAGGATTCACTAACCTCAGAAATATCCAATGATTAAAGAAAAGGTAGAGAAGCTGGATATAAAATTCATGGATGACAGTGTTTTCGGTCTGCAAACCCAAGATAGAAAGGGAAAGAGCCCTTTTCAAGGAAGACTCGAGTGGACTAAAAGAGGTGATTTCCCTGAGGTTGCGAGGGTACAAGATGAAGAATCAGATTCTGAACCTGAAGTACCTCTAGTCAATGTATCTGTCGTTGAAGATCATGATGTGTCAACTATTATTCCTGTGAATGTTCAAGAAGAACCTGAGCACATACCTTCGGACGAAACAAATGTGATGGATGACATTTTCCCGAAGAATGAGAATCTGACAGACGGTATTTATGGGGATTTAGGGCCAATCAGTCACAAGAGAACAAGGAATGACTTGAACTCTTCTTCAAGCAGTGATTCAATTCCAAAAGAGTTGGATGCTGATTTTTTGCTGTTGATGATGTACTTATAGAACCCATTCCAGTACGTGAACCTTCACCGAGAAAGAAATCTGATCCAAAAACTATCAGATTCAAGTTTCAGAATACAAGCTCAAGCCTGATGGTGTTTCAACATACGGGTGCAAATGTGCAGAATGATGACATGTCTGAACCTGCAAATGTGGAGAGTACACTTCAGGCAAATAACCAAGTTGATGTTCAAGATTCAACTCCAATGCAAACTGAGAGTCCTATTCTGAATGAACAAAGCCCAGTTCATGAGGAAAGGCAATTCCTTGAAGTTGATAGCTCGTTTGTTGAGCCCAGCCCGGTAAGGATAAACATTTCTACTGAACCTAGCCAGCGCTCAACCACTCCAAGCTTTCGTCCGTACCAAGCACTTGTTGAAGAACTTGCTCAAGCTAGTGATCTCCCTGTAGATCTACGGATAAGTGCCGATCCTCAGATCAACTTCCTCTTATCTCAAAACAGAAGGAGAGAGGGAGAGATTAAAGAACTAAAGGAAGAAAACAAGAGGTTGAAGGAGAAAGAGAGCAAAAATGAAGCCAGTATTGGATTTTTGTATGCGGGATATCTTGAACTGAGGAAGAAGTTGGAGGATTTAAAGGGAGCTGATAGTTTAAACATTTAGAGTTCTTCTTAAGCTGCTCAAACAGCTGATGTAGTGCATGAAGATGAAGGTGATGACACCATTGAGATGTCTGACTATGTTCGAGGATGAAGATTCATCTCAAAAGCACCAGAAAGTCATGAAAATTGGTTCAAGGATTTCTTCCAGGGACCTCCCCCTAAGCTATACTTGATTGATGTGGGAGAAAGTGAAATTGACAAAAGGGGGAGCCGTGAACCTATCCTGTGCTGGCACTACGATGTAGAGAAGAAACTGTTTGCAGTGATCAGAGATGGCTACAGTCCAGTGGAGTACTACAGAACTTGAGGTCAATTTCACTCCTGGACTGAACCAGAGATGAGAAATTTGCTGAGGGCTCCATTTATTAATAGATGGATGAATGCACATGGAAACCTGGTTCGTAACAATCTGATGAGCCACCTCGAAGAAAAATTTACTAACTTTGAGCTCAAGCAAAAAAGATGGGTTCAGACTGGAACTGACCCTGTTACAGATGAGCCTGTAGGAGAAGTGAGGCGACCACCACCAAAAGAACTCGAGTGATCAACATGTTAGACGAGATTGAAGATGGTACGCTTGTGAAGAATTTCGACAATTGGTTTTATGATCTAACAACTCATGAGGTGGTGGTGGTCTGCAAGAAGATGCGAGAATTTCGCTTCTATGACCCGGTTGATTTGCTGAGGTTTGGAGAGCGCGATATCAAACTCCTAGCCACCCAACCTATCCTAGGTGATGAGCATGACCTTGAGAATGCTATAAGGGTGGGAATCTTTGATGGAACAACGAACCAGATTGTGGAACGTGAATGGTGGTCGGGGAAGGTGTCTAATACCTTCTGATTTGATTTGATGCTTCCTTAGACGCTCTAATGGTTCATGCCTAGGGGAAGATTGTTGGGCTATACATTGTGAGGCATGAACATTAGATTGGGCTTACATTGAGTTGGGCTTTGTAGGGTTTACGATATGAGCTTGATGGGCCGATCTCTTTAGTGGGTTTACGATTTTATTTAGGGCTTTTGTTAGGGTAGTATAAATACCCATGTAGTTCATGTTTATGACGAGTTCTCGATTACGATTTTATTTAGGGCTTTGTATTTCCGATCGTGAACTCATATAATAGAAGATTGTTCAAGTTTCATTCTAAAAATAAACAAATACTTACCAATATCAAACATGAGAAAGTTTACAAGGGATCAAACCGTATGAATCTGACTGAGGAACCCTTTTCAGCTTCAGTTACTCAACTAGTCCAGGTGATTGCCAGTATGTTTGTCCACTTTAAACTCAGACCCGTTTAATCCCAACCAAATGCATCATGCTTAATAATGTACAATATTACCGTCATGTTTAATTTTCCCCACACCCAAGCGTACATAGCAAAACCTACCTAACCTCAGAGTTTATTGAGGATTCACTAACCCCCAACTCGAGGAACCATGCAACACCGTTATGACTACCACTTATTTCATTAATCATCAGTTGGTGATCAGGTCGGCCGCATAAGCATGCAAAGAAGACCAAACTGATTGATTATTTTATTTTCTTTTCTTTTTCATTTGTTTTTCTTTTATTTTCTTTTGCACTGTGATGTTGTCATACCAGCAGAAACATGGCGTGTGAGAGAGTGAATACTATGTATAATTACCACTCTCAACCCGTTTTTGCTGGGACTTAGTTTTTTAAACCATGCAAACTGAGATTGGAAACTAAACATATATATATTTTAAGTTCACTACACTTACATTGGTGATCATAAGATTAGGTCGAGCCTACCGAGCATATCACCGTGGAGCTTGCTTTTTACTTCCGCTTTACACGTGTCAGTCATCTCCAATCCGGACATATTTCTCTTCCCATAGCTTTATTAGAAACAAAACACAAACAAACTATTAAAAATTGAAAAGCACACAATTTTTAAGGGGTCAACTTTTTCTTCATCTTTACATTTCTTCCCCTTGCTTTTTGATTTTTAATGTCACAACTTTTGTGAACATCATCATTTTTTTTAAACACGAACACATAAGCAGAGCAAATAACTTCACACACATCTGGCCAAGCTAACCTTCAAAGTATGGATTTGAATTTTTTAAGAAAATTGGGTTTTATAGCATGCATACCTCATTGTTTTTTTTGTTTTTTTTTTTAAATTGAACAACCAAGCACCAACTGAAAATTTTAAGGAATTTGGTTTGACACAAACACCCTTTACCGCTTCATCAAACAAACAACCAAGTTAAGAACAGTACCTTTCATGTTGAATTTGACCTTTTACCTCTCAAGGAAACATATCCTCCATAAAAAATTGCTTGTCATGACATGAAGATACGTCTCCTAAACTGTGCCTGGAACAATCACTTATCAACAAACAAATTAACAATAAAAATGTTAGTGATAATCCTCCTTGACTGTTCCTGTACATAGTGAGAGATTAGTTAGCCATTGGTACCCAGGCCATTGTTTTTCTGGGTACACCTGAGGAATCAATAAAAGATACTTCTTGTAAGAACATCCCTTTGAGAAATTAGGAAGTTGGGATGGAGCTGCCTTGATTTTTGGTTTCCAAGTTCCAGGTGATTTAACATTTGTTTTAGTCACTTTTGGAGTTGTGACTTTAGGTATTTCAACCTTCTTCATTTTAGATCCATTTTTCAAAACAGTTTTTGTTTTAGTCACCTTTGGAGTTGTGACTTTAGGTATTTCAACCTTCTTCATTTTAGAATCATTTTTCAAAATAGTTTTAGTTACCTTGGGAGGGGTAACTTTGGGTTTTTCAGACTTTGGTTGTTTTGAAAACGGTTTCTTCACCTATTTTTGGAAAATTTTGTAACTCGAAAAGCTGTTGTTTTGATTTATAAATTTTCTTTCAACTTTGGCAGCGCCCCAATGTTGATCAGAGGGTTTAACCTTAGAAGTAACAGTCTTCCTTGCCTTAGGTGTTTGAACCATCATCGGCTTAGACTTTACAGACTCCTGAGATGAAGCTCTTTGACTTTGCAGATAATAGGGTTCATAGGGGCGATAAAGACAGTTTCTGGCTATATGACCAGCTTTACCACAATTAAAGCAAGTCTGCTTCTTTAGATAGAAGTCAGACGTGTACCCATTTGTCTTTGTGGCTGATATGGAGCTGCCTTACCTTGTGTTTGCTTCTGCTGGTTCCTCGAAGCCTGTGTTGAACCTGTATTTACTGTCTTTGTGCTTCCTTGATTCTTTGACGTTGAAGCATCATTTTCGCAATTACAACGGCAACTGCATGATCCAACTGAAGAAATGGGAGACACAGCTACTCCCTTGAGTTTTTCATTCTTCACTCCAGCCGTTGGTTCATACTCAGATGCTTGATGGTGATCTTTGACTTCTCAACTTTAGCTTCACCGATCACTCCATCAGTTATTCCCTTGAACTTGGAGGAGAAGGATGGTAAGTCATACCCAACATCTGGTTCTTGGTCAAACATTGATCCAGATGTCATAAAGATCTTCCCCTCAGGCCGTGTCGTCAAGATCACCTTTTCCCTTTTGACTTTTTCAATTACTTTGAAGTATGGGGTTTCAATTTTAGGGCATGGTTTCAACTCTATCCCAGCATCATCAGACTTAGAGTTATGACACCTGTTGTATTTCTGGCACTCAGCATCATTGTCTGATATATCCTCTACTCTCCCTTCACCATAAGTCATGTTTGCCTCATTATCAATTTCTTCTTCAGTCAATGGCGTAGTTCTAACCAAGACACTATCCATAGGAGGAGCAGCTTCTTTATAATCAGACTTGGTTCTGTCAACTTGATCTTCACTGAGAAGTATTCCTATAATGTCTCTGGGAACTGGAGGAGGAATAATGTTGTTTATAGCCAAGGATTTATCAGTTTTCTCTGACCCGAATCCAGATGTGTCTTTCCCAACTTGACCGGTCATAACAGCATGTGACAAAGCCTTTCCTGCATCGAGCATTCGCTGATTTCTTTCCTGATTGCAATCATACTTGACCTGCAGCTCATCATATTTTTGCTGCGGTTCAATTAATTTCTGTGTCAACTCAGATATCTCAATCCTAGCTCGATCATATACGATAGATTTCTCCGTAGCTAGCTTTTGATATTTTTCAATGTCTAGTTTTTGGGCTTTTACTTTCTCTTCACTCTTTCCCCACCTACCTTTAAATGAACTCCTAGAACATTGCATATCAAAAAGTTTGATTTCAGCATTTTTCCAGAGTTGTCTTAAGCCAGGATTTAATCGAGCACAAGTAGGATTGGGGCATATCTTAGTTTCGTCAACTTCAGCTGCGAAAGCATCCTTATTTTCAACCATATTCTTTTCTTCAACCACTGAACTCATTTTATTTCTTTAGATATGCAGCTTCTGAAAATTTTGAAAAATCGGCAAAAACGACAAAAGTACTATTCAAGGAATAGTGTCAAAAACTTAAAACATGAAAACGGAGGCCTTCGGAGTGGAATTTAGGGGTCCAAACGAGCTCCCATAGACGTTAGTCAGGGGTAATTCTGGGGCTCGTTCTCACGGACGTCGTGTTAAAATTTGACCTTCTAACTCCAAACGAGTCAAAAGTTATGTCCGTTTCTATGAAAGTGTGAAATAGTGACTTTTTGTCCGCAAACCCTGTTTCCGATCGTAAACCCTGTTTCTGATCGTAAACTTTATCGTAAACACATCCCGAGTCGTAAACACAGTCTGGAACTACTCCGGGTCATAAACACGATCGTGAACCTGATTCCGATCGTAATCTCTGTCGTAAACACCTCTGGATCATTAACACCAAGAACAGCCCAGAAACTCGATCGTAAACCTGAAAAACTCAAGAAAAACTCACAAAAACCGTTAGATCTTCTTGAATCAATATCATGAGAACCGCGAAACACTCATTTCTTGGCTCTGATACCAATTGTTGGTCCAGAAACAACAATCGCTCACGATATCTAACTAATCTAAACGTGCGGAATCCGGTTAGATTAGTGATTCAAGAAAGAGAAGAGAAGAAATCGAAGAAGACGATGATTAAAAGGTTAAAACCTGATCTTTGCACACAAGATGAACTTGTCGGGTACAAAATCGTAATCGTAAACTAATCTCTCTCGGGTTTACGATCGTAATCACCTTGTGGTGGCTGCTCTCAAAATCGTAAACCAGCCCCCTCTACAATGGTAAGCACATGGGGTTTATATAGGATTCCTAATGGACCTTAAACCCTAATAGTAAACCCAATGGTAAACCCCAAGCCCAATAGTAAACCCAAGCAAACTAGTCTACTAATCTAATTAAACCCTCTAAGCCCAGCCCAACTAATTTAATATTACAAGCCTCATAATCTAGCCTCTACAATGAGGTAGAAACAGCCGTTTTCTTTTTACATTGCCAGGAGACAAGGCGATTTCCCAAGAACTGAGCACATCCAGTTGTAGACTTGCGGTTAAGATGACAGCCGCCATAGTCACTGTCTGAATATGCTCGCAGATAAAAAATTGAATCCTTGGGATACCAAATTCCTCTGTTGGGATTCGACTTTAGGTATCGGAAAAATTCTGTCACACCCCCAAATAACCACTAACGGAGTTTATACCGTTAAGGGGTGCGGCTAGACCAGGATCCACAACCACTAGTTACAAATACTAAATGAATCAGAGTTAGTTCAAAATCAGTTATAAAGTAAAGTCTCAAATACAACGCAGCGGAATAAAATATTGTCTTAGCACTAACCACGTGCTTTACATAAACATTGTTTTAAAATTCCCAAGTTTAGTTTAAACAGAGATGAATATCTTCTCGTGCCATGCCAACCTCCAGCGGATACTCCTTAGCGATCTGCAAAAGTTTAAACCACGCAAGTGTCAACCTAACGGTTGGTGAGTTCACAGTGGGCTTGTCATGCATTGGCCCGGTCTCATAATCATAATTTGTATCAAGGTATACTTACATAGTATTCGTTTGTGAAAAGCAATGTTGAATGTTATGTCTTAGTTTATAAAGGAATTATCCGTGACCTACGTCATCGGGTATGAACTAGTTTTGTAAAATTAAAGTGCTCAACCGATATCGCGGGTAGCTAATCCGTTGTTCCATGCACTAAGGAAGTTTGCACCAAAGCTGACCATAATTTATTGTAGTGGCCGAGCCATCTAGTACTGCGGACCTACGTCATCGCGGATTTGCCTCCCCCGTGTCCTCTCGGGATCACGGTCAAATAGGCTGATATTGTACCTCCGTGCACTCCCCGTGCCACGGGGCGGAGTTTGTCAAACCCCAGTAGATCTACCCAACATCCCCTCGCTTTACAATTAATGGTACAATTTAGTTGAGGACTTTTAAGTTATAAGGCATCCTTAGAAAACATGTGATATCATGTGGTTCAGACTTTAACCTACACTAGCCATATTAAAACGGTTTACTTTGGATTCTCATGGATCCCGAAAACATTTTCAGTTTTGTTTTTCAAACAGTTTGTTTAGGTCCTCAAGTGTTTCCCATAAAACACCTCAAGTCATCAAGTGGGTGCCGAGCACTCCAAGTTTTCAAGTTTATCAGGGAGGTGCCTAGCACTCTCGAGTTTGTCAGCATTGTTTCACTTTTAGTTATTTGGTGTGACCCAAGCGGGTTCACGGTAATCGGGTTAGTGACACTCACCTTTGGTTGCACTGCTACACTTGCTAATATTCCAAGTATGCTTAATGAAGACCTATGAACACGTTTAGGTCTTAAGTATTAGTTTTGTGTCTAATCTTTACTTGACGTCACTATGACCCATAACATAGCACGTTGGAACTATGACTCGACATACAGACACACGACACCGATGGTTGATCATAAACAAGGGTTCATATATATCAGAAATCAAAGCATGTATCATCATGGCATAATCATGTAAGTCATGGCATAACATTCAAGCAAATTATACAAGTTTAGATTCTGGTCTCAGTTTCGCTAGCAGTTTCGCTGGTCAGTTTCGCTGTGTGCACGGGCAGCACTTTCGCTAGGCAACACCCGATGACACAGTTTCGCTAGGCTAGTTTCGCTCGAAACTGTTGGCACAGTTTCGCTAGCCTAGTTTCGCCCGAAACTGGTTTGAACTTTCGTTCAGGGAATTTCGCTCGGTAGATTCGCTCGAGCTGGTCTGGTTGGTTTACCCAGCGACACTGCAGTTTCGCTGCATAGTGTCGCTGGAAGGAGATATACATAGTTTCGCTGGACAGTTTCGCCCAGAGAACACCACAGTTTCGCTGATCGCGAAAAACATACGGATCAGCCTAAAAATCAACCTAACAGCTTCCATCTTTACATGCAATTCATTGTTTAGCATACATAGGCATTTACCAACATAAATCAGTAAGCTTTAACACCTTAAACATGCATTTTGTCATCAAATCACCCAAAATACATATAAAACCCTAAAATGGCTAAAATAGCATAAATCTCTATCATGGTTGGATTTCATACGCAAAGTTGTGAACTTTATAACAGATCTAGCATCCCTAAGCAACATACTAGCAGATCAAGCAGTTTCATGAAGGTTTAAGCATGCTTTTTAAGAAAACTCAAAGAAAAGGCATAAAAGAAAGGTTTTGGGACTCACGATTCGATCAAGGAATCGAATGGATGTTGTCTTGAGGCTGAGATCTTGATGTTTGGTTGTGTTTCTCGACTGACCAGATTTCCAGAGGTGTGTGTGTGTTTTGGAGAGAATGGTGCAACAAAATGAGGCAACTACGGCTTTATGTTATTATATATCAGGGCCTAGTTTCGCTGGCAGTTTCGCTGGCCAAGCGAAACTGGCTCTGATCACAAGTGAGCCAACAAGCTGCCGGGCGACATTATAGTTTCGCCCGGTAGTTTCGCTGGATACCCAAAAGTGGTCAGTTTTCACATAATCAAGGATTTACAATTTGTCATGCTATTCATAATATTAAATCATGCATTTTAAATCATATTGCACGTAATGACAACCATAATGAATACATAGCACATATGGGCGGGTTCGGTGATCAACCAAAGGACGTGGACGTATTCGGCCTAGTTAAGTATTAGTTACTAAGTTAACACTTATAACGTAACTAACGGAAATGTCTAACGGAAGTTAACCTTGAAATTCTCGGATGTCACATCATCCCCTTGAAATTGGAATTTTCGTCCCGAAAATTATTCTTGTGCCGTAGCGTTCGCAGCATCAGCTGTCGTTGGTGCTGGGGAAAGAAAACAAAGTTTTAGGGTCGTCACATCCTCCTCCTGTTACAGGAATTTTGGTCCCCAAAATTAAATCATACCTTGGGTTTTTGTGAACGTTTGCTCGAACAGGTGAGGATACTTTTTCTTCATCTGATCCTCTCGTTCCCAAGTATATTCAGGTCCACGCTTTGAGTTCCATCGCACCTTGACGATCGGAATCTTGCTACGTTTGAGGGCTTTCTCTTCGCGTCCCATGATTTCTACTGGTTGCTCGATAAATCTCAGATGTTCGTCAATTTCCAATTCCTCCAAAGGAATTATTTCGATGTCTTCAGCCAGACATTTCTTTAGATTTGAAACGTGAAACACGTTGTGAACTCCATCGAGTTCGGCAGGGAGTTGTAAACGATAGGCCACCGGGCCTACTTCCCCGATAATTTCAAAAGGACCGATGTAGCGAGGATTCAACTTTCCACGCTTTCCGAAGCGTATCACGCCTTTCCAGGGAGATACCTTCAATAGCACCTTGTCGCCTACCTCGAACTTCAAAGGTTTACGGCGTTTGTCAGCATAGCTCTTTTGTCTGTCACGTGCTGCGGCTATCCGTTTTCTGATTTGTATAATTCGTTCTGTGGTATCATGAATAATTTCCGGCCCAGTGAGTCCTTTCTCACCCGTTTCAGCCCAACACACGGGCGATCTGCATTTTCTGCCATAAAGAGCTTCAAAAGGTGCTGCACCAATGCTTGAATGATAACTGTTGTTGTAGGAGAACTCCACCAACGGAAGGTGAGCCTCCCAGTCTTTACCAAAGTCGAGAACGCAAGCTCGGAGCATGTCTTCTAGAGTCTGAATAGTGCGTTCTGTCTGACCGTCGGTCTGCGGGTGATAAGCTGTACTCATATCCAATCTGGTTCCCAATGCTTCTTGCATAGATTGCCATAATCGGGAAGTAAATCGGGGATCTCGATCCGAGATAATAGTCTTAGGCACTCCATGACGTGCCACAATTCGGTCAATGTACAGCTTTGTTAACTTATCCATGTTGTCACTTTCTTTCATCGGGATAAAATGTGCAGATTTGGTTAATCGATCAATGATAACCCAAATCGCATCCGGTCGATTTGATCGATGAGGTAATCCCGTTACAAAATCCATGGAGATATCCTCCCATTTCCATTCTGGGATCTTGGGTTGCTGTAATAGCCCAGAAGGCTTCTGGTATTCAATCTTAACCCTTGAGCATGTCAAGCACTTAGCCACATATCGCGCGATGTCGGCTTTCATATTCGGCCACCAATACAAACCCTTTAAATCTTGGTACATTTTATCTGATCCAGGGTGCACCGAATATCTTGATTTGTGAGCCTCGTCCATTACGAGCTCACGAAGATTTCCAAGTAAGGGAACCCAAATTCTATCATTGTAATACCTGAGTCCGTCGGACTTAACTTCAGAATTTCCATCCACCCCTCGCAGTGCTTCGGCTGCGAAATTTTCTTCCTTTAAAGCTTCTTGTTGGGCATCGCGGATCCGATCCGGCAATTCCGTGTGGATGGTAAGTTGCAGCGCTCGTACCCGTCGAGGCTTTTCATAATCCTTCCGACTTAATGCATCAGCCACAACATTGGCTTTTCCCGGGTGATACTTAATCGCTAAGTCATAATCTTTCAGTAGCTCGACCCACCGTCGTTGTCGCATGTTGAGATCCTTCTGATTAAAGATGTGCTGTAAGCTTTTGTGATCAGTAAATATCGTGCACTTCGTTCCGTAGAGGTAATGTATCCAAATCTTGAGTGCGTGCACAACGGCTCCCAATTCCAGATCATGCGTTGTATAATTCTTCTCAGTATCCTTCAGTTGCCTGGACCCATAGGCAATCACTTTATCCCGTTGCATCAACACGCAACCGAGTCCTTGAATAGATGCATCGCAATAGACCACAAAGTCGTCAATCCCATCGGGTAACGCAAGAATTGGAGCTGAACACAACATGTCTTTAAGCGTTTGAAACGCGCGTTCTTCTTTTTCACCCCATCTGTATTGCACTCCTTTGTGCGTCAAAGCCGTTAAGGGTTGAGCCAACTGCGAGAAACCCTTGATGAATCTTCGATAGTATCCGGCAAGCCCCAAAAATTGTCGGATTTCAGTCGGCGCTCTTGGAGTAGGCCAATTCTTGATAGCTTCTACCTTAGCTGGGTCGACGTGAATTCCATTCTTGGTTAACAATGTGTCCAAGAAACTGGACTTCGCGAATCCAAAAATCGCACTTCGAAAACTTAGCATAAAGTTGTTCCTTACGGAGTAATTCCAAAATTAGTCGCAGATGCTCCTCGTGTTCTTCCTTTGTCTTGGAGTAAATCAAAATATCATCAATGAAAACTATCACAAACTTATCGAGGTACGGCTTGCACACTCGATTCATCAGATCCATAAACACAGCTGGTGCATTGGTTAGCCCAAAAGGCATAACCAGGAACTCGTAGTGACCATAACGAGTTCTGAAAGCAGTCTTGGGGACATCTTCATCACGAACACGAAGTTGGTGATATCCAGACCGTAGATCAATCTTTGAAAAGTAGCTCGAACCTTGTAGTTGGTCGAAGAGATCGTCGATTCGAGGAAGTGGATACCGATTCTTGATCGTAACCTTGTTAAGCTCTCTATAGTCGATACACATTCGGAACGTTCCATCCTTCTTCTTAACAAACAAAACTGGTGCTCCCCACGGAGACGAACTTGGACGAATAAATCCTTTGTCGAGTAGCTCTTGAAGTTGTGAGGAGAGTTCGTTGAGTTCACTTACCGCCAAACGGTAAGGTGCGCGTGCAATCGGAGACGCTCCGGGAACTAAGTCGATTCCAAACTCTACTTGTCGAAATGGAGGCAAACCAGGCAGATCTTCAGGAAATACATCTTGGAAGTCGCGGACTATCGGGTAGTCGTCTATTCTGCGCTCGGGATGTGTCGAATCGGTGACGTTTGCAAGAATCGCGAAGTGACCTTTACGAAGGCACTTCTGAGCTTTGAGGAACGAAATAATACCAGTTACTGCTCCACCTTTCTCACCTTGGACCGTTAGCACTTTACCGTCCTTGAGTGGAATACGAACCACTTTTTCCTTACATAAGATTTCAGCTCGATTCTCAGATAACCAATCCATTCCTATTATAACGTCAAAACTACCAATCGGGAAAGGCATAAGGTCAATTCCTAGGGTATGGCCAGCTAGTTCTAACTTACAGTCCTTAACTATCTGAGTCGTATCATGAAGTTTACCATTAGCTAGCTCTACCACATATTTAGCGTCTAAGGCAATAGGTTTAGCATTAATCAATTTAGCAAATTTTGTAGAAATAAAGCTTCTTTCAGCGCCAGAATCAAACAATACAGTAGCAAAGAAACCGTTCAAAATAAATTTACCATTAATCACGTTGGCATCATTGCGAGCTTCACCTTGACCCATGACAAAAGCTCTTCCTCTGCCATTTCCACCATTCCCATTACCATTCCCGTTACCATTTCCTCCACCATTACCGTTCCCACCGTTGCCATTGTTACCATTACCTTGCCTTCTTAACTGCGGGCAGTCCCTCTTAATGTGGCCTTGAGCACCACATTCGAAACAGCCACGGGCTCCACCATTGTTGTTCTGATTATTTCCTTGCCCGTTACGGTTGTTCCCATAGTTGTTGCCATGATTGTTATTGTTGTTTTGCCTTTGGCGGTTCTGCTGCTCGGGTAAAGTTGCCCAACAGTCTTTTGCTTCGTGGCCTTTCTTTCCACACCTATCGCAACTCAGATTCTTTCTACAAGCACCAGCATGATGCTTCCCACACTTGTTACACAAAGGCAGGTTACCTTTGTAGTTGCCTTGCCCATTGCCACCCTGGCGGTAGTTACCACTGTTGTTCCCAGATCTCTTGCTTTGACCTTGGGAGTTATAAGACCTCCCAGTGCTGTTTCCAACACTCTGGTTGTTCATGGAGTTTTCAGGAGCTTCATCATCAGCTTTTCTTTTGCCACTTAAGGCAGTCTTCTCAGTGGTCTTTGCAGGAAGTGTACCCTTCTCAACCTCCTGATCAGTAAGTTTGTGAGCCAGCCGGATGGCTTGCTGTACGGTGGCGGGGTTGCTGGCGGTCACCAAACTCTTGATTTGAGGCGCGAGGCCTTCCAAATAACGCTCAACGCGTTTGAACTCAGCATCGACCATTGTGGGGCACAAGACCTCATACTCATGATATCGTGCAGTGTACTGTTCGACTTCAGACCCAATCATCTTCAGATTCAAGAATTCGCCTTCTAGCTTCTTCACTTGGTCACGAGGGCAGTACTCATCCATAATCAGATCCTTAAATGCTGCCCACTGCATGTTATTAGCCGCGTCTAGCCCAATCATCTGAATTTCAGCGTTCCACCAGGAGAGTGAAGCTCCTTCAAAGGTACCAGTAGCAAACTTCACCTTGCTTTCAGCCGGACAATTACACATGGAGAAAACCTTTTCAGACTTCTCAATCCACCTGAGGAGTCCTACAGCTCCTTCTTCGCCGGAAAATGTCATCGGCTTGCAGTCCATGAAGGACTTGAACGTGCAGTGGTGGTGGTTTCCTGATGCATAAATAGTTCGGGTTTTAAAATTAAACAGGTCAAAATATAATCGCTTTGTGCCTTAACCGGCATAATAGTTACCCTGTGCGGCGTATGCAGCTTGGACGGCTGCCACCGCGGCTTGCACATGTTCGTTAATCATTGCTTGCAGCTGTGCAGGCGTCATGTTTATGTGGCCTCTTCCGTTTCCTCTTCCAGACATCTTGCTGAACAGTTAAAGTAGCCAATGTTCAGTCACAGTTATACTTTATACATATCCCATAATATGTATATTAGCCATTTTCCCGTTATCCCTCTATTAGTCCAGAAAAATTTTGTGCATAATCGAGGCGTCGTCGAGGAACGTCGTAAGTCGTAAGTAGCTATCGTCGAAAGTCGGCTTTCCCATAAAAGTCACCGTCGGCGTAGTCATCGTAGTAGAAATCAGGACGTAGCGTGTAGTATCGTTTCGTTGTCGCTTTCCCCCAGAATAGTGCGTGCAGTAGCGTTCGCGTTTCGTATTCGTGTGTGAAAATTTCCCTAAGGTTTTCCGTTAGACTTCCTAGACACGGTCTCTATATATATATTTATATATATATATATACGTATACATACGTACTAAGCTTTTACTTACACAGCAGAGCGAGTATCCCAGGTTGGCACGTAAAAATTTTATTTTGGGAATTTGTTTATTCGTTTGTAACTAAGGTTTTCAAGTTGCAGTTTCCAAATCGTTTTCAAAATGATTCCAGTTCTCTGCAACTTATGGCTCTGATACCAATCTGTCACACCCCCAAATAACCACTAACGGAGTTTATACCGTTAAGGGGTGCGGCTAGACCAGGATCCACAACCACTAGTTACAAATACTAAATGAATCAGAGTTAGTTCAAAATCAGTTATAAAGTAAAGTCTCAAATACAACGCAGCGGAATAAGTAGCATAACAACATTGTTTTTTAAAATTCCCAAGTTTAGTTTAAACAGAGATGAATATCTTCTCGTGCCATGCCAACCTCCAGCGGATACTCCTTAGCGATCTGCAAAAGTTTAAACCACGCAAGTGTCAACCTAACGGTTGGTGAGTTCACAGTGGGCTTGTCATGCATTGGCCCGGTCTCATAATCATAATTTGTATCAAGGTATACTTACATAGTATTCGTTTGTGAAAAGCAATGTTGAATGTTATGTCTTAGTTTATAAAGGAATTATCCGTGACCTACGTCATCGAGTATGAACTAGTTTTGTAAAATTAAAGTGCTCAACCGATATCGCGGGTAGCTAATCCGTTGTTCCATGCACTAAGGAAGTTTGCACCAAAGCTGACCATAATTTATTGTAGTGGCCGAGCCATCTAGTACTGCGGACCTACGTCATCGCGGATTTGCCTCCCCCGTGTCCTCTCGGGATCACGGTCAAATAGGCTGATATTGTACCTCCGTGCACTCCCCGTGCCACGGGGCGGAGTTTGTCAAACCCCAGTAGATCTACCCAACATCCCCTCGCTTTACAATTAATGGTACAATTTAGTTGAGGACTTTTAAGTTATAAGGCATCCTTAGAAAACATGTGATATCATGTGGTTCAGACTTTAACCTACACTAGCCATATTAAAACGGTTTACTTTGGATTCTCATGGATCCCGAAAACATTTTCAGTTTTGTTTTTCAAACAGTTTGTTTAGGTCCTCAAGTGTTTCCCATAAAACACCTCAAGTCATCAAGTGGGTGCCGAGCACTCCAAGTTTTCAAGTTTATCAGGGAGGTGCCTAGCACTCTCGAGTTTGTCAGCATTGTTTCACTTTTAGTTATTTGGTGTGACCCAAGCGGGTTCACGGTAATCGGGTTAGTGACACTCACCTTTGGTTGCACTGCTACACTTGCTAATATTCCAAGTATGCTTAATGAAGACCTATGAACACGTTTAGGTCTTAAGTATTAGTTTTGTGTCTAATCTTTACTTGACGTCACTATGACCCATAACATAGCACGTTGGAACTATGACTCGACATACAGACACACGACACCGATGGTTGATCATAAACAAGGGTTCATATATATCAGAAATCAAAGCATGTATCATCATGGCATAATCATGTAAGTCATGGCATAACATTCAAGCAAATTATACAAGTTTAGATTCTGGTCTCAGTTTCGCTAGCAGTTTCGCTGGTCAGTTTCGCTGTGTGCACGGGCAGCACTTTCGCTAGGCAACACCCGATGGCACAGTTTCGCTAGGCTAGTTTCGCTCGAAACTGTTGGCACAGTTTCGCTAGCCTAGTTTCGCCCGAAACTGGTTTGAACTTTCGTTCAGGGAATTTCGCTCGGTAGATTCGCTCGAGCTGGTCTGGTTGGTTTACCCAGCGACACTGCAGTTTCGCTGCATAGTGTCGCTGGAAGGAGATATACATAGTTTCGCTGGACAGTTTCGCCCAGAGAACACCACAGTTTCGCTGATCGCGAAAAACATACGGATCAGCCTAAAAATCAACCTAACAGCTTCCATCTTTACATGCAATTCATTGTTTAGCATACATAGGCATTTACCAACATAAATCAGTAAGCTTTAACACCTTAAACATGCATTTTGTCATCAAATCACCCAAAATACATATAAAACCCTAAAATGGCTAAAATAGCATAAATCTCTATCATGGTTGGATTTCATACGCAAAGTTGTGAACTTTATAACAGATCTAGCATCCCTAAGCAACATACTAGCAGATCAAGCAGTTTCATGAAGGTTTAAGCATGCTTTTTAAGAAAACTCAAAGAAAAGGCATAAAAGAAAGGTTTTGGGACTCACGATTCGATCAAGGAATCGAATGGATGTTGTCTTGAGGCTGAGATCTTGATGTTTGGTTGTGTTTCTCGACTGACCAGATTTCCAGAGGTGTGTGTGTGTTTTGGAGAGAATGGTGCAACAAAATGAGGCAACTACGGCTTTATGTTATTATATATCAGGGCCTAGTTTCGCTGGCAGTTTCGCTGGCCAAGCGAAACTGGCTCTGGTCACAAGTGAGCCAACAAGCTGCCGGGCGACATTATAGTTTCGCCCGGTAGTTTCGCTGGATACCCAAAAGTGGTCAGTTTTCACATAATCAAGGATTTACAATTTGTCATGCTATTCATAATATTAAATCATGCATTTTAAATCATATTGCACGTAATGACAACCATAATGAATACATAGCACATATGGGCGGGTTCGGTGATCAACCAAAGGACGTGGACGTATTCGGCCTAGTTAAGTATTAGTTACTAAGTTAACACTTATAACGTAACTAACGGAAATGTCTAACGGAAGTTAACCTTGAAATTCTCGGATGTCACATCATCCCCTTGAAATTGGAATTTTCGTCCCGAAAATTATTCTTGTGCCGTAGCGTTCGCAGCATCAGCTGTCGTTGGTGCTGGGGAAAGAAAACAAAGTTTTAGGGTCGTCACAAATTCACTTCACACCCATTAGATGGGACACTTTAGGTTTGCTTTGATATCTCGAACAGAGACAAACTCCAAACATGATGTCGGGCCGGCTGGCAATCAGGTACATCAGGGAATCGATCATGACCGATAGAGATGTTCATCAACACAAACACCCTCTGGGTCCGCAAAAAGCTTGACTCATGTTTTAACAGGCGTGGAAAGTCCCTTTGAATCATGAAAACTAAACTTCTTCAGGATCTCTCTAACATTTTTCCCTGGCTTATCAGTATGCCTTCTGGTGTTTTTTTTTCACTTGAATACCAAAGAAAAATTTTAGCTCACCATCGAACTCATTTCCAATCGTTGCTTCATCAGTGCCTTGAGCTCATGACATAGATTCATGTTTGTTGATCCAAAAATGATGTCATCGATGTATACCTGGACCAGCAGCATATCATCTTTGACGTGATGAATGAAGAGAGTCTGATCAACCACTCCTCCCTTGTACCCATTGGAAAGCAGATAGTTTGATAACGTCTCGTACCACTTCCTTGGCACTTGACGCATCTCGTACAAAGCTTTATCTAGCTTGTAAACCTTCTTAGGAAAAGATGGGTTCACAAACCAGGAGGTTGGTCCACATACACCTCTTCATTTAGCTTGCCATAAAGAAATGCGGTCTTCACATCCAGTTGATAAACTGTGATGTTCTTGGATGCAACATAAGCTAGGAAGATCCAAATTGTCTCTAGACGTGCGACGGTACATAGACATCATCGTAATCAATACCTTCCTCTTGCCAAAAACCTTTTTAACCAATCTTGCTTTCTTTCTTATAATAATACCTCAATCATCTCTCTTATTTTTGAAGATCCATTTGACAGAAATTGGTTTGGCACCTTCATGTTTGTCAACCAATCTCTAAATGTTTAACAATCTGAATTGCAACAGCTCTGCTTGTATTGCTTCAACCCATTGATTATCTTTCATAGCTGCAACGACTGATGTTGGCTCTTCTTGAGAGATGAAGCAACTGAACAAACACGTATTGATAGCACCCGATTGACTTCTGGTTACTCTTTTGTCAACTGGGCCAATGATATTTGAAAAAGGGTGCTTCTTGTGAATTCTGGTCTCGTCAGTTGCAGGAACTGGAATGTTCGATTCCAGATTTCTAAGTTGCACATCATTGCCAGGATGTTCACCAATATCAATCTCTGTAACATTTTCTGAGTCAGAATCAGGTATCACGGGTCCACATTTAACATTGTTTGCTTCTTGAACACTTGGCAGTGCTAGTTCTGCTTCTTGAATTACCGGATCTTCAATTTGAATTAGTGGTTGGAATGGTACGGTGGATGATGTAGAAGGCGTTGAAGAATTTTCAGGAGCAAATTTAGGAGGATCTACCAAGTAGATCGTGCCTAGAGCTGATGAAGTCCCAGAAAATAGTCTTCATCAGCAGCAGTGTCTACTTCATTCACAAATTTTGCTTTATCAGCACCAGAAGAACCTACAAAATCAGAGTCAACTAGATTAAAATAAGATGATAGAGTATTCAGATCATACATGCTAGCTGAGTCAGGATCTTTGGTGTTCCGTGTGTGTTCGTTAAATGTAACGTTACACAACTCAAGGATAACCTAAGTTCTTTTGTTGTTTACATGGTAAGTCGTGGAGGTCGCCGAGTATCCAACAAAATAACCCTCATCTGCCCGTAGGGCAAATTAGGCTAACTGCTCAGACTGTATCAGGATAGTACAAGGACATCTAAACGGTGTTAATTGTTTTAACACTGGTTTATGTTTGGAAAACAGTTCGAATGATGTCTTGTTGGCATGCTTGACCAGAAGTGTTCTATTCAGAATATTGCAGGCAGTGTTTACTGCTTCTGCCCAGAAAGATAATTTTAAGTTAGAATCAGCAAGCATCGTGCGGGCACTCTCAATGATAGTTATATTCTTCCGTTCAGCGATGCCAATTTGCTGTAGTTTATACGGTGAATTGAACTATCGAGTAATACCCTTTTCATTACAAAAAGCATCGAACGTCTATTCTTGAATTCAGTCCCGTTATCAGATCTCATGATACAAACTTTCTCTCCGGTGATGTTTTCAATCTGAGTCACAGAATCCTTCAAAAGTCCTGGAGTCTTAAACTTCTCCTTCAGAAAGAACACCCAAGAGTATCAGGAGAAGTCATCAGTGATGACAAGACAATAGGATTTCCCCCTAAACTCTTGATGTTTACTCGGGCAAAAAGATCTAAGTGAAGTTGTTGAAGGATCACTGTGGTTCTACCGGGTAACTTTGGCTTATGAGAGTTCTTTTGTTGTTTCCTCTTAGAACACGCCACACAATTGTCAATTTGGACAAACTCCTTATCTGGAAGACCAGGAGCATGTTTCCCCCTGACCAGGCGGTTCATATTTCAGAAATTTACATGTCCCATCCGCCGATGCCATAATGTAGAGTCTTCTTCTGAAGCTTTGGCCAAGAAGCACGCAACCAAACTTGTAGGCTTTGCAACATTCATATCCATCGCGTACATATTTCCCCTATCATTAGCTCTAAAAAGAATTTGATCTTCAGGTATCTCAAAGCCAGACTTCAAAATAAGGCTTTCTCGGTCATTGAAAACCATCGCAATGTTGATATCACAGATTTGTGACACACTGAGTAAGTTGTATTTCAGATTTGATACGAGGTTGACTTTTTTAAATGTCAGTTCACCATTTAAGAGATGAACGTTTCCTATTATTTCACCACCATGCTTATTGTAACACCCGTATACAATTTGATGTCAAACATTTCCGAATACTTCATTTAAAATAGGTCCCAGAAATTTTTTTCGTTCAAAATACATAGATACCATCCATAAAACCCAACACTTGGGGTTTCATTTCTACAAAATATACCCTTAGGTAATGTTTGAAATTCAGAAGTTCATAAACAACATTTACATATTTATTACACCAAAATGCGGAACGAGTCATTTGTCTTCACGTGATTGGCCTTTCTTAGCATTGATGAGCATCCGTCAAGCTTTCGCCTTACCTGCACATACTCACCATCAATAGTGAGTTTCTAGTGCATAACAAGTATAAATATCATAATTAATGTGGAAATAACCTATAAAATCGGAGATGGGTTTCCAGGCATATCGCCTAGAGTAACTTGCGTTCTAGGCGATACGCTTGTATTAATAGGCGTATCGCCTGAAGTGTAACATGCTCCAAGCTATACGCTTGGAGCCCAATTTCCAGGGATTTGGCCGAAATCTGGCATGTTCTATACTTAGCCAATATTTTGGCTACCTCCCCTGTTTTACCAGTTTTGCACCAGACTTGTTGGGCATGTATATCTACCCTTAGAATGTCCCAAAAACACATTTTTAAGAATAAAGCATACGCATTTACATACCTTAGCCATGGTCTACGTTATGATAACCAACCCCGGGTTCTCCTGACCCGTTTGACCCGCTAAGAGGCTCCTTGTGGCAACTATCAAAGGTTACCATCCCGGATTGACCCATTGCATATGGTTTACAACTAGGAACATAATGCAAGCAATATGACTTCATAATATTGTATGTATACCCTCAATTAGGTCTATGCTTCTGTTATGAGTCTAGCTTTACACATTACCAATACACTAAGTTTTTGGCATAATTCATATAATTTCACTCTACTTGTCATTGGTTCACCTAATCACTTTAGTTGATATCCGAATGACCCTTGTTTCTTCTTTGACCCGTCAAGACGGGTCCTTGCCCTTGTTTTACCCCAATGCCTAAGTTAACCACATATAAGCCTTGGAATCTATGGTTCTATAACCATTTATGATTCCTTTTCTCTTGTTACTTGGCATGTACTCTATAAGCCCATTTCCGCCCATTGTAACTTTCATTCGTTATATGATTTCTCCGAATCTTTTCATGGTCAAGTTAGTCATTGGAGAACCCTTTGGCTTTGGGCTTCGCGGTTCCTAGAACCATTCGTCTCCCATTTACATAATTCATAGTTTGTTCTATTGATATGTAAATACACATTTACTTATCTACTTCATGTAACATAAATAATGTTACCTCGCGACTTAGAGCCTCCAACTCCACTTGCACCGAAATTGCTTCCTTGATCACCTTGATTGCCTAATGGATCACCAACCAGGTTAGGACCTTAATCATAGTAGCACTTTTACCGCATTTCAATAATATGATTTCTGTGCTACCCATACATATTTACAATTCCACAAGGATGGCAATCAAGCATGTTCATCAAGTTTACATCTAGCCACATGAATTTATTAACATCAACATGCCAACTAGAGGCATAAATTAGCCATGCTAGCTAATGCACATAATATCATCAAGTTGGCTCTATTTTTGTGAACTTATAGTTTCCTATGAACATCCAACATCAATACAAGCAAATTTGTTGCATTTACCATATTTTGACTCTTTTAGGCTTTTTTATCAATCACCGATGTGCATACATTTATGCACACACAATAACCCAATCCCATGAACCTTCAAGTAACCATTTAACATGGGGGTTGTGGAGTTTACTTCCAACCCATCATTATTTAACCAAATTTAGCATTTAACAACATATTTATACAAGAATTCCATCAATGGAACCTATTTCATGACTAACCTAAGTAGTCATCTACAATGGATGTTCAAGTGTAAGCAATTGGTGACTACTTCACCAAATGTTTACCAAACTAGCAAATTATGCAACAATTAAAGTTCCTATCACTTTATGATTCATATAATAACAATAATTTGCAGATTTTTGACCCTAATTTCGTGATCCATGCATCCACCATAGAGGGGTTTTTACTTACTTGGTCCAAGGATGGAATTAGAGGAAGAACCACACTCCTAATTCCAATTTCTAGCCAACAAATCGCAACCCTAACACCTTGGATGCAGATTTCGAATTTTGGGGGAGAAGGAGGATGGAGGTCGAGCTCCACGTCGCGTATACGGCCTCCTCCTCTTTCTTTTCCTTTTTGTTTATTCAAGTTTGTTAAATTACACCTCTGGCCCCTAAAGATTGAACCTTGTTTTATTTTTAACCAAAACACAAATTTACCCATTTAACCCCATATTTACATATGGAAATGATTTCTACAACATAAGGGATTATTTTAACTACGGGAATTTTACTTGTCTAGACGTTAACGGGAAATTTCAATTTATTGAAAATTTAGGATGTTACACTTATCACCACCAAATGCAACTGGACCTCCATGAGATGTCATTTTAACATTATGGAGAAGGTCCTTATTCCCCGTCATATGCCTGGAACACCCATTGTCCATATACCATGTATTTACAACAGCATTCCCTTCATACTTGTTTTCCAATCCTTCCCAATTTCATGAGCCGAAGTTTCCTTACAAAAGTTATACAAAAGGTCATCATTGATAGCCATCTTGATACAACCCAATGCACGTTTTTCAATCTAGAGCTGACGCTTAGTAGATGTAAGGTCTTTCAGTGGCTTAGTTAGCTTATTTGGTGGTGGATTAGCTCTAGTAGCAGTTGCAAGTTCAACTTAAAAGTCAGCAGGACCAACCGTCATAGATGTTAATAGGTCATAATCAAGGTATTCCAAAAATGAGCAAAACTTTCTATTCCAGTCGTCAAATTCACTAGCACCCATGAGTTTTGGAGGGCGGTTGTTACTTAGAGACACAGACACAAACTAATTTCCTTCCGCCATTTTGATGATTGAAACATCTCAAGCTAGCAAAAACTTGCTAACTGGTTGAGTGGGTTGAACTCCAAGTTCACAATTGCTCAAATGCTTGTAAAATTGTGAGTAATCACACAAATCCCACAACCACAAACAATAACAAACAAGAATAATCAACCTAAAATGAAAAATTAACTAGAAATTAAGAAATCAAAAATTTGGACTTAGTCAAATTTTTCACAGTGCTGTTCTTGAGGAGATTCAAAGATTTAAAATCAAAGTTCATAAAATCAAGATTAAAATACACCAATAAATTCTAAAATCATGTATGAATGTTTGATGCAACTGACAGAAACCCCTCAAATCCACTCTATGATCCCTAATTTGATGAAATAGTGAATTTTTGAAAAATTTCAAGAATCACGGTTTTTAGCCTCTTGAATCTTCAATACTTAATGTCTTTGAATAATATAAGCTGCAATAAATTCGGTTTTGGTAGTCTAAGACTCGACAAACTACAATTTCAGCAATAAAGCACTCGAAAAAACGTATTAAATTTTTTCCTCAAGAATAGTGGTACGAAAACGCGACTTTGTTCATCACAAATCTAGAAATTGACACAATTAAAGTTGTTTTTGAGAAATCTAGGTATTGCAATGTGTTACTATGCTAATTTCTATAAAGAAACAATCACTAGAACAAGCAAACAACCATGGATGATGACTTATATGAGAAATTTCTTCAACTTTTGAAAAAAACTCAAAAATTTGAAGATTGGCTCTGATACAATTGTTAGGACCGATTCTGAGTCTTAAACCTAATTTAATTCATAACGCAGGTGCGGAAATCAAGCATGATGATCACTCATCGCTAAGGCAAAACAGACAAGATCGTTAAGACAAGAACAACATCGTCAAGGACAGATCATCACAAGATAGTTTAAGTAATGAACATCGTTAAGACAAAACAAGACAGTTAAGCAAACAACATCGTAACGAACAAAATAACATCGTTCTATGTAAAAACAACATCATTATGTGTAAATCAAAACAACATCGTTAAGCATCAAGTCTTAACGATCTTCTTCTTTACTTAGACAAATCTTGAAGTCTTCAATCGGCAACCGATCTTCAGGATGTCCTCACCAGCAAGGCTCAACGGTGAAGTTGTTTGAGTTACCACCAACATATAACTTCCAACACCCATGTTCCCGCATTTTCTATACCGAGAAATTAAGACTGTGTACATGCGTGTCTAGCAGGGAAACATCTAGATCGAATAAAAAAAATAATTGTGTCAGTTTTTTATTAAATTATGCATTCTTGTTTTATGATTTTGCGTATATCCCACCCAAAAAGTAATCAAAAGTGAAGGGGAAAAATAAGTGAAACCCACCTAAGCGTAGCCCAAATATAACATGTGAACGTGATGCAACCTAAATTATAGTTTCAAAAATAAATAACGTGTCCTTGAGCAAAATGCCCTTGGTTTGCGTTCTAAGGTTTCGATTGAGTATTCTAGATTTCAAAAATTGTTTTTAACATGTTACGTGAACCTAAAATGATGCAAATGGGTCTTGGGTGTAACCTGAAGTGAAAATGGTGTTGATTCATGCATATGGCAAGATTCTGGATCAAACAAAAGATTTCAAAAACAAAGTTCAAGTCTAAACCTAACCAGCCGAACTGGACCCGAACTGTGGACGAACTGGCACCCGAATTGCCACTTAGGACACATGCTAGTTCTGATGATCGAGTTCTTATATATAGTAGTTAGTGTTTAGAATTTTGAAACAAGTGTGCTTAAGGTGTTTTCCGGTTGTACTCTGAGTCTTTGTTACCTCTGTTTTGAGTGATTAGTCAAAGATTGAGTTTTATTTACCTCGTGATTGTTTGTTTTGTAAAATGACTTAGAGTTAGGCATGATTCGCCTCCCGCTCACTTTCAAGTGGTATCAGAGCATTTGGTTGCTGCTCAACTCGATACTAATCATTTTTGTTGCAAAACGAAGCGTTCTTGGAGTTTTATTCTACTTTTTCAACTCAAAAACTTACATTTCGATCATTTCTGAGTGTTTTTCGCGTCAAAATGTTCATTTTCGAGTCTTCCTGGTTCATTTGAACATTTCGTTGTGCGAAACGTCCATTTTTTTGAGTTCATGAGGCTCTGGGAATAACCGTCATCCGAACCAACAGTTCGCCTAAATAACCGCTCCGACCCACCAGTTCGTTTACGTTCGTATATTAGTTCGTGTCAAGTTCGGTCAAAATCTCTAATTCGGATAAGTTCGAGTACAGTACGGATCAGGTTCGGATAGAGTTTGGATAAACTTGTGACTAGTCAGTTCGCCTAGAGTTCGGACAAGTTCGGTTAAGGTTTTCAGTTCGGACGTAGTTAGGTAAAGTTTGGAAGCTTTCAGTTAGTACTTAGTTCGTGTGAAGTTCGGATAAGTTTTTTAGTTCGTCTCCTGTTCGAAAGAGTTTGGACAAGCAAATTTCAGTTCGCGTTAAGTTCGGATAAACAGTATTTCAAAATGTCAGAATTACATGCTTTTGCGCCTATTAAAACCAAGAAATATAGGCCTGCCTGCCATCCACACCAGAATAAATAGAGTTTTCCGAAAAAACCTGCTAGTGGAGGAAGACCTCCTAGGGATAAGAGACATAGGGCTAAAGAGAGAGCCAAAAAAGGATCTTTCGTGTATAATCCTGCATAATCTCGAATGTTCTCAATTCCGGTACGTAGACGAAATAAGACAATGCAAGCAAAAGTTCCTAGATTCATGGAGATATAGAACAACATATAAGTTATCATGCTTGCATATCCATCATTTGAGTCTCCAACAATTATTCCAATAATTACATATCCGATTTGCCCTATGGACGAATATGCAAGCATACGTTTCATGCTTGTTTGAGTAATAGCAATGAGATTCCCCAATATCATGCTAAGAATAGCTAGGATTTCCAGAAGAATATGCCATTCGTTTGATGAGAAATAAAAAGGAATATCGAAAATTCGAGTGGCTGAAGCTGAAGCAACTACTTTCGAAGTAACAGAAAGAAAAGCAATCCAATCGCAGATGCAAACACTGTTGAACTACGATAATGAAATCGGAACAAGCCAAAATGTTCCTAAGATGTTCAAGCTCGAAGATTATCATAACTGGAAAAAGAGGTTTGAAGCCGCAAGAAACCCCAGTCTCCAACTGAAAATTCCCTCTCACTTCTATGTCGGTACTACGGATTGTGATTTTTGGATTGCAATGGATGCTCCATATGTCTATCTGGTTGACAACAATAATGTACCTATCATGCATATGAATCTTTCTCAAAAAGCTGATTACACACGAGAACAAAAAGCTTATGGAGATCTTACTCAAGCTTTGCCGAAGGAATTATTACATCAATTTAAAACGTGCAAACATTCTCATGATTTGTGGACAGCTTTGAGAGAACGATGCGAAGGAAATGATCAATATAAAAATAGCAATAAGAAGGTTCTGAGAAAGGAATTTGATAATTTCAAACACTTTGATGGTGAGGGTGTTTCGGAGTTGATTTCTAGATTTTGCCATCTTCAGTCTGAAATGGATAATGTTAAGATTAAGAAAGAAGATGAAGAGTTGAAAGAAAAATTACTTGGAGCACTTCCACCAAAATGGGAACCTTATGTCTTGATGCTTACAAATGATAAAGAATATTCAACATTGACGTTCTTAAAACTGTTGGGAAAACTACAAGCACAAGATCTTGAAATGAAAAATGTGAATAATACTCCTGCTGAAGTTCAGAATCCAGATGTGTATGATAGTTCTAATGCTGCAACAATATCTAGAAAATATCGGAAACATACAAGTTCTGCACCAACAACAGCGTTTGTAGCTGGAAATGTGTCACATGCTGGAAATGTGTCTACATCAGAAAGTTATGAATCAAGTTTTGGATCACAAGGATGTCCTGTGTCTATTCCTGCTAGTAATACCATGATTTCTAGTAAACTTGCCTTGTCCATGAATATGACTGAAGATTATATGGCACTTGTTTCAGCTTTATTATCATCATAATATGGGGTTATAACTGGAAAAGTTAGCAATGCTGAGCTAGCTGAAGAAGATTATGATCAAGTTGACCCGGCTGATCTAGAGCTAATGGACATTAACTGGCAGTTTGCTATGCTGGCTAAAAGAGTGAAAAGGTTTTTGAAGAAGACAGGACGAAAATATTTGAATTCTGGTGGACATATCAGTTTTGATAAATCTAAGGTCCGATGATACAACTGTTCTAACTTTGGTCATTGCACAAGGGAATGCGCTCAACCAAAGAAGCAGGAATACCAGAAATACACTTCCAAAGCTGAAACTCCATCAAACAATGCAAAATTCAACACATTTAGTTCAGGGAGTAACTCTAACTCTAAAACTGATTCTACTAAAGCTCTTATATCTCAGGAAGACAAAACTTACAATTGAGGAAATCAATTTACTGATTCTTCTGCTTTGATTGTCAAACATGTACAGGATGTAGATGCAATGACTGAATCGACATTTGAAGGTGATGAAACCAATGATGTCATAGAATCAGTTGAAGATGTTCAAACACAGCTTAGAGAAAAAATTGCTTTTATGGCAAACATAATACTTGAACATGATGATTCTGATGAAGTTTTGTTGTTAAGAAAGGAGTTAGAAGTGCTGATGAAAGAGAAAGATGCTTTGATCAAAGAATGTGAAGCTGCTAAAGCTGAAGCTCTAGATACAGCAAACAACTTTAAAGCATTATTTCAACGAAGCTACTCTTTACAGCAGAAATATGAAAAAGCACACAAGAATGTTGTTGAAGCTAGTGATAAAATTATCGCTTTGCAAGAGGAGATGCGAAAGTTAGCTGATGAAAATAATAGTCTCAAATTGGAGAATGGAGCATTAAAATGAAATAATCTCAAGGAATCGGTTTGTGCTTTAATGGCGGATACTTCGAAGGTATCTTCTTCTCTCCAATGTGATACTTGTGTTCAATATGCTAAGTATAAGAGTGATCTCTTAGATGAGAAAACATGTTTGATCAGTTGTCTGTGACCAAAGTGGACATGGAAATCTATAAGACCAGATGGGAGGAAATCACTAAGGAACTGATCGATGTCCTTACACGCGCAGCTGCGTATTCAGAAATATGAATTTAGCAAGCAATCAAAATTGCTCATGTCAGCACAGAAGGACCTGGTTAATCATCAAAAGATTGTATCTGATTTGAAAAATTGAAAATTTTAAATTAACCAACAAAATCAAAACTTTTAAAATCCCATTGTCATTTACCAAATTTCTTTATCATAATTAGGTAATCTAAGTTTTAACTAAGTTCCTGCTCTGGTGGTCATAACAAATAGCCCATCGTCTGATCAAACAAGCGAGAAATGTGATTACACTTCTTATTACAAGAATGTGTCTGATCAATCACCTTTGAAAAATTCAGATAAGATAACAACCAAAAAAATTTGCTCTGGACTCAAGTGTTGATGAGTTGTTTTACAATGTTTCTGATTTTGATAAATCCGATGACTTGATTTCTGATCCAGATGTTTTAAACAACACTCAGAAGGAACTAATTTCAAAATATAAATTTGGTGAAATTAATTCTGAACTCACAAAATTGGGTGAGTATGAGCAGAAAACAATTGCTAGATCCAAATCGGTTGTTGGAAAGAAACTTAATAATGGTGGTCTTGGTTTTGAATCCAAAGCTGTGTCTCAACCAGCTAAATCTTTTGAAAAAGGTTCCACTTCAAAATCACCAAAGTTTCAAAAAGAAAATTCCAAAATCAAAACCAATTCTGAAGTTTTTGATAAGAATGAGAAATGGACCCCACTTATCGCTTGAAAGGTTCAGATAAGATGTATAGCGATAAGGAACTCCCATGGAAGATGGTTAATCCCGATTTAATTGATAAAGTCTTCACGGGAGGTTTTGGTCCTCGATATGATCCAAATGCTCCTAGTGTGCCAATTAGGAGGGGAGATGGAAAAATCATAATTCCAAGTGGCTCACTAGATTAGGATCAATCGGAAAAGTCTGATCATAATTCTGATCAAGGGTTGGTTGATAAAGTTCAAGAAGTTGTGAGGAAATCACCAACTTCTTTCCAATCACCAAAGGTTCAGAAACCATTTTTTCATGAACATGTTAAATCCAATCTCAAAAGGCCAAATCAGTTTTTCAAGAAAAATCAATTCCATGATGATGGATTCTATGATGATTTTGGCTACGGGCCAAATCTACCAGTATATAGGAGGGGTCCAAGATGGTTTGATGATGGTTCTTTGGGCTATGGTGGTAGGAGGGATAGATATTAGAATTTTGATGATAGATACTATGCTGGAAATCCACATTTCCATGATGGATACTTTCATGAAAATTTCTATCCAGAATGTGAAAATGGTTATGAATCTGGTTTTAATGATGATTTCGGTAATCATCAGGTTTCTCACACTCAACGAAAATTTTCAAAAATAAGAAACCTAAACCAGTCATAGAAACCATTGTTGATGATGACATGGTTGAGGAAATTGTTATCGACCGACGTCGATGCTTTAAATGCAAGAACCATGGTTATACATACAAAAACTCTCCCATGAGAAAGGAAAAATTGGATAAATCTGGTAATGTATCTGATGGTTACCAATGAGATAAACCTGCATCTGCTAGTACACAGAAACATGTGAAATTTGTTGATCCTAAGGGATTCATTCACAATGATCTGAAACCATCAGTGTCAAGTTTTAAATCTGAAAAACATGATAAGACATTTGATGGTAAACCTAAAAGTTAAATCGATTTTGAAAACTTCTGATGGATCATCAAATCAGCAAAATGACAAGGGGAAACCTTAGGGTACATCCACTGCTGGCAAGATTTCGTTGAAGATGAAGGTCTACCCAAAGCTTCCAACTTAGGTTCTTCCCGATCTAACTGATTTATTTAATGTGTGCAGGGAGCTTCGCTACAGTCCGTGAACAATATATGGGTCATTGATAGCGGAGCCTCCAGGCACATGACCGGTGACATTTCTCTACTCCACGATGTTAAACCTTTCAATGGAGGAAAAGTTACCTTTCCCGGAAATAAAGGAGGAAAGATTACGGGGATTGGCAAGCTAAGCAATGGTGCAATCACATTTGATCGAGTGGAATATGCTCAAGACTTAGAATATAACCTGTTGAGTGTCTCCCAGATATTTGATAAGCAGTACACAACAGCTTTCACAAGGAGTGAATGCTTGGTTTTGAAGCCTGGCTATAAGATTCCAAATGATTGCATTGATATGCGAGCACCTCGTTTATCCAATCTGTATGTACTAGACATGAATTCAGGCAAAGGCGAATGTGGTGGGTCAGTGTTTTATTTCAAAGGCTTCCGAGAGAGATTCCATTCTCTGGCACCGGCGCATGGGTCACATCCATTATCGCACGATGAATGAGTTGGTGAGTAACAATCTTGTAGAAGGGGTTCCAAAACATCGATTCACGTTTAATGATGTTTGTGTCAGTTGCAAGAAAGGAAAGCAACAACGAAAATCTCATCCCTTGAAGAAGTACCACTCAATTGATGTCCCATTGGAATTGCTTCACATGGAGTTATTTGGTCCTGCGAATTGACAAAGCATTTCCGGACATTGGTACCGTTTAGTCGTTACCGATGAATTTTCTCGTTTTTCTTGGGTGGATTTTCTTGTAACCAAAGATGAAACTTCAAGGATACTTATCAACCTGATTAACACAATGGAATCATATTACAAGTTGAAGGTTAGAAGAATTCGAAGCAACAATGGTACGGATTTCAAGAATCTCGCAATGAAAATGTTTTGCTTGGAGAAGGTGATGATACACGAATTCAGTACTCCATATACACCTCAGCAAAATGGCATTGCGGAACGGAAAAATAGAATAATTATTGAGATGGCACGAACTATGTTGGTTGATGCCCAACTTCCAGTGAACTTCTGGACGGAAGCAGTCAATACGATGTGTTTTGTGCTGAGTCGAGTTTTAACGGTGAAACGGCTTGGTAAAACTTGCTATGTACTGTTAAAGAATCATAAGCCGAATCTCAATCATCTAGAACCATTTGGGTGTCCCTGCACAGTTTTACGGTCTGCGGGTAAATTCAACGACAAAGTATTTGAAGGTTTATTTGTTGGTTACTCAAACCAAAAGAAACGTGTGTTTAATAAAAAAAGCCGGTGCAGTGGATGAATACTTACATGTTGATTTTCAATCTTACACGTTACCACCCAAAGGTGTTGGTCCATACTGGATATTTGACTACGAGCATATTTTTGATACTCTTGAGTCAAAACCAGATATATCCAATGATCATCTTACAAAAGTGTACATTAACTTGCAAGATGAAGTTCCGGTTATGAACATTTCATCTCTGAATGTGCCTGCGGCTAAAGATTATCTGAATAAAACCACAATCGACTCCACAATTGCTGATGATGATTTGTCTTCTGATGATGAACATGAGTTTCACAAAGCTGTTTCAGAACAGGTTTACGTTTCAGTCCCACAAGTTGTACCTACTACAAGTGCAACTGGTGAGGTTGAAGTGAATGATGTTCAAACTGTTTCACAACCTGAAACCAGTTCAAATAACAATGTCGTGGTGGAGGAAGATCATGTTCCTAGTCTGGACACACCGGGTTAGGAAACTATCATTGTTCCTGCTCATCAGACACTCCAGATAATTACCTATCATAAACAAGATAACATTATTGGTGATTTTGATGATGGAGTGAGGACTAGAAGACAGATTGAGAGTAGTACTCTGCTTGCAATCAGGGAATCAGGTATTCAAGATGAGGTGTTCCACTTATGCTTCTTGTCCCAGATCGAGCCAATAGACGTTAAACAAGCATTAGAAGATGGTTCGTGGGTGGAAGCAATGTAGGAAGAATTACAACAATTCCAGAAACTCGGGGTGTGGCACCTGGTTGATTTTCCTACTGGTAGTAAAGAGCCATGCGGAACCCGATGGGTAAATAAGTGTAAACGAGATGACCGAGGAGTTATTTTCAGAAACAAAGCTCGTTTGGTTGTACAAGGTTTTTCTCAAGAAGAAGGGATAGATTTTAACGAAGTGTACGCGCTTGTTGCCCGAATTGAAGCTATTCGTATTTTCTTGGCGTTCGCGGCACATCGTGGGTTTAAAGTCTTTCAGATGGATTTCAAGAGTGCTTTTCTGTACGGAAAAGTCAAAGAGGAAGTCTATGTTAAACAACCTCTAGGATTTACGATCCTGATTATTCGGAGAATGTTTATAAGTTGGACAAAGCGCTTTATGGTCTGCATCAGGCTCCTCGAGCTTGGTATGAGACCTTGTCTACTTATTTATGGAGAATGGGTTTAAGTGTGGGTTCGTAGACTGCACCCTGTTTTGTAAACAAACGGAGGGAGACTTGCTATTGGTACAAATATATGTTGATGACATTATTTTTCGAAGCCCAAACGAACAACTTTCGAAAGATTTTGAGAAGTTGATGCAAACAAAATTTGAAATGAGCTCCATGGGCGAGAGGTCCTTCTTTCCTGGATTACAAGTTTAACAGTCTAAAAAAGGGATTTTCATCCATCAAACAAAGTATGTGAATAATATGCTCAAAAGATTCAAGATTGGCGATGTTTGTGTTCCGGGAACTCCAATCCAGCTGTCTCGTGGTCTTTCCTGATGAGGATGGTGAAGAAGTTGACAAGACTCTTTAACGTGCAATGATCGGTTCATTGATGTATTTGACAACTAGTAGACCTGACATAATGTTTGCTGTATGTTTGTGTGCTAGGTACCAAGCAACTCCGAGTAAATCACATTTTGATGCGGTCAAAAGAATTTTGGCTTATCTGAAGGGTAACACGGATCTAGGGATCTAGAATCCTCATGATGATAAGTTTGAATTATCTACCTAATCCGATTCAGATTATCGAGGCTGCAAGATTAATTTCAAATCCACAACAGCCGGTTGCCAATTTCTGGGAGATAGGTTGGTGTCATGGCAGTGTAAGAAGCAGACGTCGGTAGCAACATCCACTGCTGAAGCTGAGTACATTGCGGGTGCAAATTGTTGTTCTCAGGGTTTGTGGATACAACAACAAATGAGAGACTATGGTTTGCAATTTCTTACTACTCCCATACATATAGATAATTATGCCGCCATTTGCATAACCAAACATCCCGTTCACCACTCAAAAACAAAACATAATGGCATAAGATATTATTTCATACGTGATTGTTTTGAGAAACACCTGATTGATCTGCAAAAGATCCATATCGATTTTCAAAGAGCAGATCTTTTTACAAAAGCATTTGACAAAATCCGCTTTAAATATCTTTTGCTGATCAACGACATACAAAAATATCAATTTGAGTAGTTGTCGGTTGATCAATTTTACTTTTTCTTGCATTTTAGTTTTTCTTTACTTTTCTTCTTTAAAAAATCCAAAAATAGAGTTTTGTATTGTTTTGGGGGAGAAAATATCAGAAAATTAAAAAAATAAAAAAATTAAAAAATTGAAAAATCAAAAATGAGAAATTGATCTGACCTAGCGAGAAATGATATCACATTAGCATACGTTATCGGCCATGAATAAAGTAGGAATAAAGACTGTAGGTACTTGTTTGGTTTGATGAATGCGTTAAGGCAAATCTGATATACGCTAGTATGATATAAACCTAAATACCTACTTGATAATCGTGATGTTACATCATGAAGGGTACTGTGTAATATTGGCAATAAAAATGAAAACAACAAAAACAGAATAAGAGATGTTTTGGTGTATTCTTGCTTTCATTTTGTAAAGATTTAAACTTGTTTGATTTTCTTTATTTAGTCAAACGATAAGACTTTCTTTGCGTATCGAAAGATCGACCTGGTTGTTGTTCGTTTGACGTTCTGCTTTATTTTCCCTGGTGTTTCGTATAATCCATTGGACTTTCTCTGCGTGTACGGAAGTACCGACCTGATTGTTGTGGGTTATACAATTTTTGCGTTGTCTTCTATTTTTTTGTTTTAACAATCGGACTTTCTCTGCGTGCTCACAAGGCCGACCTGATTGTTGTTTGTTTAGGGTTCTGCGTTGTTTTTGCATGAAACACCATGAACGGTAAATCTTTGAAAATCAGATTCTGTATAAAAATTCAAAAACAAAATAAGGCAGATTGCCAGTATTCCTGATTGTGTGGTCTTCACATTATCTGTGCTTGATTAATCATACTTAAAACATATCAGAAAGCTATAAAAATTGATTTGCCTAAACTGAAATAAACTGAAAAGTTGTATTCTCTGACTACTTAGCTTTCATGTTGATTAAATCTGAATTTGAAGTGTGTCTGATACGTTATGACTAATATGATCTCATGTCTGGATCTTTCTCACAAAATTTTAAGTTATTCGCATTTCAATTCTATTTTGTTATTTGTTTATTAGATTGAAAAATCCAAAAAAAATTTAGGTGTGTTTTAGCATTATCTTGTGATAATTCAAAAAGATTTTCGGTGTGTTTGAAAATGTTATAAAAATAAAAAGATTTTGCTTCTCATTTATTTTCGATCAACCGATAATGAAAAATCAAAATAATGCCGGGTACAACCAAACAGTTTTGGAATCAAGAAGCTCATCATTAAATTGATCAAAAGTTTGTGATAAATTTTTAAAATTTGAAACTTTTGGGGTCAATTTGAAAAATTATTCAAAAATCAGGGTTTGAACTGAAAATTTTGTAAAGAGCCAAACTGCAAGTTCGGATAACCGAACTGCGAGTTTGGATGATCCGAAGCTCCAGTTCGGAAGAGTTCGGAAGAGTTCGGTTACTTTCACTTCAGTCACTTCAATTCGAAGGCTAAGTTCGGATATGTTCGGTTAAGCCGACCTTCCAGTTCAGACAAACGAACTGGGATGCCTATAAAGTCCGAATCGCCAGTTCGGAAGCATAATCATTGTTACTGAAATAGCCGAACCCTAGCCGAACCGTTGCTCTCAAAACAAAAGTTTGATTAACTGCTTTTTATCGAGTTTTTGTGACCAGATTAAGGTAGGTATTGAAATTCCGAGTGCAGGGGTGTGTTTTGTTGTCATTTTCGTCCACTAAAAGTGTTGATTTTGGTCATCATACAATGTCGGTTGGTTCCAGTTTCTAGATCTAAAAAATACCACACTTATAGTTGGTTTTGGTGATAAAAAAAATGTATCAATGGTTTCGCCTTGTTAAACCACGCTTAGGTGTCAAAGGATTTTGTCTGCAACTGTCTAGATCAAATTCTAGGTCGATTAAACCTTTCTGTTACGCACAGAGCCGAACTGTGCGTTCGTTAGCCGAACTGGGAGTTCGATTCCAGTTTGTTTGGGTTCAGATAGGTTGACTAAGCCAGTTCGGACGTTGACCAAAGTCAACTTTGACTGTTGACTGAATCCAGTTCAGATGAAATTCACCAGTTTGGATCCGGTTCGGATTGACTTATTTAGTTCGGATCCAGTTCGTGTAATTTCTATTTTTGAACAAAAAGTTGATTGTTCACGCGAATGATTAACAATTGACAAATTTGGTGAACGTTTTTGATAATCACATTAAATTTAATGAAATTTCATTTTATGTGTTCTCAGAAATGGTGAACGGACTGAAGGTTGGTGATAAACACAATATTTGTGCACATATCGGTGTTAGCCGAACAAAACTTACAAAGTTGGTGGTTCCGGAATATTTGACTTTTTACGGCGACCACGAATTCATTACGCAATTACACACGAGTGTGATGCGTATCATGATATTCTCACCGAATTCGGGACCACGGCTCGAACATTAACCGAAGGTTCAATCATAATATCTGGCATGGTTCAAAACCAAACAATAGAATTTTCCGAGGCTGATGTCAGAAGGGTACTAAGGCTGAATGGAGATGATACTAAAGTGCTGTTAGAGTTTGACCAAGCAGACAATGTGGCATTATTGAAGAGATTGTGGTATGGTGAAGATCCGAGCCCACACTTGATTTACAAATCAGAATTCTCCGTTCCCTACAAGTTTCTGATACATGTGTTGTTACACTATTTGGGGAACAGAATTGATGGTCACGACGAGATAGGCCCGAAGATGTTGTCGTTGATGAATGCTCTTGTCCTTAACAGTCCATACAATTGTGCCGGGTTGATTTTCTATTACATGAGAGATAACCTGACTCAAAGGCACAAGAGAGCGTTACTGTATCCGAGGTTCACTCAGATGATCTTGAATTATCTATATCCGAATCTGGTGAAGAATGAAGCTCAGAAGATGAATATGAAGCATATGAGTGAGACAAGTGTTGGTACTTTGACAACATATCAGAAGAAGAAGCCGGAAGATTATCCAAAGATGAAAAGATTGATTGGTCATCTGGCAAATGCGAATTATATTGCACTGATCAATGGTGCACCTCGTCATGATGAAGGAAGTTCTTCTGATAAACTTGATTATTCCTGGATAGAAGAGAAAACCCAGCAACCGTAACAAGTAAAAGCAAAACGACCAAGACGACAAACACAAACACCACCTGTTGTACAGGAACCGGTAGTATAAGAACCGGTTGTATCTACATCTACTGTCACCAAACCTGTTGTCTCAGCACCTGAAGTCCAAGCGACTGTCGATGTGAATGAGACACCTGCTGTTAACACCCTGATAGATGAAGAAGATAGTGATGATGATGAGCTAAGTGATATGGCAACAAACTCTAAGGATGGTTCAGATACAAATGATCCGTTTATGTATATTAAGGTCAAGTCAAAGAATGTTCGAGTAAGAAAGTGTAGCGAAGAACATTTTCCTTATCGAGCAAGTCTGAACAAAAGCAACAACCGATACATGGGTCATGTGTATGAAGATAAAGCCCCATCAGAATCAGATGAAGATTACAACCCTAATGATGATGTCGGTCAAGGCAAGGGTAAGAAACTGACTGTTTCCTCGTCTTCATTGACACCATCAAAAAGGAAGAAGCCGATTGCTGTTGGTGGCCGAGGTCATAAGATGTTATAGTGCAGACTTTATATTACAACGACGTGCCGGCGGATCTTCATCTGTTGGTCCAGATATGTCTTTGCCTGAGACTACTTCAACTCCAGCTACTTTTGTAGCATAAGCTGCTATCTTCACAGAGTTGGGTCAGTCGGGGATTTTGAAAGATTTTTTGGGATTGTCAAAGTCTACAACAATCAGCACAACACCTTCAGCAAGTGTTGGTGCTCAATATGTTCAACAACCAATGGGATCAACTCCAACTCCAACATTCTCAACAGCAACGACATCAACCACTTCAACACTAGATGTACATATTCATGTTTTTCAAGGTTTAATGTCCTTTATTCAGAAAGAATTACTCAATAGTGCACTGCTCTGTTGCCAGACATAGATTGATGAGTTGAAGGCTAAGGATGATGAAATTCAAAGGTGATCGAGGTGTTGAAGGGAAATGATGAAGAGAAATCACAACTGATTTTAGAACTGAAGGCTAGAGATGAGTCTCAATCTAAATAGTTTGTTGAGTTGCATAAAGATTATCTGCAACTGAAAAGTGGCAAAGCGGCCAAAGCTCAAGAGATAACAAGATTGAAAATGGCCAGTCTGAACCAAGATGCCCATATTGCAAAGATTAATGAGTAGTTGAAATTCTTGCTTGAGAAGTTTATTGCTCAGGGGGAGATTGGATCTGGTTCAAGATGTATAGATGATGTGCTGCAATATTTGAACGATGAACCTAAAAATGATGACCCGGAAGGTAATACTAGTGGAGGTCCAGGCCCAACTGGAACTTCTAGTTCGGGTGCTGGTACTTCTACAGCCAAGGAGGAGTCGGATTCCAGAGATGCAGTGCCAATTACATCAGTTCCGTCGAATCAAGCAGCAAAAAGTATTCACAAGATCGGTACAATACTTGAAGATGGTGAGTTTGTCTGTGAACTCAACCAAGCTCAAATTCAATCGATCTTCGATTTAAACGAAGAGGAGATGAAGAAAGCTGCCGAAGCTGAACCAGAAATATATGAGTCATCAGAGTCAGAAACTGAAGATGAAAATTTTGATGAGGAGGTTGAGGTTGAAGACATAACAGAGGATGAGTATCCTGATCTGTATTCTAATTTCAACAACAACAACTCAGCTGATGATGACTTTGAGGTATTTCCAAAGGAAAAGGGTGATGAGGCTGAAGTAAAGCTGAAAAGAAAAGAAGATGAAAAACCTAAAGACCCGATAGTCAAAGAGGCCAAAGAACAGAAGCAAAGAAAGGTCTATGATGCGTACATGAAGATCTTTCATGCCAACTACGTTCCTCCACCGAAACCTATTAAACAATGTATGCATGTCAGATTTAAGGGTCAAGCTTCAGGTGAGATAATAAGCTGGATGTATGCTGGAAATTTAAAGTGTTATGGAATCAAATGCTAATTTGGTATCCAATACTTCAAGTGTGCATTGGATTTCAGTTCTTTACCAGTTTGGGATATTCAGGAGCTTACTAGAAAAACATTCTGTAATTATGGAATTGACTGGATGGGTATACATTTTAAGAAAATGGTGGAGAAAGAATGTGATAAGCGATTTCAGTTTTTGAAGCTACAAAGACCTAAAAGACGTGAACATCTGGCAAAGGTATATCAGAGAACTGGAAAAAAGCTGATAGTACTAACATTAAAAAAGAAGCCAGATGTAATGAAGAAGATTCCATTGATGAAGATAGAATTGGATTTTATAAAGAACTTGAAGTGGTGGTACTACAATGAGAAAACTGGTGAAGCAGTGATTGTGTTAGATGATGATAACAGAGTTGTGAAGATCTATGATCCCTGTTGGAGCATATTTCTAGGTCGTCATGTGAAGTATCAAATACAAGACAAAAGATGCCAATGTGCTGCTGTCCGAACTGAAGACGAACAGTCAGTTCGGAGGCACACGAACTTGTTCGAACTGTCAGTTTGGATGATCGTGTGTTTACGTTTTGATGTTCAACTATAAATAGTTTGGTCTTGTATAGGTTTAGATAACTTCTTGGTCATATTCTACACTTTCTGTGTGGGTTTCTATGTGGGTTTTCTCTCAAGCTTATCAATACAAAATTTCATTTGTATTTACATTTTGATCTCGTTTACATCTCATAATCACTAGATTAGCAAACGATCCAACGCTCACGCAATTTCAATCCTATGTGGCTGATCAACTTATCAAAGGCTGACATAGATGAGCTGTACCATGATCAGATCTTGTTCCATCCTGATTTTATGGAACAGGCTCAGCAATTCCAAAGGGTTATCTGGATCTGTTTCGCGTTCAATATCTAGGCCGGGCTTAACCATCAAAAGACATGTACCGGGATGGAGGCTGGAGCTCAAGAGTGAAAGAAATTGACCATCATTTGCCAAGGGGGAGTTTCTTGATACATGCATATGCCAAGATGCTGGATCAGACAAAAGATTTTAGAAACAAAGTTCAAGTCTAAACCTAACCAACCGAATTGGACCCGAACTGTGGACGAACTGGCACCCGAACTGCCAGTTTGGACACATGCCAGTTCGGATGATCGAGTTCTTATATATAGTAGTTAGTGTTTAGAATTTTGAAACGACTGTGCTTAAGTGTGTGAAACCTAAGATGTTTTCCAGTTGTACTCTGAGTCTCTGTAACCTCTGTTTTAAGTGATTGATCAAAGATTGAGTTTTATTTACGATGTGATTGTTTGTTTCGTTGATAAAATGACTTAGAGTTGTGCACGATTCGCCTCCCGCTCACTTTCAAATAGGCCTGAACATGTGACTCCAGCCTAATACAGTCCGATGTAGGCTTGTGCAAAGCCCAACAGTTATTGAATGGCTTCTGAGCCCTGGTCCGTGTCTCCTGGCCCAACCCTTCAAGGCCCAAACTTACTGTTTTGGGTGTCCGATTGTTGTAATTGTGTTGGGCCATTCCTTTGGGCCTCCTCGTGAACTCGTGCATGCATGTAAATGGACCAGTCAAGAACTACAATTTCCAAGTAGTGTGACCCGACCCGTATGAGTGATCCAACTTAAAAACATTAAACTTATTTTTTAGAAACTCCATGACACGAGGTTGAGACCAAAAATGACTTATTTGACGGTTACGGGGCTTGGAATACGTTCGGGATGGATCGAGGCTTGAATACATGGTAATGGGGAGTAACAACAACCACCAGAAACTAATTTAAAAAGTTTTGAAGATGACTAAGGTCGAACTCAAGACCTCTAGTTCATCGACCAATGCTCTAACCGCTGGGACAAGTTCAACTATTTGTCTAAAATTAATTTGGAAATCTTTTATTTTAACATCTTGATGTAAACTCGAATTACAGAAAAAGTAAAATAAAGAAACGAAAGTGTCGGGTCTTGAACCCGTGACCACCGTCATACAAGCCCAGCACCTAAACCATTTTCACCATTTATGTTTGTTGTTTTCAGTCTATAGGATCGAAATCTGGTTACAGAGTTTAACCAATTACAAGGTTTTACTTAGAATTAACTAGGCAGAAACAAGTTAATTCTTATGCTCTATTTGAAGTAAAGTAATCTGAAATCGAATATAAGACAAGCATAACAATAATATGAATAAAACTGGGCACTGTATTATTATAACTTGATGATTCGAAAGTACATATCAGTAGTGATTTACACTTGCTTATTTAAAGCAGGTTACAAGTGTCTATATATAGTGCCTTAAGGAATCAAGGAGAGTCCTTGATTCCCCTAACGATCATCTAGACCGTCGAGTAAAGATACATGAACTAGAATAATATTAAACTAGTTTAGAAGATAAAAGTGCTAGCTTCATGTCAGGAGAAGCGCGGGAAACTGGATCAGATGCATCAGAGACAAGTGGAGTTGGTCAAGTTGATCTCCGAGATAACTCGGCTTACCACGGTAACTTAAGTTATCTTAGGCGTAACCACTTTCCGAGATAAAACTGCGCTTCCGATATAAAATAGCCTTTCGAGATAAAATGACCTTCCGAGGTAACTAGAAGTTATCTCGGGCAGTCTGTTCTTCTGAGGTAACTTATCTGGGGCCTTCTATTCTTCCTAAATAACATGTTTTAGCCGATCATCATCATTTCTTCAGGAGAAATAATTCCTTACAATCTCACCCTAAGATGATGCTTCCAAAATCTTCCGAATATCATACTAAATGAAAAACAAAACGGTTTCAAAATATCTTGAGCAAATAACTGACATCTTCAACCAAACTGATTTCTTCTACTGATTTCTTCCCATATCAAATCTGAACAGTCTATTTGTGAGCATGCAATCCAGTATTGTTTTCTGATCATTGAAGTTCCATTTAGCTGGATTTATCTCTCTATGTCTTGTGAACGATCCATCAGCCCTGTATACTAAGTATCGATCAGTAGCTAGATCCAACTCCACAAGAGTGACAGGAAAGTTAGTTCTGATAGGTTCAACAGATGAGGTTTCCCTTGTTTTTTGTGTCAAAGTGCATCCTTATTTTCACCATTAAGGATTGTTCTTGGGCACTTAGTCTTTTGCCATCACAGCCATACTTCTCACATCACCGAGTTCTGAATCAGACAAATTTATTAGAGCTTCATTGCCGCTGAGTCTTAGAACTTCATTGGTGCTTGTTGTGAACAGGTGTGACATTTGAATCTTCATCAAATTTCCAGGAGAGAATTCTTCTTCTTTCAGCATGTAGATTTTCAGGTTCTTCCTTTTCTGAGGATGATTCAGAGCTGGAGGAGATGACTTGAGATCTTTTTCTTTTTTCCATTGTTATCTTTCTCCTTGAAGTACCCGTTGTTATTGGTTATGGTGGGTTCATAGGGTTGGTTGGTTCAGTAGGTGCTGAAGTTAGTTGAGTAGAAGGTGGTGGTGTGATGTGGTGAGTTGATTTTTGAATTGAAGGATTTTGAGATGATTCTGTTGTGGGTTTTGGTTTGGGTTTGGTGAGAGGTTCAATTGGTGTGAAATTATCAGCTCTGAATTTTGGTGGAATGGGTTTGCTTGGCTTGGACTTTTTGGTGGGTGGCTTTGTGAATTAAGGTCTGCTGGCCCTGGGTGGGTTCTTTTGGTAAGAATGGTGGAGATTTGTGTAGTAGTGGGTGGAATAGAGGGTGAATTGCCAAGAAGTGAGTTAATGAGACTCATAGGTTTAGGAGAAAGAGAAGGTGTACCTGAGGAAGCTCCTGGAGGTCTAGGAATTCTTGTTCTTTTAGATATCCTTTGTTAGAGCATATTTCTATGCTACGAAGTGCATACTAAGCTCCATACCAATGGTATGCTAACTAACATACCAATGGTACGTTGGATGGTACGTAACTTAGTGTGTGTTACCTATAAATAGGTTGACTCTATAATAGATGGTAGCTGGTTATTTTGAGTCTTCATTAAGTGTGTGTTTCTATGTGTCTTCTACAGAGAGAGAGAGCTTTGTTCTTGTAATCTTCAAGTGATCAATAAGAATCAAGCTTATTTACCTTCTCGTTTCACTAGATTGATTGAATCATGCAGTAGTAAGATCATTCCGTGTCCTTACAAGTGGTATCGAGTAATCCAGGTTGCTCTACTGCTGTGTTTTGATCAATTTTCGGATTTCTAGTGAGAGAAAGTTTGGGTTTCTTTTGTTTTTCATCAATTTTCTTAAATTCCAAGTGTTTCTGATGTCAAACTTGATTGCAAAACATTCTTAGTGTGTTTTTGTTGCCTACTGTTGCAAATTACAGTCCAAAACATACAAATTCTCAAAATTCAGTCGAAACAGTGTTGGTACGCCGGTTGAATGTCGTGGTACGCTGGATGAACTGCTGGTACGTTGATTGGTACGCAAGGCAATCTTTAACAGTGGTACGGAGCGGTTACAATATACCTTTGGTCTGCTGATAGGTACGCAAAGCAATCTTCAACGGTGGTACGCTACTGTTCACTGGTACGCTGAGGTGACTGGTACACCGATTAGTTTGGTATGCTGAGATTGTGGTACGCTAAGTTCTTGGTATGGTCAAAGCTTTGGTACAGTGGTCAACATTTTGGTTCTCTAAGAGATTCTTTGGTACGCTGGCAGAATAGTGTTGTTCACTAAAACTAACGTAAATTGAGTTCCGTTAAGAGTTACAGGAGCTAATACCAGCCAAAACGACCGTCTCGATGAGATCTACACTTTTACTTGCCTAACGGCTAGTACCCTTTGGTTTAACCCCCAATATCTGTCTCTAAGATCTTTGTTTTTCATCCGAAGTTTTTGATACCAAAAGTTTATTGCAAGATGTCTGATTTTCAAGCGTTTGTGGTTATGCAAAACACGATGCAAGCTATGATTAACTTTGATAACGAAATTGGAACAAGCCAGAAAGTTCCTAAGTTGTTGAAATTGGAAGATTATCACAATTGGAAACAAATATTTTCTTCTTACATTAGCATGAATGATATCGATTTATGGATTCCAATTCGAAAGCTTTACATGCATCCAACTGATCAAGGAGATTATATAGAAATTCACAATTTTGATGCTGCTGAAAGAAAAAGTTATGAGCTTGAAAAAAAAATGTATGGTTATCTTACAATGGCTTTACCTACTGAATTGTTGCATCAGTTTAGTACTTGCAAAAAGTCAAAACATTATGGGATGCGTTATCGGCAAGATGCGAAGGCAATGATCAATACAAAAAGAGTAGACGAAAAGTGCTGAATAAAGAATTTGAAAACTTTCAACACTATGATAAAGAAAACATCACTGCTCTTGTATCCAGATTTTCATATCTGATTAGTGAAATGAAAGTGGTTAACATTGAGAAGACTGAGGAGAAATTGAAAGAGAAACTGATGGAAGCATTACTATAAAAGTGGGAGAATTATGTTTTGTTGTTTACTCATGACAAAGAGTATCAACATTATCATTTCATGACTTAACAGGAAAGCTTCATGCGAGAGAAATGGAAATGATGACTTCACAGAAATCAAATACTCAACTGCAAAATCCTGAGTTGTATCATGGTCAAAATTCTACAAGTATCAATGCGAAATCTAAATCATTTGGTTTTGATTCATCATCAAGAGACTGTAATTTCACTATTCCAAATCATTCAAGTCAGACTTCATATACTGCAAAAACACCTGATGAACATTTGGCGTTGATATCTGCATTATTAGTTTCATACTTTTTAATGTAGTCAAAGTATTAAGCAATAAAAAATAATGGCCAAAGTTGAAAACTCTAAAAGATACTAAAAAGAAAAGTAGAAAAATTAAGGGGTATACAACGTAAAAGTCTAAAAGTTTTATGATCAAAGTATACAACTATAAAAAGTATACTAAAACAAAAGTAGAAAAGCTAAGGAACATAAAACGAAAAGTCTAAAAGTTTTATGGTCAAAGTATAAAACTATAAAACGTATATTAAAAACTAAAGTACAAAACTTAAGGGGTTTAAAACGTAAAAGTCTAAAAGTTTCATGGTCAAAGTATAAAACTATAAATTGATCAGATAGATCCAGATAATCTTGAGTAGATGGATATTAATTGGCAACTTGCGATGCTAGCCCAAAGAGCAAAAAGGTTCAGAAAGCGAACACGATTCAAAAGTTTAAATCTAGGCGGTAAAGTTGGGTTAGACAAATCAAAGGTAAAATGTTTCAAATGTTTCAATTTTGGACATTTTGCTCGTGAATGTTCAAAGTCAAATGCTTCTTCATCAAAATCTTCTAAAAATAATTCAGAGTCAAAGGCATTGGTTTCACAATTTAGTCAAGGATATGACTGGTCGAAAGATATTGAACATTTCGAAAGTCCTATTGATTTGACTGCAATTCATAATAATCTTGCAGATTCATTTGATGCTGATTTAGCTAAAATGCAACATGCTTTTATTGTTTAGATTGATCCGAGTGATTCTGAATCTGAAACAAGTGGATCTGAAACTAGTGGTTATGAATCAGTTTGTGAATTTTGTTCACAAAAGGATAAAAGAATTCAAAGTTTGGTAAAGGAGAATGACTTGTTGGTTGCTGGAAACCAAAAGAAGATAGAAGAGTTGATAGATGAACAGAAAAGGTTGGAATATTTAATTCAAGTATTGTCATCTCAAAAAGAAAAAAATTTCAGATCTTCAAGCAGAAGTTGTTGAGAAAGAATTAAAGTTTTTTGAACAGAAATTTACAAAATTATCTGAAGAAAATGCTGAATGTTGAAAAATGGAAGGCTGAAGCTGAGGATGCTGCAAATGATTTCAATAATTTGTTTGAAAAGTCCAAGGTTAAGCTTGATATGCTCAACAAGAATTCTGATGAACAAGCTGCTCAATTTGTTCAATATCAAATTGATATGGAACATTTGCTAGACGAAAAGACAGAGTTAGCGAGGGTGAATAAATCGCAAAATGCGAATCTTGATATTCAAAAGAGAAATGAAGATAAGTTGAAGAAAGAGTTATTTGCTGAGCTTGATAATTTGAGATTGCAAAAATATGAAACGCACAAGGTTGCTAAAAGGTTGATTGCAACTGAAAAGGAATTGGCTGAAGCTCAACAAAAGATATTCGATTTGAAGATTCAAGTAGTTGATGCAAATCGTCTGTTGAACAATGTCACTAATTCACAATCTTTCACAAGCTTTCTAGCAAATGATGAAAATTTTGAGAAGATATTTGATAAGACAGTTTCACCTCCTGCAAATATCAAAGAAGCTGTCAACATTGTCAAAGAAACAGTTGAAGATTGTGATTATTCAAAGTTTTTTTATTCTAAGTCTGATGAAAAGAAGAGAACGAAGAATCAAAAGAATGGAAAGCAAGCTAAAGAGAAATAAAAAATTCTTAAGGTTTCAAAGTTTGTGTATGAATCTTCGTCTACTAAAGAAGAGAAATCAGCTAGTCCAATTGAGAAGATTCGTTCCAATGCTGACATTGATGAAACAATCTTCTATGCTCCAAAAGATGTTAACAAAGTCAAAGTTGAGTTTACTCGTCTTGCGAAGAACGGACATCAATCATCTAGTTCTGAAGAAAAGATTTCAGGAAAACATGTTGGTTTGGGTTTCAATCAGAAATTTGTTAAAGATGATGCTTCTAAGGTTCAAAAGCAACAGAAATTGAAGAAGATTAATTTGAAGCAAGTTTAGAAAGATGTGTTCAAAGCTGAAAAAGTTCAACCTGAGAGGTTTTACAAACTCAAAGGTTTGGAACAAATATTTTCTGGCAAAGAATTCTCGCTTCATTGCGTGGATGCTCAGAAAATATCAGAAGTTTTTGTGAAGAATGTTGATCCGAAGAACAAGAAGAAGCAAATTGCTAAATATTCTTCTGGAGGATCTAATTCTACTCCAAAAAGCCCAACATCCAAATGGGTTCATGATCATCGATTTCAGGCATTTTATACTTTTTAAGATCATTTTGGAGATGCTAATTTTGTGAAGCTTTGCAGAGGCCAAAGAGGAAAAATGTAAACAATCGCTTGTGTTACAATTGTCGACAAAAGGGGCATATGGCACATGCTTGTCATGTCAGTGCTGCTTCTGATAAAAGAAAGAGAAAAGGTTCCTTATGTTGGTAACTGCCAAATACAAATTCATTGATGAATATGGCAGTGTATTTGATGAATTTCAATCAACATTTTTTAAACGTCAGGGAAGGTTTTTACCCAAATTTCAAAATGATTCATTTGTCGGTTGTTCTTCACAATCAACTGTGACCGGTTCATCAAATACTGAATTACCAACACAACAAATCTGGAAACCTAAAGTGGTTTTAAAGAGTAATTAGGACACCGGTCGACCAAAAGCGATTCACTTCGGGTCATCTATAAACTAAAGTGTTTAACCAGTGTGCAGGTACTTCTAGAAGTCCTATCGGTGATTGAAAAGTTGCTGATGGAGGAGTATTCTGCTGATTTAAGTTAAATTACAAGAGATATCAAATTTCAAAAACTTATATTTTTTTCTGAAAGCTAAAACTGAAAGGTATCCATGTCGAAAGAACAATTTTCTTTCTTTAATGCTTTCTGTTTGTAGTGTAGAGGGAGAAAATTAAAAATACCAAAATTAGTGTCTTTGTATTTTGTTGAAATGAAAAATAAACAGAAAAATACAAAAACATTTAAAAAATGAGAAATTGTATCCGACATAATTGGGAAATGATGGTACATTGGCTTACATGTTTGACTCATGGATAAATTAGATGAAAAAGCCATAAGATCATTGTTCGATGTGCTTGCTAGGCTCGGCATTAAATCAGAAAGTATTCAGTTGTGATATACATTAAATATAAGGCTTGACCAAGTGGACAACATCTTGATGCGTATCTCAAGATATTAAAAAATATAATATGTGAAAAAGAAAAATGAGAAGTCACTGTGTATACATGTGTTTATTTTGCAAAGATTTAAACTTGTCTGATTTTCTTTATTTTCTTAAATGATCGGACTATCTCTGCGTATCTATAAGATCGACCTGATAGTTGTTCATTTATGGTTCTGCCTCATTATCTTTGGTGTTTCGTATAATTCATCGGACTTTCTCTGCGTGTCCACAAGACCGACCTGATTGTTGTTGAATTATACAATTTCAACTTGTTTTTATTTTATTATTTTGCTAAATCTGAGGTCTTATCTGCGTATCGAAAGATCAACCTTAAGGTAGACGATTTAACATTCTTATTTCTTTTTGCATGGAACACAGTAGACTATATCATGAAAATACAATCACTATGTGTTAAATCACAAGTAAAGTGACAAAATGTGTTGTCCAAATGTATATCTGAGTATGTCTTATAGTATGGAGTACACTGGTTAGAGCAAATCTAATCAATACATTAACATATCTGGATGTTATGAGTATGATTGTGCCTGAGTTTAAGATGGAAAAATTATACAAGTAATTGACATGACCTGTGTGCTGAAGTAATTGAAATTGAAGTGTAGTTCAGCGTGTTATGTTCAATATGATCCCAAGTTGTGATCTTTCTCGCAAAAGATAAAAATAGTGTCTGATTCTGTCTTGCATTTATGTTTCATATCTGAAAGTTCCAAAAAGATTTTAGGTGTGTTTTAGTGTAAAATTAGAAAAATCAAAAAGATTTTCGGTGTGTTTTAATGTAAAGTTTCAAAAAGCCAAAAAGATTTTTGTTTCTTCTTTATTTTCGACCGATCGACATGTGATACGAAATCAAATTTCAAATTCATATCTTGGATTCTCGAAGAAAAGTTTTGCACCAAGATTAAATTAATTTTTCAAACGAAAATGGAAAACCGCGTTTCTGTCTTCTGAAATTGCAGGTTTTGTGTTGTCAAGACTCAAGCATGGTGAAAAGGAGAGTTTGAAGTATCTCTCACAAATGGATCTTGAAGTTTAAAGATTATTCAAAGTTCAAAGACTTTTCAAGAGTGATCATACATGTCTCTTAGAGTGTTCAAAGAACATGGATTGATCGAGTTCTTTTCCTCTCGTAAGAACTCTATGAAGTACCTTTTGAGTGCTCTTGACATACATACACTTCTTCATTCAATAATCCATACAGAAAAGCCCTTTTGACATCCATTTGGTAGATATGAAAGTTTTTGTAAGCAACATAGGCTAAAAATATCCTGATTGCTTCTAATCTTGCTACTGGTACAAAAACTTCATCATAGTCTATTCCTTCCTCTTGAGCAAAGCCTTGAACTACTAACCTTTCCTTGTTTTTTTAACCATAATGCCCCTTTCATCTTTCTTGTTTCTAAAAACCCATTTTGTTCCAATTGGTGGTGGTGCATTCTTTGGTAGATCCACCAATTCCCATACTCTTTGTTTGTTGATTTGAAGCAGTTCTTCTTGCATAGCTTCAATCCAACTGTTTTCTCTCAAAGCTTCATTTATTTTCTTTGGTTGCTCCTGTGACAAGAAGCATGCATGTAGACAAATGTTTGCATCAGTTGATTTGCTTCTTGTAAGTACAGGTGCTTCTACTTCTCCTATAACATCCTCTAGAGGATGATTTTTCAAGACTCTAGAGTTATAAGAAGGTGGGAATTTATCATGACAATTAGGCTCAGAAAGTTTTAATGGAGCAAACTCATTCATAAGCACTAATTCTGATATTTCTGTTGAAGAGGGTAATTCGTGAACATCTTGATTTTGTGAGGCCATAGGCTCAACGATTTTTCATCAATGTCATCAACAGGAGTAGGTGAGCTCAAACCTTCAGGTAAAGTGGAGGTTGAGTTGCTACATCCTATCTGATTTTGTATTGAAGCCTGTGATTGGTTGTTCAGGTCATCTTTGTTTCTTGAGTTTCTAAGATTTACAATTGTGTCTTGGTAAGTTACCAAATGATTTTCAGCTAGTTGTTCTGATTCATTCAGAATTGAATTAAATAACATCTCCTGGAGTCAAGTTGAAACTGGTTGTTGGGATAAAATGTCTTGTACTGACAGATGAAAATAATGGAGGGTCAACGCCTTTGAAGCTGCCATTTATAGTATTTTGAGGTTCTTCTGTTTGCATATTTTCACTAAGAGGCTTATCAATAGTTATATTGAAAGCAGTGGTTAGTGAGACAATATCAAATAACCATGAGGGCTCACTTCTGAAATTGTTCTTTGATTTTTCATTAAATACCACATTTATGGTTTTCCTTCAATAATCGTAGAACTGGTGTTGTATACCCTGTATGCCTTAGAGACACTAGCGTATCCCACAAAATAACCATCAACAGCTTTTTCAGCAAATTTTGACAGTTGCTCATTGGTTATTAGTATTGTAACAGGACAGCCAAATGATTTAAGAAAATAAATATTTAGTTTTCTTTTTCTCCAAATATCATAAGGAGTCTTGTTTTGTCCTTTTACAATCAAAATCATGTTTTGTACATAGCATGCAGTGTTTACTGCTTCTGCCCAAAATGTTACAAGTAATTTTGATTCAGCCAACATAGATCTTGTAGCCTCAATTAAAGTTCTATTTCTCCTCTCAACAACACCATTCTACTGAGGAGTTCTAGCTGCACTGAATTGCCTAGTGATTCTTTTCTCTTCATAGAAAGAATTTAAAACATGATTTTTGAACTCTGTACCATCGTCACTTCTTATTGTTTTGACTTTTAAATTAGACTGATTTTCAAGCTGAGTAATCAATGGTTTTAGAATCTCTGAGGTTCCATCTTTGGTTGAAAGAAAGAATACCCAAGTGTATCTTGAAAAATCATCAGTTATAACAAAGCAATAAGACTTTTTCCTTAAGCTCTTCACTCTTGTAGGACCAAATAGGTCCATATGTAACGATTCTAAAGGTTTGAGATAGAGCTTTCTAATTTGGGCTTATGAGAAGATTTGTGTTGCTTACCTTTTAGACAAGCAATACATTGTTCAGTGCATGTGAATGTTTTATTTGGTAAATCTTTAACCAAACCAAGTTTTACAAGTTTGTTCATAGTTTTAATGTTCATATGACCTAATCTTCTATGCCATAAATTTGATTCATCTATAGAAGCCTTGGATATAAGGCAGGTGATACCATCCTTGAATGTTGTATGTGCCATATCCAGAGTGTATAGCCCATCCTTTCTAGGTGCTTTTATTAAGATCATTTCATCAGAAATTTTGATACCTGGTTTAAGGATGATAGCTTATTTCTCATTAAACAGAACATTCAACTTCTTGTCATACATTTGTGAGACTTAGAAGATTGAAGTTAAGCACATCAACAAGATTTACCTTATCAAAGGTAAGCTTCCCATTGGTAACTGTACCTTGTCCAGAAATTTTTCCCTCAATGCTTCCAAAAGCAACTGGTCCTCCATTAACTCTTTCTGTATTTTTTAATAGGTATTTCTTTCCTATCATGTGGCAAGAACATCCACTATCTACGACCCAGATGCTGTTCTGAGATTTATTGGATGTGATCTGCACATGTGAAGACAAAATATGAGTTAATTTCTAAGGGAGACCCAAGCCTTAGTTAGTGGTCTTGGGTCTTCCCATTGCATCAATGTATTTATACTTCTTGAGTACAAGTGTTTGAGTCACTTCTTTAGTTTTTGAAGACTCAGCTTTTGGCTGATCCTGGGTTAAAGAATTTTGACTCTTTATGATATCGAAAAAGAGTTTATTTCAGACTGAGAATCTATGGCTTTATGTCTCGTGATAATTCTTCTTGATCTATATTCCCTTTGTTTCTTCCCTTTGATGTTTCAGAGAAATTTAGTTTGAGATCTGAAGATTATCTCTGAAATACCTATTTCTTTTGATCATTTGAAACAATTTTAGTTTGATTAGGACAAAAATCTTTGTTTAAAGTCATGGAGTTCTTTCTGGAGTAACTTTTGTCATCCGAGGTAATTTTTACCTCGGGCATAATAAAATGGTCTCCCGAGATAACTTTTACCTCGGGTTCCCTTTTTCTTTTGTTTTGACGCTTTCCAGAGTGATTTTGTCCCTCCGAGGTAATTTTTACCTGGGGATCATGAATTTTGCTTTCCGAGATAAATTTTATCTTGGAATCAAATTTTCTTCGTCTAGGAGCAGAATTACTCCTAGGTTATGGGGAAATTCTCTCTGGAGATTCTGTATCTTCTTCCTAGGGTTTCGTTTTGATCCTTCTCTAATCATCTATCCATCTTCGGTATAACGATCTGTAATCGGTAGTAGGTTGATTCAAGTTGCATCTGCAAAAGATTCTTGAGTTGTCTTCCTATCATAACGAATCTGTTAGCCGATTTTTTGGGTCTCTTGATTAGGGTTTCCTCTTTCCGGGAATCCTGTTTACCTCTCGCTGGTGTATAATGATCTGTGTCTGGCCTTGGGTCGGTTTAAGTTGCATCTGAATAAGATCCTTAGACTGGTTCACTTTGTTTGGAACGAATCTGTTAGCGCCGTTGTGTGAGTTAATCTAGGGTTTCGACGGTGTTTTTTCCACATGGCTAGTAATACGCCGGGGCACCCCCCCGGACGATAAGGGTTCGTCTTCCTCATTCAACCGGCTAAAGAATATAGATGGTAAACCTATTCTTAAACGTGGAAATATGAAAAATAGTTCCGATTTAACGAAGGGTGACAAGGTGAAGATTGTAGGGTTTCAATCGAATGATCATGATGGAAAGTCTCAGGGGGTGAAAGAAGGTAGTCTGACTGAACCAACAGGGCCGGTGGACTCTGTTCCTAAACCAGCAGTCGCTCCAGATTTGGTTGAGCCAGTGCCGGCTACCCCAGTGTCGGTAACAGGTGCTGTTCCGGCGTCGTATGCTGCATCGTTCTTGGGAGGAACTAGCAGGAAAACAATTAACTTTCGATCACTGAAATCGGAAGTCTCTAAAGATGGTGTCGACATTGTCCTCCCCAAGGAATCGGTTCGAAGTGTCAATGCCAAACTCTCATATACCTTATATGGTTATTTTCTCAGGGATCGGATTGCTTTTCCTGTGGTAGACTACTTTGTTAAGCAATCATGGATAAAATTTGGTCTACAAAAAGTCATGATGATTGCAAATTGGTTCTTCTTTTTTTAAACTGTCAGACAAAAAGGGTATGATTGATGCTCTTGAGGGGGGTCCCTGGCTGATCAAAAATCATCCAATGTTTCTTAACATTTGGACTCCGACGACGCAACTTAAAAAAGATGATATAAGGAGTGTGTCGGTCTGGGTAAAATTCCACAATGTTCCTCTAACTGCTTATACGGATGATGGGCTTAGTCTCATTGCTACTAAGGTGGGAAAGCCGAGAATGTCAGATTCTCTCATAGCATCCATGTGTTTAAATACTTGGGGATGAAGTAGTCATGCCAGAGCTCTCATTGATATTTGTGCTGACCATGATTTTATCGACAAAGTTATGATTGCCATTCCGGATCTTGATGATGATAGTTTTTTTTACTGAAACAATTGATGTGGACTATGAATGGCGTCCTCCACACTGTCACCATTTTTGTGTTTTTGGACACAAAACCAATGACTGCCCCAAACAAAGGAATGCTCCTATTGTGCAAATGGAAGATGAGGAGGGGTTCGTTCAGGTTAAAGGGAAACATGCTACCAAAAAACATACTACAATCCCAACAAAAGTCAAGCCTAAATTTGAGTATTGGCCGGTGTTTAACAAGTCTATGGAGAATAGCAAAGCCACTTCGATCCAGAATAATGAGGTCCTAACCTCAAACTCCTTTAGTGCCATAGAGGATTCTGATGATACCAAGGGTGACCCGTATAAAAAACAGGTGGAATACAAGGCTGAATCCTCGAATGCTCGGAATCCAATGTTTCAATCTTACTGGTCGTATCACATTGATAATGACATCATGGATGTGTACAATGAAACTGAGGAGTTCATGACAGCTAGAAATAAAACTAACAACAAAGGGGCAAGCACTCCTTCTCAAAAGGTTTCCGATGATTAGTCTAGCTTCATGGGCAATCAGGGGTCTGAACCGTACCCTTAAGCAAAAAGAGGCTCGGCAGGTGGTGAAGGATAATGATCTATGATTGTGTGCGATTCTTGAGTCACATGTTAATGTGGGAAAGTTGTTCAAAGTCTGTAAAACCGTGTTTAGAAATTGGGAATGGACATCGAATGGTAGTGCCTGTTATCGTGGCACTCATATTATTCTTGGTTGGGATTCAGATGTTTTTGATGTGATGATTATCTCCCAAACTGATCAGGTTATGCATGCTCAAATTCATTGTAAGGACTCTAGGCAAATATTCTTTTGCTCGATAATCTATACAGAAAATTATTATGTTCGAAGACGGCTGCTTTGGGATGATCTTCGTGCCCATCATTCGGTTTACAAACTATGCCTGGGTCATCTTGGGTGATTTTAATTCTGCGCTGAATATGGAGGATAAATGGGTTGGGTCTTTGAATCCGGATCGGGGTATGAAAGAGTTTAGAGACTGTGTTGATGACATTCAAGTTTTTGACCTCAATTGTACTGGGCTTCACTACACTTGGACTCACAAACCGAAAAAGGGGACTGGTATTCTAAAAAAGCTTGATAGAGTTATGGGTAACACTGGTTTCACAAATATTTTTTCCAGCTGCGTGTGTTGTGTATCAACCGTATGGTATGATGTGTTGCAAACACATCTCATTTTCCGGGTCTTTTATATGTTTATTTGAGTCAATTTGAGTCGGTGTTTAATTAGTTTTAGTTGCTTTTAGTACAGTTTGAGTTATTGAGTCTTTATTTATGTTTTTATTTGTTTTGTAGGTTAATAGTAAAGTCCCGGTGCCAAACGGAATGAAGTAGAGAAAGAAAACAAGAAAAAAAATAAAAATGTTGAATTAAGAGGAAACAGGTGATACGCCAACTTCATTTAATTGAAAGAGGCGATACGCCTAAATGTAAAAAATGGAAAAAGTCAAATTTTCATTGACCCGGCTATTTTGTCGCTTAGTGGGTCCAGGCGTATCGCCTGCATGTCCATACCCTCTAAGCGATACGCTTAGAGGGTGGTTTTCTGGAAAACTTAATCCGCTCATTTAAAAGTCGATTTTAGGGTTCCATTCGACATTCTACGACTTCCAGACGTCAAAGGGGCGATTTTAGGCGATTTTGAGAGACAAGAAAGAGCTCGGAACAAAGAGAATCATTGGAGGATCAAGAATCAATCATCAAATCCATACCCAGTTTATCCGATTTCTTCCATTTCTTGTTTAAACTCTAGACTCAGTTATGTTTTCTGTTAAAGATTTGATTTTTATTGGATTTTCTGCATTGAACATGATTGTAGGCTAGGCGTTTATCACCGCCTAGACCGATACGATGAACAACCAGTATTTTTGATTTTGTTTGGCTATGAATTCTTTATTGGTGTTGTGTTTCTATTCATATTCCATTGTTATCATAATTGAATGCATATGACCACTAGATTTAGGGTTTAAATTAATCTACTAAACTGCTTAATCTGCGAATGTCTTTTGGTTTGGGTTAGGTAACTGATTGCGTGACTGTGTGTTTATGATTAGTTTGATTATCTGTCTGGATTATCATAGTTTAGTATTTTAGTGAATTCCTTGAATCTTGTGTGCTGCCCTAGTTAGACAAACCGGAAGGTGATAGCTAGGTCGGGTAGTCGGGTTAACTAGTGGATTAGGATCACATTGCCATCGGGAGAGGGATGCCCTAGGATTTTAGTTGATTTGCTATTCCGTGTCAGTTGTGTTGATTAGTGGTAGTTCCTGCTAGCCTAGGGTGCCTTAGATTGTTTCGAGGGTGGGTAGGTCTAGTTGAGGGTGGATGTACCCATAAGGTAAACTCCTGATGAACGTTAGGAACATTTGCTAAGAAGGACTTAAACGGTGAATTAGCTTCTATCAGAGTTGTCATGGCCAGATAAAGTTGTAGGTATTCGTTGGGATTCTAGGTCTAGGTGGTGTCTTCCTCGTATTTTGATTGTTTCCTGAAGTTTTCCTGTTGCACATTTGTTAGTTGCATAGTTAGTTAATTTGGTCAATCAATTCCTAAAACCAATTTCAAAAACCCAATTTACTCAAATTTCCATTCTTAGTTCTAAGTTGAGTCTAGTTAATTTAGTGTCCCTAGGGTTCGATATCCGGTCTTCCTTAGCTCTACTATAATCCGACAGGTTCACTGCCTTAGAGTTCGGTTCGGTTTAGGTTGTTTCGGTAAAATTAGGTGTGTCTTAGGTCTAGGTTTTAGTACTTATTTTAGTATTTTTAGTGTTGTTCCGAGCACATCAAGTTTTTGGCGCCATTGTCAGGGACACTTGGCAATAGCAAGATTAACTTAGGTCAATGTTAGGAGATTTGGAGTCCTTTAGGTTTTTCCGCGTCTAGAGTCTTAGAATTTCCAGTCTTGAGTCTAGATTTTTAGGTTTTAATTTTTTAATTTAATTTTTAATTCTTTTTCCATTTTATGCCACACACCCGTTCGCGAGGTCCACCTGAGCTTTCACCACTTTCTGATCCCGACAAGGACATCGTGAACGGTTCCGCGTACTTCGTGCGGAACTCGAGGCGTTCATACTCTCCACTACCACTGATTCCAAACCCTCCACTTCCACACAAATCACCCGCGACACCAAACCCATTCCATTTCCTGATCTCATCACCATGGCGGCCCGTCGCACCGTCCACGAGCAAGCCAGCACCGGCGTTAACGACGCTCGGTTTGCAATCGCTCCAACAAACATTGCCAACACCACTAATTGGCAAGTCCCATCCCACGTCATAAATGCGCTCACCAATTCTATCAAATTTCATGAATGTGAGGAAGAAGATGCACCGATGCATATCTCGCACTTTATTCGAATCTGCAACACGTTCGGACTCACGGGAGTCACGAACGATACTATCTATCTGCGTCTATTCTCGTTTTCCCTTACCTCTCGAGTCGCCGAGTGGCTCGAACATGCTTCCACCAAATTCGATCGCCACCTGGGAAGATCTGAAATCCAAATTCCTGAAAAATATCATCCTCCAGCCAAGGCTGCACGTACTCGGGAGGAAATCAACTCCTTCAGGATGGACCCCGATGAGCCTTATTCAGTTTCTTATGAGAGATTCAATACCCTTCTTAGTAGATGTCTGTAACACGGGTTGACGGTCTGGTCGATCATAGAAAAGTTCTACAATGGACTTCCTTATTTTGTTCAGAAGGAGATCAATATTTCGGCTGGAGGGCATATGATGGAGAAGCTAAGTGTTGACGAATGCAAATCATTATTTGAGAGCTTCACGCTTGCTGAACAACAAACACCCGGGGATCGAAGAGCCACCTTGGCACCGACTAGATCACTCACACCTCTACATCTACCCGGAGTGTTCATCACATTAGCTCAGAGAACATGACGCCAAAGGAGTTAGAGAACATTTATGAAGCTCTAGAAGAAATTAATCTCAATATCAAAGCCAAATGTGAGCTATGTAGAGGCACTCACAACACCCGAGACTGCCCGCTTGCTCTCATTGAGCAGGTTCGATAATTGTTTCCAGTCCTAGTGGAGGAGTGGCCAGAATTCGGGATGGCGAGAGGGAGAGTCAATGAAGGGCCATCACCACTAGGAGCGGAAGAGTCAATGAAGGGCCATCACCGGCGGTCGTAGAGGAGGAGCCAGTCGATGAGGAGTTAGAGCTAGAGACGCTTGATGAGAGGGTGCATCCGAGCATGAAGCCAGCAAGTACCGCACCAAACGTCAAGGTTAAGGGAGTTAAAGGAAAGCCACCAGCTGGAGAGAAGCCAATGAAGTGGGAGGCGGCGAAGGAGAAGAAGAGGGTCAGATTTGAACCTCAACCGATTACAGCTGAGGACCTGAAGCGTGTGCCTTATCCGACGAGATTAATTCAACAGAAAAATGCACATGAATACAGTTAATTTCTTGATATTCTTAGGCAACTTAGGATCATATTACCGTCCACTAGAGTTTTAAATATAACGCCTAAGTATGCTAAGTTTTTGAAAGACATGCTCTCTAATAAAAAGAAACTTGAAAATTTGTCCGATATTGTGCTTGATGCTAATTGTTCAACTGTAGTCCAGAATAGGTTACCTGAGAAATTAACTGATCCAGGAACTTTTACTATTCCTTTCATTTTTGGTAGCTCTTCTGTGACTCTTGCTTTAGCTGATTTAGTTGCCAGTATTAATGTGATGCCATATTCTGTTTTTCTCCACCTAGGGTTAGAAGAATTAGCACCGACTAGGATACTAATTTCTTTAGATGATAGGTCGTAGTTAAGCCCAAAGGAATAGTGGAAAATGTTCTAGTTTAGATAGACAAGTTTTTATTCCCTATAGACTTTGTGGTTGTGGATAGTGACTATGATGTGAGGTGCCCGTTGATTTTTAGGAAGGTCTTTCTTAGGACTGCCCAAGCATTAGTTGATGTGTTCGCGGGTACGATCACTTTGAGGGTAGAAAATGAGTTGGTTGAGTTTAGAGTTGGTGGGTCGAGTGACAAGAGCAACGAATCCGTATACTTCTTAGGGACTTTCTTGTCTGTTGTGGATAGTTGTGTTAGTTATGTCACAAGTAGGATTTGGTAGTTGGGAATAGGTTGGAAGGTAGAAAAGTGGCTGAGGATAAGTGTGGGGAAGATTCTGGGGGTTTAGAGGAAGTAGTTGAGAGAAATGAGATTTTTGACATGTTAGTAGAACCCGAAGGTGAATTGTGGTTGAAGAGATGCTAGTAGTTGACACGGGTGGTAGAAAGGCCACACTTGGTGATCTGGGTAGTTTTGAGGATATAATAGTGCTTAGGCCAAGTGTGGGGAGGTTAGAGGTGGTAGTTAGTGCAAATGACCTGGCTTTGAGTTTTCTAGAAAGAATTAAGTTTCTCCCAGGTCGTTATAAGCATTGGAAGGTTAAACACTTGTTGAAGATGATAAAGTTGGTTACTTTCAGGGTTAGAAGGTTAGTCGGTACTTGTGCTAATAGGAGCCGGGTGAAAACTGGTAGTTTTGTGGTTAAGGATGTGAAATCGAAGCCTTCGGATGGTTTGGGAGGTTGTTTTTCTGATTTGTGCTAAATGTTTAAGTGGTCGGGCTGTATATTTTGTAAATTAGTCTTTTAATTTCTGCATTCTGTGCATTGTGCGTCTTTCGGTTTTGTGTTCTTTGGTGTTTGCAAGTGATTCGAGAGGCTAATGATCATTGGGATGAGATGAGGAATTGTTTAGGTATGAGTTACAGGTCAAAAGTGCACGTTTGCTGGAAAAAATCGACCAAAAGAGGCCTTGGAGTGGAAAAGGAGATAGAAAATTTTTGGGGTCGAATTCTAAAAATTCCCTGGAAATGTTGCTATAGGCGTATCGCCTATTGTTGTATGAAGAGGAACTGATACGAGTGAACCAGGAACGAACCACCAGTTTGTTGGCTTCTTCGCGATACGCGAACCATTTGAGTAATTTGTCGCGATACGCGACGGATGGTCAGTGCATAACACATTTTAATTCTAATTTTTAATTCTGGTTTGATGGTCGTTTGAGCTTTCGTTAAACACCATTTCAATTTAATTTTTCATTTATTTTTATTTCGTCTTTATATTTATATTTTTGTGATTATTATTCTTTGTGAGTTTTACTAACTTTTGTGTTCGAGGCGAGTCGTTTGTTTTTGTTTTGTCAGTTTACAGGTCCGATGATATTCGCGCTTTGGTATGATCATGGAATTCAGTGGAGGACCTGCGATTACGAGCTCGCTTTCCATTCATCCAAATTAATAACCAGGGGAGTCCGTTCCGCTTTATTTTCTTTTATTGTTTTATTTTTGTTGTAGTTTTTCATTTTTATTTGTCGTGTGTTTACTTTTACTTCTGCTTTATTTTACTCTCGTTCCACATTAAGGGCAATGTGTGATTCAAGTGTGGGGATGGGAGACTTGCATCTTGAGTCAGTTTGGTTTAAAAAAATTGAAAAAGTGTTTAAAAATGTCCAAGAATCAGGCTGCAATTAAATGGGAAGTGATAGTACAATCAGGATTTGGCTTTCTAATTTTGTGGTTAAATGTTAAATATAATTATATAAAATTTGAAAGCACTCTTGGTTAGTGATGTATTGGTAGGCCCAGCTGACTTAGTAAGGCTTAATTATACTATTGTGTTTATTGTTGTATAAATATGTAATTAATCAGTCTGTTAGTGGGTTCCCATTTTTAGAGTGATAGGAATACTGAAAGTGATGAGTAGGAGGAAAGAGACCACTTTAAGCTAGATACTTCTATGTCCTTAGAATAACCCGGCACACCAATGCGGTGGCGCCCCATTTTTCCATCATGAGCATATTAGGTAATAAAATTGGTTAATACTTTTAGAGTGAAGGGACAAAATACTCATGTACAAACTGAGGATGGTATCCTGCAACATCGTGCCTCTGATGATGTTCTGGATCTCGCGGGCAAAATACTCACGTATGATTTTAGGGATAGCATCTTGCAAAAGAATGCCTCTGATGATGCTCGTTGGTAATCTTAGTTAAAATTGACCGATTAATAAAAAAAATAGAAAAAGAAAAAAAAAGAGAATAAAATAGAAAAAAATAAAAAAAAAGAAACAAAATATAGTAGATTAGAGAATAAATGCTCAAAAGTTTCACATTCCATCCAATTCCATCATTCTTTGGACATCTTTGTATCTAATTTAAAGGGGGTGGAGAAACTCTAAAAGTTAAATCTTTATAAACCTTTACTTGGACAGAATATGATTTGGGATTAGGTTGAGCTTGATCTTTCTAGAGTGGGACACATAGGCAGACTGAGCTATATCCGGTAAATTATAAACACCTTGGGGGCTCAAAGGTTAGTGGTTGGGTTTAGTCGGACCGAAATACCGATAATTGCTATCTGGGGTGTGATTAACTATGGAAAATATAAAATTGGAAAATTGTGAATTGTTAAAAAACAATTTCCTGGTTATGAATCCATTGTTGTATTTTTCTAGGACGAAAAAAGAGTCAGTGTGGGGATGTTTGATGTGTTGCCAGCACATCTCATTTTCCAGGTCTTTTATATGTTTATTTGAGTCAATTTGAATTGGGTTTTTATTAGTTTTAGTTGCTTTAAGTACAGTTTGCGTTATTGAGTCTTTATTTATGTTTTTATTTGTTTTGTAGGTTAATAGTAAAGTCCCGGGGCAAAACGGAATGAAGTGGAGAAAGAAAACAAGAAAAAAATAAAAATGCTGAATTAAGAGGAAACAGGCGATACGCTAATTTCATTTGATTGCAAGAGGCGATACACCTAAATGTAAAAAATGGAAAAAGTCAAATTTTCATTGACCCGGCTGCTTTATCGCTTAGTGGGTCCAGGCGTAGGCGTATAGCCTGTATGTCCCTACCCTCTAAGCGATACGCTTAGAGGGTGATTTTCTGGAAAACTTAATCCGCTCGTTTAAAAGTCAATTTTAGGGTTCCATTCGATATTCTACGACTTCCAGACGTCAAAGGGGCGATTTTAGGCGATTTTGAGAGACAAGAAAGAGCTAGGAACAAGGAGAACCATCGGAGGATCAAGAATCAATCATCAAATCCATACCCGGTTTATTCGGTTTCTTCTATTTCTTGTTTAAACTCTAGACTCATTTATGTTTTCTGTTAAAGATTTGTTTTTAGTTGGATTTTCTGCATTGAACATGATTGTATGCTAGGTGTTTATCATCGCCTAGACCAATACGATGAACAACCAGTATTTATGATTTTGTTTGGCTATGACTTCTTGATTGATGTTATGTTTCTATTCAATTCCATTTTTATCATAATTTTATGAATATGACCACTAGATTTAGGGTTTGAATTAATCTACTAAACTGCTTAATCTACGAATTTCTTTCGGTTTAGGTTAGGTAACTGATTGCGTGACTGTGTCTGTGATTAGTTTGATTGTCTGTCTGGATTATCATAGTTTAGTATTTTAGTGAATTCCTTGAATCTTGTGTGCTGCCCTAGTTAGACAAGCCGGAAGGTAAAAGCTAGGTCGGGTAGTCGGGTTAACTAGTGGATTAGGATCACATTGCCATCAGGAGAGGGATGTCCTAGGATTTTAGTTAATTTGCTATTCTGTGTCAGTTGTGTTGATTAGTGGTAGTTCCTGCTAGCCTAGGGTGCCTTAGATTGTTTTGAGGGTGGTTAGGTCTAGTTGAGGTTGGATGTACCCATAAGGTGAACTCCTATTCGAACGTTAGGAACATTTGCTAACAAGGACTTAAAAGGTGAATTAGCTTCCATCAGAGTTGTCATAGCCAGATAAAGTTGTAGGTATTGGTTGGGATTCTAGGTCTAGGTGGTGTCTTCCTCGTATTTTGATTGTTTCTTGAAGTTTTCCTACCGCCCGTTTGTTAGTTGCATAGTTAGTTAATTTAGTCAATCAATTCCTAAAACCAATTTCAAAAACCCAATTTACTCAAATTTCCATTCTTAGTTCTAAGTTGAGTCTAGTTAATTTAGTGTCCCTAGGGTTCGATATCTGGTCTTCCTTAGCTCTACTACAATCCGACAGGTTCACTGCCTTAGGGTTCGGTTCGATTTAGGTTGTTTTGGTAAAATTAGGTGTGTCTTAGGTCTAGGTTTTAGTATTTATTTTAGTAGTATTTTTAGTGTCGTTCCGAGCACGTCATGGTATTTCTGACCATTGCCCTAGTGTCTTGAGGCTATATACCAGGAAACATTAGAATCCAAAACCTTTCAAATTTGCCAACTTTCTTGCTTCTAAACCTAAGTTCACGGAGATTGTTAGTTCCGTCTGGGATACTCAAATATCTAGCGTCCATCAGTTTTGCGTGGTTAAGAAGCTGAAACTTTTGAAAACTCCTCTTCGTAAGCTTCTTTTTTAGCAGGGTAACTTACATGAGAATGTCCTTAGTAAGCGGTGTGATTTGGAGAAACTTCAAACTCTTATTGAGAAAGACTCGGACAATGGTAACTTTAGGGAGGCCGAAAGATGTTGCCTTGATGATTTAAAGGGGGCCTATTTAGATGAATAAATTTTTTTGAAGCAAAAGTCTAAAGTGCAATGGCTTGCTACTGGTGATTCCAACACTGCCTATTTTGATGCCTTATTGAAATGTAGAAATCATCGCAGCCTTATTGATGCTATCTTAGACAGAAGTGGTATTAAGCTTGAGGGAGATGATATTCCTAAGGCTTTTGTGGATCATTATGAGAAATTCCTTGGTTCCACTGGGATTACGGATTGTAGTCCTCAGATGGACTTATTTGAAAAATAAGTTGGACTCTTAGTCGGCAAACTCCATGATTAGGGATGTGACAAACAAGGAAATGAAGGATACTTTGTTTTCCATGAATGATAATAAAGCTCCAGGCCCTGATGGTCACACGGCTGCCTTTTTGAAAAAGGCTTGGGATATTATTGGTAATGGCGTTTGTTGTGCCATTCGGGATTTCTTCAAAAAAGGGAAGATGCTTAATGAGATGAACCATACCATTATCGCTCTTGTCCCAAAGGTTACTACTCCTACGTCCATAAATGATTATAGACCGATTTCTTGCTGTAATGTGCTTTATAAATGCATAAGCAAAATTATTGCTGACAGGATAAAGATGGACCTTAGAAAAAATGTTGGGATAAACCAATCGGCTTTCATCCCTGGTAGGAGGATTTCTGATAATATCCTTCATACGCAGGAGCTCATGCATAACTACCATCGCAACTTCGGCCCTCCTAGGTGTGCTTTCAAGACTGACATCCAGAAAGCTTATGACACGGCTGACTGGAGTTTTCTTAATAAAATTCTGATTGGTTTTGGCTTTCATGCTAGAATAGTGACGTGGATTATGGCTTGCGTGTCTACCCCTTCTTACTCCATCTGTGTTAACGGCAATCTCCATGGTATTTTAAGGGCAAACGTGGTCTTAGGCAAGGGTGCCCTCTTTCTCCTTATCTTTTCACTATGGTCATGGAAATTCTTAGCCTAATCTTTTAGCAGGCGGTCCGTGATAATCCGGCATTTCGGTTCCACAATAAGTGCGAGAAGCATAGGATCATTAATCAATGCTTTGCGAATGATTTTTTTATATTTTCTCGTGGTAATGTTCAATCTGCCACTTGTATTTTTCAGTCTCTCCTCAAGTTTACAAGGATGCCGGGTTTGGTGCCTAGTCCCCAAAAGAGTTTGGCCTATTACTGCAATGTCCCGGATGGATATTAAGGCTAACATTCTTGGTATTTTGCATATGAAGGAGGGGTCGCTCCCTGTTCGTTACCTTGGTGTCCCGCTAATCTCAACTAAACTCGCGGATCGTGATTGCGCTCCTTTGATTGAGAGAATGGATACCCGTATTTCTAGCTGGAAAAACATATTTCTATCCTTTGCTCTTTACACGTTTACCGGTCTTCTGTTCTTTTCCTCCCTGCTAACACTATCAAGGGCTTGGAGAGAAGGATGAGAGACTTTCTTTGGCGTCATGGGGATAAGAGCAAGGCTAAAGTCGCTTGGAAGGACGTTTGTCTTCCTAAATCTGAAGGGGTCATGGGAATTAGGAGAATTGGTGATGTCAATAAGCCCCTTATGACTACCCATATTTAGAGCATTGTCACCAAGAGGGACTCTTTATGGGTTTCTAGGATTTATTCTCACCGTTTGAAGAACCAATCGATTTGGGATGTTAAGTGTCCTTCCTCCTACTGCTGGAGTTGGAGAAAGATCCTTGCCACTCGGCCGCTTTCTCGTGGGTTTGTTTGGTCCTCTATTGGTGATGGTCGCAACACGTATGCATTGCTGGACAAGTGGTCCGAATCCGGTCCCCTTTGTATTCATATATCTCCTCGTGCTATCTACAATGCCGGCTTCTCTCTTTATGCGAATGGGAAATACACGTGTCCTGTTGCTTGGAATAACTTGTTCCCCGTTCTAAATGAGGTGGTGAACACAGAATTGAAATCGGGTGTGCATAATAAAACAAGGTGGAAAGTTGGTGACAAATGAGTTGAATTTTCTTCTTCCGGGGTGTGGGACTCGATTAAGTATCGCAATAACTCTGTTATATGGGTTGATCTGGTCTGGTTCTCTCATTGTATTCCTCGTCATGCTTTCCATGTCTGGTTTGTCATGAGAGAAAGACTTCTCACTCAGGACATAATTTTGAGGTGGGATCAGTCTCGTCGTGGGAACATGAACATGATGTGTTGTCTCCTTTGCTACAAAAACTCTGATTCTCATAAGCATCTGTTTTTTAGTGTGAATTTTCTTCTTAGGTCTGGAAGTTGGTTCGTATGCGGACTTGTTTATCTGAAGTGGAGCTGGTTTGGGTGGATATAACTAACTATCTTGTTGGTCAGTCTATGCGGTCCCTTAGTGTTATTATTGCTAAGTTGGTGGTGCATGCTTCGGCCTGCTATATTTGGCAAGAAAGAAATAGCAGAATGTTCAACAATCACGCCCGGCCTCCTGACTCGCTTTCCAATCAAATCCTGGAAGTTGTGCGGTGCAAATTGGTTGGTGTCAAAATCAAGAAATCCTCTATAGTGCAGTCTACGCTAGATGGATGGGGCATTGGTGGGAATTTTGTTCTGGACACTACAACATAGCCCTTGGTTTTCCTTTTGTTTCCTAGCTTGTTTGTAGCTAGGTGGTTTTGTTTTGTTTGTCGTTGTTTGGTGGTTTTCATTTGTATACATACTCAGGGGCATGTCCCTAGTATGAACTAGTTGGGGCTCTTCCCTTCTACTTGTCCTCTTTTTGTGGTATATATATACAATCACCGGGGTAACCCTTTACCCAAAGTTACTCCTAGGTTTCTCTTTCTTCCAAGTTTTAGTGATATGAAACTGTTAAAATTTCTCAAAGTCCTGATTGCTGAATTTTTCAAATCTTTGCTTGTCAATAGAGTTTGATTGTGTCTGTTTTGAGTATAATTTATTTTGACCTTTTTACTCTTTAGAGTTGACCTTTTTAAAATTTTCACAAACAAATTTTGATTTAGTTCAGCTGTTTGACTTTTGACAGCATGACTAATCTTCAAAAAATGGATTGTGATGACAATTGATAGCAAGATGACCGACTTTTCCACAGATCAAATATTCCTTCATCATTTTAGTTTTAAACTCAAAATTTTTTGAGACTGAAAGTGTTTTCTCATTTGAAGAGTTTTGAAAGGAACAAGATTTAGTTCCTTTCAATTTCTTGAGAGTTTTCTTGTTTTTAGCAGAATTGCTGTAAATCTGAGGTTCATTGGTGACATCAGTTGCTGACAAGATTTTTTCAGTTTTTAACTCAGATATATCACTGGAATTTGAAATTTCTTTTCTTGTGTTGATAATGGGATCAGGGGTAAGTTAAACTTTAGTTTCTTCATTTTTAACCTTTTTCACACAGTTAGTGTATGAATCAGGATAAGTAACCTTATTATACCCAATTTCATTATTCAAATGATTTCCTGTTCCATTCTGACTTTGCCACAGTTTTAGGTGTTTCTCATTACTTGCCTGTAGTTTTTCACAGTCAGCAATGACAACTGAAAATTTGATTTCACAGATACTCAATTCAGATTTTATTTCCTCATTTTCTTTGTTTGCAAATTCTAATTTAGAAAGTAGCTCCTTGATTTGAGTAACAAGATTGGATCTTTCATGTTTTAATGCACTAATGCTATTTATTAGTTCTTCAATCTTATTGTTGTAGGCAATGTCAGCTTTTCTAGAATATTCTTTGATTTCTTTTAGACTTGCCATTTCCTCAATGAGTTCAAGGTTATGTTTTCTATAATATTCTATCTGTTCAGCACATTCAATTTTGCAAAGAAGAGAAAGTACTTCATTCGGAATTTCATTGTTTACCTCATAGTTTGAAGAGGTATGAAGTAGAGGAGTTCTCAGCAGAGTAAGAGATTTCTTTTGCCATTAAAGCATGATTGATAGGAGAGAATTATTGCATGATTTCCTCCCAATCAACACAGCTGGTTTGATAGCAACAACAGCAGTTGCATGGCTTTGTGGTTTTGAGCTTGATGAAGGAGTAGTGGGACTCTCAGTTGATGCCTTTGAGGTTGGAGGTTCTGTTATAGAGCCTACAGCATGTGTGGGGTAGGTTACTGGTGTGTATGCATTGTGAGGTATCTGATATTTGTTTCCTCCATCTTGGCTTGTATTCTCTCTTTTGGGCTGCTTGCATTCCCTAGCAAAATGTCCTAATTGGTGACAATTGTAGCATTTAGCTTTACTCTTGTCAAACCCAATTTTAGCATTTCTATCTCCATTGAACTTTCTGCCTGTTCTTTTGTAGAAACTTTGTTCACGTAAGGAGATCATTGCTAGTTGTGTGTTGATGTCCATTTCTTCTAAGTCATCAGCACTCAAGCATTCAAGATCTGATCTAGTGAGCCCACCCTGATTGTTATCTGCAATATGAGCAAAGTTGTTATAGAAGAGAGGCATGATTTCATTACCTCTTGGTGATGTAGGGTAAGTGATCAAAGGAGCTTGTTCACTGTAGTGACTTCTGTCTTCATGAGTAGTGATGACTGCAGTAGAAGTTGGAATGGTCAAGTTTACTGACTTGTTTAAAACACCTGATTTTTCATTGATTTCTCTTTCATGTGCATTAAGTATCCCTTGAAGTTCACTTAACTTCAAAGTTTTGAGATAATTGTTATATTTTATGCTTATAATATATACGGTCCAGATATCAGGAAGTGATCTCAGAAACTTTCTAATCACATCGCCATTTCTATCGTGACATCATTTCCCTGTAGTTCATCAAGGAGTTGAACAAAACATAGATACTGAGCATTCATACTTTAACCTTTTATGTGAGAAAAATTTTCATATCTTTGTTTTAGAACATCTTTCTTATTTTCTTTTACTTCATCAGTTTCTTCATACAATTCGTTTAGAGCTTTCCATAAATCAAAAGCAGTTTTGCAATATTTGAAACCTACGACAACAGAGTTTGGAAGTGTTGCTTTTAATGCCCATAAAGCTTTGGATTTCCCTCAACCAACTTCTGGTCATCATTGGAATAGTCGACAACAGCTTTTACTATATCTACACTTGGTGTAGTAGAAGACTTTGTTACAGGGATAGTGGGGCCATACATAAAAGATTTCCACATTCTATAACCAGAATGATGAAGATACCCTATCATACGTAATTTCCATGTATAAAAATCATCAGGCTTAAATGATGGTGGTTTGTTAGAACTACCATTTCCTGATTCTCCCATGATTATGGATGAAATAGAGGAAAGAGTGACTTTTTTACTAAAAATATAGTATGTGGGTAAAACAGAGTTTTTAAAACTGATTTTGAATTTCAAGTTTTAAAAACACGAGCCAAGGCTCTAATACCACTTGTAGGATCAAAATCTGGTTACAAAGTTTAATCAATTACAATGTTTTACTTAGAATTAACCAAGCAGAAACAAGTTAATTCTTATGCTCTGTTTGAAGTAAAGTAATATGAAGTCGAATACAAGACAAGCATAACAATAATATGAATAAAACGGGGCACTGTATTATAACTTGATGACTCGAAGTACATATCATAGTGATTTACACTTGCTTATTTAAAGCAGGTTACAAGTGTCTATATATAGTGCCTTAAGGAATCAAGGAGAGCCCTTGATTCCCCTAACGATCATCTAGACCGTCGAGTAAAGATACATGAACTAGAATAATGTTAAACTAGTATAGAAGATAAAAGTGTCAGCTTCATGTCAGGAGAAGGACGGGAAACTGGATCAGATGCGTCAGAGACAACTGGAGCTGTTGATGTCCGAGATAACTCGCCTTACCGCGGTAACTTGAGTTATCTCGGGCGTATCCACTGTCCGAGATAAAACTGCGCTTTCGAGATAAAATAGCCTTCCGAGATAAAATGACCTTCCGAGGTAACTAGAAGTTATCTCGGGCAGTCTGTTCTTTCGAGGTAACTTATCTCGGGCCTTCTATTCTTCCTAGATAACATGTTTTAGCCGATCAACATCATTTCTTCAGGAGAAATAATTCCTTACACAGTCTGATCTAAAATTTGTTAACTAGTTGGTACTGGTTATCTTCCCCACCAAAAACACTAAACGCATAACCGCCATGAATGACCAGAAAAATTAAAAAAAAAAGATATCCACAAATGACAGAGGGAGCATTCTGTAGGAAATCCATTCGTGATTTCAATGTTAAAGTAAATAAATTTTCCTAGTACGATTACAACAAAGAAATAATTCCTATTCTAAGACAATACAACCAAAGGAAATCAACTTATTCTAGTATAATTACAACAAGAAAAAAGACCCGCCCGCGTTGCTGGGCGGAGATAGTTTTCAAAAAGTCTAATTTGTTTTGATAATCGACTCCTTCCGCCTTGATTGTAATTCTATAATTTGTTTGTGTTCATCCAAATTTTTATTTTGACTTAATCCAATTCGGTGAGTGAACTTGTTTAAACAAATATAGACCAGTTTTTTTTTTATGAGTGAACTTGTTTAAGCTAATATAGATAAGTTTTTGTATGTATTTGATTGTGTTGTTCAACATGCAAATGTCTGTTGTTGTTACTAATTGGTCTTAGGTATCCAACAATACATATTATTATCTGACATCAAATTTGTTGTCATTCTCTAATTAGAAGTCTAATTCTCTAACAATGTTAATTGTCATCAATTTTGTTGTCATTATCTAATTAGAAGTCTAATTCTCCAACAATGTTTATTGTCATCTATCATGAACTTTATTGTTATTGCAAAATGCAGAATGAAAGAAAATTTTAAATACATGGTCTTCAAAGTGCAAAATGAAATAAAGTTTAAAGTACATGATCTTCAAAGTACAAAATGAAAATGTTAGAGAAACTTTACAAAATGAAACTAAGTTAATTACAGACGGAAAGTGAAAATATAAAAAAAACAATAAACTTAGAGTCATAAAAGTTGAATAAAATATCAAATATAGATATGGCTCAGATCTGAGTGAGGTTACGTGTTTAACCCCTTACCATTCACCAGAAAAAACATCATAGCCACAAAGAAAAGAAAGGATAGCCAACAGCAACAGATTCATATTTACCTTTGGCTTGAATAGTGAAGTTATAGTGTACGTGTCAGACACTTTAACCACCAAATCTGAGATATAATGTATCTGATTAGTTTTACACTATAAGGGCTCAGCTGACAAAGCATCATAGCCCTAGCAACAGTAACCAAGAACCATCAGTTTCAAAAACCAAACGGACATGATTAGCTCTTAATGCATTACGCCCTAGCAACAGTAGCACAGCCAATAACCGACAGGGATCAAGCTCAATCGTTAGGGACAAATAAGAAACAACATCATATAATAACTGTCCATCGATCTGAAGTCCGATAATTCCATTAGCAACATACAAACGGCGACCAACAACATTATCATTGTCGTATTAAGGCTCAAATAGCATTTCCATGTACCAACCGATTCAATCATCACCATAATGGCTCAAATCAGTCAAATGGAAAAGAACTTCATAGCCATCAAATGGCTATTGACAACTCTACCACTTGAAAACCCAAGAAAGTTTAAGATCGGGGTTATTAAGAACCCAAAAGCAAACAGAAAATGGATCCAAAAACAATATCATAAAACAAAAAATGACATCAGAAATTAGAAAAATCAGAACAAAAATGAGCCATTTCGTAATCAAATTGCAAGTTTACTGCTCGAAACCGATAAATCTTTCAGATCTGAAAGACCCAAAAGCAAAGAAACCGATCCAACAGAACACCAACAACTCATTTGTACCTTCAAAGTGACTGTAGCGACGACATCGTCGCTTGAACATCACCGGAAATAATTCAGAAAGCAACATCGTAGTCTAAGACAACAGAGGCGGCTGTAGACGCCATTGCCTCTACGGAAACGGAGCAACAATTTTGTCGCTTCCACATCACCGGAGCATCGACGACAACAAAATGTAGAGAGAGATCGACGGAAGCAAGTTTTGGGGGTTTAGTAAGAAAACCCTAGATCATATAAGAAATGCTTTGAGAAGGAAAGAGAGGGAGACTATTGTTTCTATTGGAAAAAGGAGAAAGAGAGATAGTAAAAATGATCCACCGCCCACAATAAGTAAAAAACTGGTGAAATGCCCATAGAACCAAGAAAAAAGAAAAAAATGAGTCTTCCAGACCATTCGGGTATATTTATAAATATAATAAAACTTTAAGGGGTATAAACTGTCAAAACAATAAAACCTTGTGGCCAAACTATGAGACACAAAAAGTTTTCTATTCAACTTCAAAATTCCATTGTATTATTTATAAATGAAAAGATTGATAGGTTACAATACAAAAGAAAAGCACTAACAATATGTTTACAAAGAAATAAGATGCAAACAATAGAAAGAGAAATAATCAACACTAAAACAAAGAGAGGACACAAGTATATATTTATATGAAGATATAATTATTAATTAATTAGTTTTTGAAACAGTGAAGAATTTGATATTGATGGAAAGAATGGAGTTTGGAGAAAATGATAGAATTAGATTATGAAAACCGTTTTTAAACCGGCGATGGATTCGGATAAAAACCGGGTCCCTTAAAATAAATTTCGGGTATACTGAAGATCCCGTTTTGTTTTCCAAGAAACAATCGCCAAAGCCGAATGTACGGTCGAGATAACACAAAGCCCGTTATTACCTTCGAAGAAATTGAAAGAAGATGATGAAGAAGTTCTTGAGAGAAAGGAGTAGAGTAGATAAAAAAGAATTCTTTGTGAATTATGGTGTATTGTGCCTCAACCCATGAGGCTCTCTTTATAGTGGAGGAGAGCTCAATTGAAACATAAATATTACACTCGTAGTCAAACTTCATATTAAACGTCTTTAATATGAATTCAGTTTTAATTGACTTGAAAATTTTGTTTCATCTCATAATTAAAGTGGTTCACAGAAAATTAAAGCAAAAATACGTAACAGCCCATTTACTAGACTATTATAGCGTTTTTCCGGTTAACGTACTGGGGTTCAGGAACACATCCGGTTGACCGCCTGAACCTGCTTCCGTTCCAACCAACCGGCTAAACTTGTTTTCGGCTTTAACTTCAACCGTAACACATCCGGTTCAACTCTCCGCTCGGCTCGAACCTCGTGCATGACCTTCAAACAGAACACATCCGGTTGCACTTAAAAATAATTAGGCGGATCGGCGATGCAAGCGTGTGAAGTGCAAAGTACGCCATCAAAGCACCACATTGCACCCCATCCGCTTACACACTAAATAAGTTAGTATTCAGAATTGTTATGCCAACTAATGGCTTTAAACGCACACATTTAATTATAAGAAAAACCTCCAACTAATGTATGGTTTTCAAGGAGTAAAAGAGAGTTTTAATCTCTAAACACGCACATTCAAGAGGATTAAATTAAAGTTTTGTCCAACAAATGGACGATTTAAAGATTTTGTAAAATTTGAGTTTTAACTTCCAACTACCGGAGGTTAATAAATTTTCCTTGTACGATTACAACAAAGAAATACATCCTATTCTCTTACAATATAACCAAATTTTGATACATGGTTCATGTTTGTCATGTGAAGTGTCAAATACAAGTCAATGTGATGCAAGTTTGTGCTGAGCCGAACCTTAGGCGAACTCTAGTTCGGACATCACACGAACTTGGTCCGAACTTAGGTTCAGCTTATCGGGTTTTGATCTCTTATGTTCATCTATAAATAGCACGTCCTGTATAGTAATTAGTACTTCTTGGTCAGATCTTGTATGTGTACTCTGTGGTGTTTCTCGGTGGTCTAATACAAGTTTCTTTGTATTTACTCTCGTGTTCACTCGTTTAAACATTGATTTCGATACGACCGTGTAGACGATCCACCGCTCACGCAATTTTAAGTGGTATCAGAGCATTTGGTTCTCTCTACTGATCGGAAATCTTTGTTTTCCTAGTGTGTGCTAGGTGGTTGTTTTTTCTGGTTTTTTGTTGTGTTTGCTTTGTTTACATGCTCTGGGGTATGTCCCAAGTATGAACTAACAAGGGCTTTTCTTGTTACTTGTTTCTTTTTGCGGTATATATATAGAATCACCGGGGTAACCCTTTACCCAAAAAAAATCTTTTTTTTCATCATTTCAAGTCAAAATTCCAAGGTTTTTACAAAATCTCATCGAGTTTGTGTTCATTTGATCATTTCGAGTGTACTTTCCATGAAAAATCTTCCTCCACATCATAGCTTTTGAGTTTACCTGAGTTCCTGTCGAAAATCTCGTCCAAAAACATTGAAAATCGTGAAAATTGAGTCGACAATGTTTCTTTTCGTCTAAGGTTCAGGTGAAACTGAAAATAACCGCTCCGAACTCAAGTTCGACTCCCGTTTGGACGCTTTTCTAATGAAGTTGTGTTCGGCCAGTGTTCGGATCAAGTTCTTACCAAGTTCGGATATCTTCTAGGTTCGGATTCAGTTTGCTTTATCCGAAGTCCAGTTCGACAGAAGTTCGGTTAAAAGCATCCGAAGTCAAGTTTGGCTAAGGTTCGGAAGGAGTTCGAATCAAGTTCGGGTGAACAATAACCAGTTTTATGAAATGCCCGATTTTCAAACGTTTGCGGCTATTTAGAATTTGATGCAAACTACAGTGCAAACAATGATGAATTATGATAATGAAATTTGAACAGGTCAGAAAGTTCCTAAATTGCTCAAATTGGAAGATTAGCATAGTTGGGTTAAACGATTTAAAGCGTACGTTGATACGAATGATATTGATATGTGGTTATCCTTTACTGATCAATACGTCTATCCTAAGGATGATACCGGGGAGCCAATTATTCAAAGAAAGTTTTCATCTAAACAAAAGAAAGCATATCAAGCTGAGAAAAAGGCATATGGTACTTTGACAATGGTATTACCTAAAGAGTTACTACATCAATTTTTGGGTAACTATACATCGAAGAGTTTATAGGATGCATTGGAAAAGAGATGTGAAGGCAAATGACCAATATAAGAAAAGTCCACAAAAGGTTTTGAAGAAGGAATTTGATAGTTTCAAGCATTATCAAAACGAATCAATTCCAAATCTGATTGCAAGGTTTGAACACTTAATGAGTGAAATGAGTTTGGTGAGTCTTACAAAAGAAGAAGCTGATATGAAAGAAAAGATTTTGGACGCTTTACCTGAGAAATGGGAGAATTATGTGATGATGATCACTCATGATAAAGAATATCCGGGGTTGTCATTTAATGATCTGATTCAAAGAATTCAAGCAAGAGATATGGAGTTAATGGTAAATAAATCACTTCCACCACAAATTCAAAATCCTACGGTATATCATGGAAAAATGATTCAGTAATTAATGTTGTGAAGCCTAATATTCTTAGTTCTGCACCTCCTACAACATTCATTGCAGGTAAATCTGAAAATTCTGATTATTCTGCTGGTTGTACTGTTTCAATTCCTAGTTCTTCAACTCAAAATGCTTTATCTGCTCAAACTACTGATGATTATATGGCTTTAATGTCTGCATTGGTATCTTCATATTTTGGTGTTATCACTGGTTCTGTGAGTAATGCTGAATTGACAAATGAAGATACAATCAGATAGATTATGATCATTTGGAAGAAATGGATTTGAATTGGCAGTATGCTATGTTGGTTCGTAGAACGGATAATTTTTTTAGCAAAACTGGAAAGAAGAGATTGAATCAGGATGGTAAAATTGGATTGGACAATTCAAAGGTTAAGTTTTACGAATGTTCTGTATATGGACATTTTGCACGTGAATGTCCAAGTTCAGTTCATAATAAATTGAAGTCTGGCCAACATGCTCATTTGGGTGTGCATTCACCAAAACAAGATCAAAAAGTATCAGATTCTGTTGATAACAAAATGACACATATATATTGGCATCCAGATGAATTTGCCTGGAATGCAGATTTGGATGTTACAAAACTGTCACATGTTCCTATTACCGTTGCTTTGATAGCTCGTCATGATGATGATAGTATATTAACTGATTCTGATTCAAGTTCCAAAGTATCATTGATTAATGACGTTCAAGTTAAGGTGAATGAAAGTCAAAAGGTTGAAGAATTAAAATGTCTTGAATGTGTAAGGTTGGGTAAAAAGAATGTCACTCTTGAAAAAGGTTATGAATTATTGTCTGAAAAAGTTGTGATACTTAAGAAAGAATTGGAGGAATTTTAGAAAAAGTATTATGAATTGGTTCATGTTCATAAAATTGTGTTGAAAGAAAAAAATGAAGTGTTTGAGGAATGTCAAAAGGCCAAAGCTAAGGCTAAAGAAGTAGCTGAGGGTTTTGAAGCTTTTTTTGAAAAGAGTTATCCAGTTCAACAAAAGTATGAACAAGCGAATGCTCTTGTTGTTGAATCTACTGCTACAATTGAAAAACTTCAAACAAAGGTGTCTACACTTCAAGATTCAAATGTTCTTCTTCTCGATAAGAATGAAGTCTTAACAAAGGATGTGGAAATATACATAAAGAAGTGGGAACATGTTACCAAAGAACTTTTTGCTGAATTTGAGATCCGAAAGTTGCAAACGTATGAGTATGATGATCTCAATGAAAAATTCATCAAGTCACAAAAAGACGTGTTTGATGCTCAACAGAAAATCTCTGAATTGAAGTTGGAAATTTTGGAGTTAAAAAGGCAAGTGAAGAATCGGAATTTATCACCGACATTGCTGAATTTCTTATATAAACGGGATCAGAGTGACGATACTTCCAAAAAGAATGATATTCACATGGTTTCTCAACTAGTGGATTTATTTGAATTTACATCTGCTCCACTTGATCCTAAAGATGAATTGCATTATTATTCTAAGTTTGCCACCCAATCAAAGAAGAAGAAATCGAAGTCTGGGAAAAAGCAAAAACCATTGGGTGAAGCTCCGAAGTTTAATTCAAAGTCTATTCTTTTGGAAAATGAACAGACTTTTGATAAAGTTGCCTCAAGTACTTTGTCTGCAACTAAAGAAGAAAAATCTTTAAAGACATCAAAGCTAAATTCACTAAAGAAGCTAAAGGGACAGAAGCTTCTAGTTCTTCTTTGAGTTCATCAAAGATCCCAAGTTATAAGAACAAAGGATTGGTTATGAGGTCAAGGAAGCACCAGTTCAAGCTAAGAAGCCAGAAAAAGTTGCAAAGATTCCCAAACTTAAGATTCCAAAGAAATCACCTACTCCAAAGGAAAAATCTTATTATTCTGGAGGGTCATCATCTTCAAGGAGTCCATCTCCTAGATATGAATCCTATGGTGATTTCTTTGATAACTTTGATTCCGATGATTCTTCTGGTTTTCAAAATTAAAATAATTTCTCAAATATTTTTAAATTTCGAGAAAGACTTTGTTATGCATGTCGTCATCCTATACATCATACCGCTGTTTGTCTGACGACTGCATATATCCATAACACTGCTAAATATGTGGATAACAAAGGTCAGATTTATGAATCATGGTCTCTAAAAGTCAAATCAACTCGTAAGTCATCTTCAAGGTAGATTGTTTATGATTCTGGTTCTGATCAAAAATTAAATTTTTCAAAATATGGAAACCAAAGATTGTTTCCAAGGCCAACGATGATTATGTGGAAGACACCGGGCGACCCGGCACTGTTGAATCGGGTCGATCCCAGAGCGACTAATGTTTTATTTGGCGTTAGCAGGTATTTCAGAAAGACCTTTCGGTGAGTGGAAAATTGTTGATTGTGAAATATCTGTGATAACTTAAATTACATTTTCAAATCAAATATGTGTTTTCAAAAGGCTCAAATGCGAGTATTCGTGTTGGTTGATCAATTTTCTTTGTTTCATTCCGTCTCATTTTGAGGGGGAGTTTGTTTTTGCAAAAATACAAACATAGTGTGTTGTTTTTTCAAATGTTAAAAATGAAAATCTAAAAGTAGAGTTTGTCATTTTTAGGGGGAAAAATTGAAAAGACAAAAACATTGAAAAATGAAAAATTGTATCCGACATGATTGGGAAATGATGGTACATTGGCTTACGTTGTCTGACTTATGGATAAAGTAAGTGAAAAAGCCATAAGACCGTTGCTCGATGTGCTAGGTAGGCTCGGCAAATCAGAAAGTATACAAATGTGATATACATTAAATCTGATGCTTGACCTAGTGAACAACATCTTGATGCGTATCTCATGATATATCAAGAAAAAGATACTTGAAAAGAAAATGAGAAGTAACTGTGTATACATGTGTTTATTTTGCAAAGATTTACACTTGTTTGATTTTCTTTATTTTCTTAAATAATCGGACTATCTTTGTGTGTCCACAAGACCGACCTGATAGTTGTTCATTTAAGTTTCTGCTTTATTTTCTTGGTGTTTTGTATAACTCATCGTGCTTTCTCTGCGTGTACGCGAGTACCGACCTGATTGTTGTTGAGTTATACAATTTCAACTTGTTTTATTTTCTTATTTTATTAAATCCGAGACTTATCTGCATATCGAAAGATCGACCTTAAGGTAGACGATTTAACGTTCTTATTTCTTCTTATATGGAACACACTTAACAATATCATGTATACAATCAGTATGTGATAAATCACAAGTGAAATCACAAAAGTGTGATAAGCAAAGCATGTCTGAGTATGTCTGATAGTGTGGGGTACACTGGTCAATGCAAATCTAATCAATACCTTAACATATCCAGATGTTATGAGTATGATTGTGCCTCAGTTTAAAGTTGGACACATTATATCTGCAATCGACATGGCTTATGTGCTACAACAATCAAAATTCAAGTGTAGTTCAGCATGTTATGTCCAATATGATCCCAAGTCGTGATCTTTCTCACAAAAGGCAAAAATAGTGTCTGATTATGTATTGAATTTACATTTCATATCAGAAAATACCAAAAAGATTTTAGGTGTGTTTTGATATAAAGTTTTGAAAAAGCAAAAAGATTTTATTTCTTATTTCTTTTCGATTAATCAACACAGAATACGAAACCAAATTTCAAAATCAAATATCTTGGAACCTCAAAGAGACATTTTGCGCCAAGATTATTTATGTTGCAGGTTTCTAAGTGGAAAGAGAAATCACAGCTTCAAGTCGTCTGAAGTTGTTGTTAAAAGAGTTTACACATGCTATAATGTCAAGTATTCGAGATTAGACTCATTATCAAGTTGAGGAAGAGTTTGATTAAAGATACAAGTTTATGAGGAAGCTGATACTGCACATGCCGAGGGGGAGTTTGTTCATACATGGTTCATGTTCGTCATGTGAAGTATCAAATACAAGACAAAGTGATGCAAGTTTGTGTTGAGCCAAACCTTAGGCGAACTCCAGTTCGGACATCACACGAACTTGGTCCGAACTGAGGTTCGGCTGATCGGGTTTTGCTCTTTGATGTTCATCTATAAATAACACGTCTTGTATAGTAATTAGTACTTCTTGGTTAGATCTTGCATATGTACTCTGTGGTGTTTCTTTGTGGTCTAATACAAGTTTCTTTGTATTTACTCTCGTGTTCACTCGTTTAAACATTGATTTCGATACGGCCGTGTAGACGATCCACCGCTCACGCAATTTTACCAAAGAAAATCAACATATTCTAGTACAATTACAATGAAAAGATTGATAAGTTACAATATAAAGAAAAGCCCTAACAGTACGTTTACAAAGAAATAAGATGTGAATAATAGAAAGAGAAACAATCAACACCAAAACAAACAGAGGACACAAGTAAAGATTTATATGACGATATAATTACTAATTTATTAGTTAGTGAAATAGTGGAGAATTTGATATTGATGGAAAGAATGGAGTTTGGAGAAAATGATAGAATTAGATTATGAAAACCGTTTTGAAACCGGTGAAAGATTCGGGTCGAAACCTGGGTCCCGTAAAACAAATGTCGGGTCTACTGAATATCCGTTTTGTTTCCTAGTGTACAATAGCCAAAGCCGAATGTATGGACGGGATAACACAAAGTCCGTTATTACCTTCGAAGAACTTGAAAGAAGATGATGAAGAAGTTCTTGAGAGAAAGGGAGTAGAGTAGAGAGAAACGAGTTCTTTGTGAATTCTGGTGTATCTCAACCCATGAGGTTCAATTGAAACATAAAATTTAAATTCATACTCAAACTTCATATTAAACGTCTTTAATATAAATTCGGTTTTAATTGACTTGAATAATCTGTTTCAGCTCAATAAATTAAAGTGGTTCAAAGGAAATTAAGGCAAAAATACGTAACAGCCCATTTACTGGACGATTATAGCATTTTTTCGGTTGACGTACTGGGGTTCCGGAACACATCCGGTTGACCTCTATTCCGCCTGGACCTGCTTCCGTTCCAACCATCCGGTTGAGCTTGTTTTCCCCTTGAACTTCAACTGGAACACATCCGGTTCAACTCTCAACTCGAACCTGGTGCCTGACATTCAACCGGAACACATCCGGTTGAACTTAAAAACAATTAGGCGACTCTTGGTGATGTGTTCATGCGAAGTGCAATGTGCGTCATCAAAGCGCCACATTGCGCCCATATGCTCACACCACGTGCGCGCTTGTGCGAGTGCGAGTGCGAGTGCGAGTTAGGGGTGCTTCACACCCCTCAGGGTACAAGGGATGTGTCCTACGCAAGGAAACAATATAAGGTGAAATTATCACCTTCTTAACCACTTCAAGATTCATCCCGCAACCAATGTGGGATGAGTTCCGCTACATTTTCCTCTCTATTTCTGCAGCTTCCATAGTTGCAAAATCTCAACTTTGAGCGTCGTTATCTCATTCATACGGGCTCGATTTTGGACGTGGTTTAGTGCATTGGAAAGCCCACACAACGTACTACACAACCTATGTTATATGTATTTTATTATGTCCAAAGTTGGTGAAAAACTCATTTTCACACTTAGTGAGAAAACCCAATTTTCACTAATTTCCTCCCATTATTCCAACACATTCGATATCAGGTATTACACTTAGTTCAGATCATACCTTAGTGTTGGAATGAAACAGAATACTCACGAACGATGACGATTACTTCGAGCTATGCTCCCTGGTCGTACGTTCTCAGTGATCAATTAAGTCGAAAACTCACATGAAATGCGGATGGTGATGTAGCAGCGGCACACAATGTTGGAAACTGTTGATGATAACGACACAATAGTAATAAGAGGTCGGATTCCGGTGCCTTGCGGTTATTCACGAGGATGTTTGAGAGAGGGTGATGTTCAGTGTGGTTACTAGAATGATGAATGAAGTGAAATCATGTGAAAATTGAGATAATGGATTGATTGTGTAACCGATAATTAATTGAATCGGAGGTATGAAGCGGTTGGTTTCCGGAAAGAATTAAATCAGTCGCGATTTCATAGATCCTTCAAATCAACTTTTACAAAATGGTAATACAAGTCCTTCTCCAACTTTTACATTATAAATAGTTGAGTTTTGATAACTACAGAAGTAGTCCCTCTAGCTTTTATTAAGTACAAAACAAGTTTGGAAAATTACGAAATCAGTCCTCTAAAAGTTAACACACTTAACTCCTATATAACATGTATGATATTTATATTATATTCTCTCTGGCCTCCTTGGCAATTTTGCGACCTATGCAAAATTATGGTTTCCCATTCGCAATTCCCGGTTCCATCTTGCTTTGTGTAACCGATTTCTAGGTTGTTTCGTTTCTTGATCATTCTAAGGTCTGGTTACGATCCGCCTGTTTTTGTGTCGGCTTTAGATTAAGGTTTCGGGTTCATTACTGAAATTCAAATTGGTTTTACTTGGTGTTTTGCAATCCGAGGAGGGTGCTGGTGATTGTCGTTCCTGTTCACGAACTTGATTCGATCTACAGTGCTTTACGGGTGATCGCGAGTCAATTACTTCCTGGGGTGCGAATTAGGGTTTACTAGTTTTCTCACCTTACGTGTTTCCTGTGCATGGCAAGCAACACCCCAGGTTCGCTGCCTGTTACGGTTCCGTCTGGTTTGTTTAGTAAATTGAAAAACATTGATGGAATGCCTATTCTCAATCGTGGTAGTCATACAAACTATTCTGGTACGCAGACGTCTCCCATGACCAAGAAGGTTGTCTTCCAATTAAATAGCATGGTTGAAACGCAGCAGATTATTAGGGAGGGTGGTCCGATAGCTTCATCTGGGTCAGGTTCTGATTCTTCTCCATGAGGTGCTCAATACCTGTCGGTAGGGTTTCACTCGTCGGAAGTATATGATATAAAAAAAAACGATGCTCTCTCCTCCTCCTTGGCGATTTGGTGTTCTTGGGTAAATTGATCTTTCTGATTGATCTTGCTTGGGATATCGCTACTCATTCTCTTCCGGTTTGAGAATCGCGATCTGGGTTTTTATGGTTCTCTAGGGTTTTTTTTCGCATCGTTTTTTAATCCTGTTGTTTTCTCGATCTGGTTGGTTGCTGGGGTATACCTCTCGATCGATTTGAACAAGATAGTAATGTTTGTCTGATTGTGCTTATCGCAATCTGTCTTGCTCTCGTCTTTTTTGCGCTGATTTTTACAGCCGTCGCCTAGGGTTTTCAAGATCCGATTAACATGGGATCTTCTAAACCTACTAAATCTGGACCGAATTTCTCTAAACTGAAGAACATTGAGGGCCAGATTCTTTCGGGTAATGGTATTCTCAAGAATTCGAAACTGGTTGTGGGATCCTTCAATGTGCCGTCTATGGCCGATACACCGCAGGTCTCGCCGAGTCGAAAAGTTTCTTTCGCTATGCCTGAATCGGTGTTCGAATATGAGGTCGATACAGATTATAATCCAGACGTTGATAGCACTTTCAAGCCATGCATGGAGGAGCTATCGACACGTAATGAAGAAATCCGGCATTCTCTTGCGTCAGAAGAAACTGTTACTAACGCTAGGGTTGTTGAGGGTGGTGGGGCTTCGAATGAATGCATATCGCAAGGTGGGGCTATTGGGAACTCAGCTGAACAGGTAACCTACGCTAAAAAATTATCGGGAATGGGTGATACATCTTCAAAGATGTCAAACAGCTCCTCTAAACCATTAAACTTTAGATTCTTAAATTCTGATGTGTCGGTTGATGTTATTGATGTGGTTCTCCCTCGTGCTTCTGTTAAACATGTACAAGATAAAGTGGGATACACTCTCTATGGTTACTTTCTAGGGGAACGGATTGCGTTTCCTGTGGTGGACTACTTTGTTCGTCAAAGTTGGAAAAAATTTGGATTGGAAAAAACGATGATGAATGCTAATGGGTTCTTCTTCTTCAAATTTGAGAATAGAAAGGGCATGATGGGTGCGTTGGAAGGTGGTCCGTGGTTAATACGTAATCGGCCAATTTTTCTTAACTTATGGTCCCCTACAACTCAATTAAAAAAAGATGATATTACTGAGACGGTTGTTTGGGTTAAATTACATAATGTGCCTCTTGCTGCCTATACGGATGATGGGTTAAGCATGCTTGCCTCAAAAATTGGTAAGCCAAAATGTCTCGACTCTTATACTGCCTCTATGTGTCTTGATGGATGGGGTAGAAGTAGTTTTGCTAGGGCACTTGTGGAGATCTCTGCTTCTATGAGCTTTAAAGATCACTTAACCATCGCAATTAGAGGGTGATGCTCTTGTGAAGGGTAACATTGAGGTTGAATATGAATGGAGGCCTCCCCGTTGTGCCACGTGTTGTCTGTTTGGCCATGATCTGAACTCTTGTCCAAAACGATGTGCGACTACTCCGTTGAACGAACCTGTTATAGATAATGATGGGTTTATCAAAGTCACAAAGAGGAAAACCGGGAAAAAGTTGGGTGGTAATCCTAACAACCAAAAGCCTAAGTTTGTTTACAGACCAGTTAACGGGAATGGTAATAAGGGGGCTGATGGCTCTCAGCGCAATAATGGTGGGGGTCCTGATCCATCCAAATCGCAGATTCCGGTTGGTAATAAATATGGGGCTCTGGGTGGCCATATTGATGATCTAGATGATATGGATGGGTATCTGAACAAAATGGTGAATGAGGTTGTGAATGAGGGTAATGCTACACGTAAACTCATGGGTTCTTCATCTAAAGGAGCGAGCACTCCTTTGATCCAACGTGGATTTTTATGATGGACTTCCTGTTTTGGTGTTTCGTGCTTCTGGTTGGGTGGTGCTTCTGTGGCTGGATTGTGTTCGATGATGGAGGCTGAGATGGTTCCTTCTAGTTCTTTTATTCACTAGTTGTTTTTAGACTAGTCGTCTGTTGGTTTTGCGTGTTTTGTCTGGTTGTTTGATTCTTTTTGTCACATACTGGGGCCTGTCCCATGTATGAACTAGTGTGCGAATTCCTGACTACTTGTTCTTCATTGTTTTGGGTATCAATAGAATCACCGGGGTAACCCTTTACCTAAAAAAATAGGGTTTCACTCGTCGGGGAGTCATGAACCGGATGGGGTTGTATTGGATAATCCTGATTTGGTCGCAAAGGTTGTTCCGTCTATCCCCAATGCAACGCAGGCTAATCCTTTATCTTATGCAGCAACGATTTTGGGTTCTAATACTAAAAGACAGGTTAATTTTTGCACTCTAACATCTGAGAGTTCTCAAACTGATGTGGATATTGTCATCCCGATAGAATCGGTATGTATTGTTTACGATAAGTTGTCTTTCACATTATACGGGTATTTCTTAGGAGATAGAATTTCTTTTCCAGTTGTTCAATATTTTGTTACCCAATCCTGGAAGAAATTTGGGCTTGCTAAAGTTATGATGAATGCGGTGGTTATTTCTTTTTCAAGTTCTCTGATAGGAAAGATATGATCGATGCTCTGGAGGGTGGTCCCTGGTTGGTTATAAATAGGCCATTGTTCTTAGATATTTGGACTCCTACTACACAATTAAAAAGAAACAATATAAAGAATGTCTCCGTTTGGGTGAAACTGCATAACGTGCCACTTGCTGCCTATACCGATGATGGCCTTAGCCTTATTGCAACTAAAGTGGGTGTTCCGAAAATGCAGGATTCACTCAGAGCTTCTATGTGTTTGAATACTTGGGGTCGAAGTAGTTATGCTAGAGCCCTTATTGATATTTTTGCGGATCAAGATTTTCTGGAAAATGTTAGGGTTGCAATTCTTGATCTTCGGGGTGATTTCTTCTTAAAGGAGAAAATTGAGGTGGAGTATGAGTGGAAACCCCCAAGGTGTAGCCATTGCTGTGTCTTTGTGCATAATTCTGATGGGTGTTCGAAACAGGTAAAACACAAAGAGGATCAGAATGTGGTTGATGAAGGGTTTATTGTTCCGAAAGCTAGTAAGGTGGCAAGAAAACAGAATGGGTATACCACAAGAGTCAAACAAAAGTTTGAGTATCGTCCAATCAAGGTTAGTTCATAGGAAAATGCTCATCATGACAATGGGAAAAGGGATGTGGTGCTTACATCTAACTCGTCTGGTGTCTTAGGAATGGACGATGGTAACACGGGTGTGGGAAATGTTCGAACAAGGGCTGGTAGGGCTGAATTTTCAAGGGCTAGTATTTTTTTCTCGACTTTCTTGGGACAATAATGAGGATGATGACGAGGTTGAGGAAGTGTACAATGTAACGGAGGGGTTTATGGTAACGGGCAATTCCAAAACACATAAAGGGGCAAGCACTCCTCTGGGAAAGGTTTCAAATGGCTAGCGGCGTTCTTTTGATTTGTAGAGGTCTATTAAGGCCGTTTGTGCAAATAGAGTCTCGGCAAGTGGTCAAGAAGCTTAGGTTGTGGTTGTGTGCTACCATGAATCATACTAGGCCGCCTGATGTCTACATATTTTTATCTTTTGTGTTAGGGTGTTTTTCCTAGTTTATTATGCTAGGTGGGTCTGCCTTTGGGCTTGTTTTTGTGTTTACATACTTTGGGGCATGTCCCAAGTATGAACTAGTAAGGGTGTCTCCTTACTACTTGTGCTTTATTTGCGGTATATCAATACAAATCACCGGGGTAATCCTTTACCCAAAAACTTATGATATTTATATTTAATTAAATGCATCCATTGCTAGAATTTAATGACATAATTATATAAAATCATTATGAAATGTAAATCACATAGAAATCATACGATGGTTTACAAAGATAAGTCACATAATATCATAGACATTTGTTGTGAAATAACATCACATAAAACATAAAGTATAGTTTCACACGAAATCATAAAATATTTAATTCACATAAAATCATGTAACGTATTCATGATTGTTATCATCCAAACCCATATGTAAAGTAAGAGGTTTAACTCACCTTAGGGTGCAGATCAAAAAAATCAAGCATCGTGGTTTCGTGAATCAACCTAGACGATGGTGTTCGACCACTATGCCCTTGACCCGGTGTTCATGTTAGAATTTGAATTAGAATACGAAACCCGTTTTTAAACTGGCAAAGGATTCGGGTCAAAACGGGGGCCTGTTAAACAAATTCTAGGTCTATCGAAGATCCCATTTTGTTTCCCATGGTACAATCGCCAAAGCCGAATGTACGGACGGGATAACACAAAGCCCGTTATTACCTTCGAATAACTTGAAAGAAGTTGATGAAGAAATCCTTGAGAGAAAGGGAGTAGAGTAGAGAGAAAAGAATTCTTTGTGAATTCTGGTGGATTGAGCCTCAACCCATGAGGCTCTACTTATAGTGGAGGAGAGCTCAATTCAAATATAAAATTTAATTTGTAGTCAAACTTCATATGAAACGTCTTTAATATGAATTCAGTTTTAATTGACTTGAATAATCTGTTTCAGCTCAGCATTAAAGTGGTTCAAAGGAAATTAAGGCAAAAATACGTATGTTATAGCGTTTTTCCGGTTGAACTGGGGTTCCAGAACACATCCTTCGGTTGACCCCCTATTCCGTCTGAACCTGTTTCCGTTCCAACCATTCGGCTGAACTTGTTTTCCGCTTGAACTTCAACCGGAACACATCCGGTTCAACTCTCTGCTAGAACTGGGTGCCTGACCTTCAACTGGAAATACATCTGGTTAAACTTAAAAACAATTAGGTAGCTCTCGGCAATGCGAAGTGCAAAGTGCGCCATCAAAGCACCATATTACGCCTATAGGACCACGCCACGCGCGCGTGTGCGAGTGCCAGTGCGAGTTAGGGGTGCTCCGCACCCCATAGGCTCTAAGGGATGTGGCCTATTCAAGGAAACAATAGTAGGTGAAATTCTCACCTTATTAACCACTTCAAGATTCATCCCCTAACCAATGTGGGATGAGTTCCACTACATTTTCCTCTCTATTTTCGAAGCTTCCACATTACAAAACCTCAAATTTGAGCGTCGATATCTCATTCATACGAGCTCGGTTTTGGACGTGGTTTAGTGACTTGGAATCCCTCACAACGTACTACACAACCTAGAAAATACAGAACCAACAACCTATGTTATATGTATTTTATTTATGTCTAAAGTTGGTGAAAAACTCATTTTCACACTTAGAGAAAAAAACCCAGTTTTCACTAATTTCCCTACTAAAAATTCTAACAATCCCCCACATGAATGGGTATCGATCTATTCTTCAAGAATCAAAGGCAATTTCGACAATCAAGTATTGCAGGATTGGTAGGTGTCACCTTTAAACCCTCCTTTGTGAAGCATACTTAGGTTACTGGTGTTTGGTAGACGCGATGTCTTTAAACCAATAGACCATTTGTCTAACCGTTATTATACTCACACAATACTTTCCCTAAATTGGTTAGCCCTCATTATCGTGTCCAATCATGGTCCTGGAACATTTTCCTGGTTCTTCGAGACCTCTAGGATTTATGCCCAACAAATCCATTCGAAGCGACCACACTTTCTCTTGCATAGGTGATTACCACAATCATTAAAAGCATTGAAAATCATCTATGACTTACACAAAGTAATTGAACATTTAACCTCATACACTTCACTATTTGGTGATAGGAATGGACTAGGAAGTACACAACTCACTTTTAAGAATTTGGGGTACGCCCCCATAATGAACTTAGTCAATGCGATTAGGTTGTCCTATTGAACCTAGAGCCTGGGATCTCCATTTTCATAGGTTATGTTTTCCTTTACATCTAATTTTAACCCAATGGGCTTTAGTCCCATTCCCCTTGATGACTTCAAAACTAACTCTCTGCTTAAGCCTTCTGTAAGCTGATCTATATTGTTATCCTTTGACTTCACATATTCAATTTAGATAACTCCCGTAGATATTAGTTGTCGTACCATATTATGACTACGTCTAATGTGCCTTGATTTGCCATTATATATCGCAGATTGGGAGCGCCCAATTGCCGATTGACTGTCACAATGTACGCAAATAGCCGTCACTAGCTTAAGCCACCTTTGAATTTCATACACAAATTGGCTTAGGCCACCTTGGAATTTATTCCACAAATTGACGTTGCCATTCCGCCTCTTCACGATATTTATATAAAGCGATGAATTCAGATTCCATTGTGGACGGCGCTCTAACAGTTTGCTTAGCCAATTTCCAAGCAATAGCCGCGCCACCAAGCGTGAACACATACCCGCTTGTTGATTTGGAATCCTTTATATTCTAAATCCAATTCGCATCGCAATATTCTTCGATAACTGCTGGATCTCGGGTATAAGACAGTCTATAGTCTCTCGTGTATCTTAAGTACCTTAGTAAACCAGTCATTGCTATCCAATGTTCCGTGCACGGATTACTCATGTATCGGCTTATTCTACTCACAGCATAAGACAAATCTGGTCTGGTACATGTCTTAAGATACATTAGACTGCCAATCACCCTTGAGTACTCCAACTGAGCAACCTCTTTTTCCTTTATTCTTGGCAAGATGAAGGGTAGTATCAACCTGAGTTTGAGACACACTCTTATCTCCCGCGTTAAACTTCTCAAGGATTTTATCCACATAGTGAGATTGAGTCAAGGCAATACCATTTGGGGTTCTGATTCTTTTTACACCGAGTATCACATCAGCGGGCCCCATGTCTTTCATGGCAAATCTCGCTTTCAACATATCTTTAGTAGCTTTGACCATCTTATCATCACTCCCAACAATAAGCATATCATCTACATATAGACATAGAATCACATAACCTCAAGGTGCATCTTTCGTATAGACACACTTGTCACACTCATTTATTTTAAATCCGTTATCAAGTATGACACGATCAAACTTCTAGTGCCATTGCTTTGGAGCTTGCTTCAAGCCATACAGATACTTGACGAGTCTACACACCTTGCCTTCTTGGCCAGGATAAGAACAACCCTCAGGTTGTTCCATGTAGATCTCTTCATTTAAACCAGCATTTAGAGATGCGGTCTTAACTTGGTGAACCTTCAAATTTCGTAAAGTTGTTATAGCAAGCACCAACCTTATCAAGGTTATGTGATTAACAGGCGAGTAAGCATCAAAGTAATCCAGACCCTCCTTTTGTCTGTATCCTTTGATCACTAGCCTGGCCTTATACTTATCAACAATGTCATCTTCTTTCATCTTCTTCTTGAACAGCCTTTGAAATCCAAATGGTTTACAACAATTTTGAAGATCGACTTGCTCCCAGGTATGATTCTGTAATATAGAAAAGATTTTAGTGTTGATATCCTTCCATTGAGGTACATCTGGAGTGGTTACTGCCTCACGGTAGGTATTGGGCTCAACCCTTTGTCGCTTGCCCCGTCTAAGCTTACCCTCTTTAGGGGCGGGTCGTTCATGAATTTCTTTGTGAACTTCCTCACCAACGAATGGTTGTTCGTGATCACCAACACTTGGTTTTTCATGAGTATCTTCATGCACTTTGTCACCAACTAATGATGTCGATGAACTCGCGTTCCTGAGACAAATACGGGAAAACGTTTTCAAAGAATGAAGCATTCCTTGATTCCATGAAAGTGCCTTCGTGTATAACGGGATTTTTTGAGTCATGGACAAGAAACCAATATGCACTACTCTTTTCCGCGTATCCAATGAACACACTGTCCACTGTTCTGGGTCCTATCCTTTGCACCTTAGGCAAAGGCACCAATAATTTAGCTAAGCACCCGCACACTTTCAAGTATTTGTAGGATGGTGTTTTGCCCGTCCACAATTCATATGGAGTCTTATCCTTATCTTTGCGAGGTATCTATTTAAAAGATAATTAGCCATCAAAATGGCATCCCCCCACTTGCCTATGCTCATCCCAGAACTAATCAATACGGGATTCTTCATCTCTTTCAATGTACCACGTTGCCTGAAGTGAACTTCAAGACCACGTTGCCTTCACCCATGATGTTGGCGGTAGCTTTATTCCCCATGTAAAGCTTTTCGGTCCCCTTTGCCTCTTTAAACGTACTAAAGAGGGATTTGTATCCGCATAAGTGACGTGTGGCATCGGTGTCAAGATACCAGCCACGGTTCTCCCCCACAATGTTGACTTCAGATATGAAGGCAGATGCATCCGTGATCATGGCCACCAGTGGCATGTCATCCTCCACCATCTGAGTGCCGCCCGATGACCATGCCCCCCATAGTTGTAGCACTTCCCTTGGAACTTCTGAGGCTTCTTTTTCACAGCCCCTTTCTTTGGTGCCAATTGTTCCACTGCTTTGTCTTTGCCTTTGCCTTTGGCCCCACCATTGTGCTTGCTTCCTTCGAAAGACTGACCAACTTCAACCATAATTCACCTTAGCCATAGCTTGGGTGGTGGTGGCCTTTTGAGCCATCTTATTGCCCTCCTCGATACGAAGAAGGACAATGAGAACCCCCATGGTCATCTCCTTTCTTTTGTGTTTAAGATAGTTCTTAAACTCGAGCCACGAAGGAGGAAGCTTTTCAATCAAAGTCGCCACTTCAAACGTCTCACTAAGGGACACACCCTCCGTGTGAACCTCATGAAGTATAACCTGAAACTCTTGGACTTGGCTCATCACCGATTTGGTTTCAACCATATTAAAGTCCAAGAAACGGGCCACAATGAATTTCTTCATTCCGACATCCTCCGTTTTGTACTTTTTGTCTAGAGACTCCCATAATTCTTTGGAGGTCTTATACATTGAGTACATGTTATACAATGAGTACACTAGGCCATTCAACACATAGTTACGGCACAAATAGTCCGATTGTTTCCAAGCTTTCACTTCACTAATTGTTTCAATGTTGGACTCCCCTGCATTGAGCTAGGAAGCGGACTCCGTGAGACATCTCGCAAAATTTAAGGTGGTTAAGTAGAATGACATCTTCTGTTGCCACCTTTTGAAGTGTGAACCCAAGAACTTCTCAGGTTTTTAGGCTTGACTAGCAATGGTATTAGGCGTTACGCCAACTTGAGCTCCAACCGATGGTGCTTCATTTTTTCACCATTAGTACTCATTTCTGAAATAAAACTAAATAAGTTAGTATTCAAAATTGTTATGCCAACAAATGGCTTTAAACGCACACGTTTAATACTAAAAAAACTTCCAACTAATGGATGGTTTTCAAGGAGTAAAAGAGAGTTTTAGGTGGTGTTTGTTTTTTCTGAAAAAGCTCTTCTGTCCTCTTATGTCTGCGCCGCGCAGACCACGCGCAGACATTTAGGTCTGCAGACTGTTTGTTTATTCGAAGACATTTCATTAAAAAATGTCTGCGCAGCCTCTTTTTGGTGCAGATGTGGTCCAGCCACTTCTGACATCTTCTAACATTTGCTAACATTCTCTTTAAACTGTTTTTTTATAAACAAACATTTTTTAACAAAGTTTTTTTTTAAAAAAAAACATTTCTATAAAAACTTTTTTTATATTTTTTTTTCTAAAAAAAACTTTTTTAAAAACTTTTTAAATATTTTAAACAACTTTTAAAAAACTTCTTTAATCAATTTTTTTTTGAAAAAAGCCTTTTAAAAAGTTTTTAAAAACGGGCTAAACAGTTTTTTAAAAAAAATGTTTTTAAATTGTCATTTTTTTAAAACCTTTGTAAACTTTTTTTTATAAAAACGTTTAAAAACGTTTTTTACAAAGGTTTTATTAAAAAAGCGTTAGTTTTTTAAGAACGTTTTTTTATAAAGTTTTATTATTAAAAACGTGTTTTATAAATTATTATTTTAAAAAAACATTTTTTATAAAGTTTTTATTTTTAAAAAAATGTTTTGAACAATTATTTTCAAAAAAAGAATATTTTAAATAGTTTTTTTATAAAAATTGTATAGAATTTATAAAAAAAATTAATAGTTTTTTTAAATTTTAAACCGTTATTTTAAAAAACGTTTTTAAAATTTTATTTTTTTAGAAAAGGTTTTTAAATTGTTAAAAAAAATGTTTTTTAAACATTTTTTATAAAACATCTTTATAACTTTATTTAAACGAAAACTGTTTTAAAAATAACTATTTGTTAAAATATACAGAAAGAAAATAAAAAGGTTTGAATAGTAATTATTTATAAGTTCTGAAAACAGTTTATTTTAAATTTCAGTTTATTTTAAATTTCAGTATTTTAACAGTTTGCAGAAGTTTAAAAACAAACAGTCTTTTTCTTACAGACTGCAGAGGTTTGGTCAACCTCTTCTTCTACAGATGTCTCCAGATGTGGTCCGCAGACTGCAGACATTTTACCTCTTAAAAAACAAACAGCACCTTAATCTCTAAATGCGCACGTTTAAGAGGATTAAATTAAAGTTTTGTCCAACAAATGGACGATTTAAAGATTTTGTAAAATTTGGGTTTTAACTTCCAACTAATGGAGGTTAATATATTTAAACATAAAATAACTTCCAATTAATGGGTGTTATGATTTTGTCGTAATCGACTACTCGTTTAATTCTAAGACAGACTTTGAACTAAACCAGTTAAAAAAATATTTACTTTTAAAATACTAAATCACCTCGAGAGATCTAAGTCCAACTTTGAGACTCGAGGCAATGGAGTTTTTGGAAGAAACATAAAAAATAAACTGTGTTTTAAAAAATTTTCTTTAAGTTTGTAGGAAATTCATTCGTGATTTTAATATTAAAATAAATAAATTTCCTGGTATGATTACAACAAAGAAATAAATCCAATTCTAATACAATATAACCAATGGAAATCAACCTATTCTAGTACAATTACAATGAAAAGATTGATAAGTTACAATACAAAAGAAAAGCACTAACAGTACGTTTACAAAGAAATAATATGCGAACAATAGAAAGAGAAAGAGAAACAAACAACACTAAAACAAACAGAGGACACAAGTAAAGATTTATATGAAGATATAATTATTGCTCTATAAGTTTGTGAAACAGTGGAGAATTTGATATTGATGGAAAGAATGGAGTTTGGAGAAAATGATGGAATTAGATTATGAAAACCGTTTTTAAACTGGCGAAGGGTTCAGGTCAAAACCGTGTCCCGTAAAACAAATTCTAGGTCTACCGAAGATCCAATTTTGTTTCCCAAGGTACAATTGCCAAAGCCGAATGTACATTAAGGATAACACAAAGCCCGTAATTACCTTCGAAGAACCTAAAAGAAGATACTGAAGAAGTTCTTAAGAGAAAGGGAGTAGAGTAGAGAGAAAAGAATTCTTTGTGAATTTTGGTGTATTTAGCCTCTACCTATGAGGCTCTTATTATAGTGGAGGAGAGCTCAATTGAAACATAAAAATTAAATTCGCAGTCAAACTTCATATTAAACGTCTTTAATACGAATTCAGTTTTAATTGACTTGAATAAACTGTTTCAGCTTAGAATTAAAGTGGTCCAAAGGAAATTAAGGCAAAAATGCGTAACAACCCATTTACTAGATTGTTACAGCATTTTTCCGGTTGAACTAGGGTTCCGGAACACATCCGGTTGACCCCCTATTATGCCTGAACCTGCTTCCGTTGTAACCATCTGGCTGAACTTGTTTTCCGCTTGAGCTTAAACCGGAACACATCCGGTTCAACTCTTCGCTCGAACCTGGTGTGTGACCTTCAACCCGAACACATTCGGTAGAACGTAAAAACAATTTGGCGGCTCTCGACGATGTGATCGAGCGAAGTGCAAAGTGCGGCATCAAAGCACCACATTGCGCCGATAGCTCACGCCACGCGAGCGCGCTTGTGCGAGTGCGAGTTAGGGGTGCTTCACACCCCTCAGGGTCCAAGGGATGTGTTCTACTCAAGGAAACAATAGTAGGTGAAAGTCGCACCTTATTAACCACTTCAAGATTCATCCCCCAACCAATGTGGGATAAGTTCCACTACAGTTTTCCTCTCTATTTTGGCAGCTTCCACAGTTGCAAAATCTCAACTTTGAGCGTCGACATCTCATTCATATGAGCTTAGTTTTGGACGTGGTTTAGTGCGTTGGAAAGCCCTAACAACTAACTACACAAACCAAGAAAATACAACACCAACAACATATGTTGACTGTATTTTCTTGGTTGACTGTATCTATGTCCAAAGTTGGTGAAAAACTCAGTTTCACATTAGTGAAAAAACCCATTTTTCACTAATTTCCTCCCAAAATTCCAACACATTCGATATCAAGTATTACACTTACTTCAGATCATACCTCAGTGTTGGAATGAAATAGAATGCTCGTGAACGATGACGATTAGTTCGAGCGGTCATCGGTTTTCTCAGAGTGATGCTCCTCGGTTGTAAATTCTTGGTGATCATCTGATCAGGACAATCACATGAAAAGCGGATGGTTATGTAGCATCGGCGCATAGTTGTGGAATCTGGCGATGATAACGACAAAAATAGTAATCGGAGGTCGGATGCCGGTGCCTTGCGGTTCTTCACGAGGATGTTTGAAAGAGGGTGATGTTCAATGTTGTTACTAGAATGATGAATAAAGTGAAATCATGTGAAAATTAAGATGATATATTGATTGTGTAACCTATAGTTAACTGAATCAGAGGTATGATGCGGTCAGTTGCTGGAAAGAATTAAATCAGTTGCGGTTTCCTAAATCCTTCAAATCAACTTTTACGAAATGTCAATACAAGTCCTTCTCCAACTTTTACATTATAAATAGTTGAGTTTCGATAACTATAGAAGTAGTCCCTCCAGCTTTTATTAAATACAAAACTGTAAAACCACGAGACGATCTTACTACTGCATGATTCGGTAATCAGAGAATGAACACGATGTAAATAAAGCTTTGCTTTATTGATTCACTTAGAAAATTCAAACTAGAGAGAGAAACACACTCAGTTTACACACAGTTAAGATGTTGCAAATGACAGAACTTACTAACACTCTCTAACACGGACTATTTATAGTCACTTAGTCACAGGCCAGCGGACCACCAGCGGACCATCTGGTACGCTGTACCAACTGATCTGGCGGACTATGTGGTCCGGCCAGATGACTATCTGACTCACACAGATGCTCTTGTCTAGATACAATACACGAGACACACGCTAGCATAGGAATATGCTTCTACAAACTCCCCCTTAACGTGTAGTGTATCTATATTCTAACTAAACTTCAGTCTTCAATCTTCAACAATGTTGTATCCGATCGACAACTTGAAATCTTGTCGGAAAGAGAGCTTGCAAGGCTGGATCAGTCTCGAACAAACTTTGAACTTCAAGATCCACTTGTGAAAGATATAACATACTCCCCTTTTCACCATGCTTGAGTCTTGTCACACAGAAACCTGCAATTTCAGAAGACAGAAACGCGGCTTTCTTTTTCTTTTGAAAAATAAATTAATCTTGGCGCAAAACTTCTCTTCGAGAATCCAAGATATAGGTTTGAATTTTTGATTTCGTATCTTGTATCGATCGATCGAAAACAAATAAGAAATAAAATCTTTTTGGCTTTTTGAAACTTTATATCAAAACACACCGAAAATCTTTTTGAATTTTTCAGATGTGAAACATAAATGCAATACAGAAATGAAATACTGAATCACACACTATTTTTGTCTTTTGCGAGAAAGATCACAACTTGGGATCATATTGGTCATGACATGCTGAACTACACTTCAATTTCAATTATTTCAGCACACAAGTCATGCCGATTACCGGTATAATTTGTCCATCTTAAACTCAGGCACAATCATACTCATAACATCTGGATATGTTATTGAATTGATTAAGTTTGCATTAACCAGTGTACCCCCACACTATCAGACATACTCAGATATGTTTTTGCTTTTTATATCACACTTTGTGATTTCATTTGTGATTTAATCACATAATGATTGTATTCATGATTCAGTCAACTGTGTTCCATGCAAAAAGAAATAAGAACGTTAAATCGTCTACCTTAAGATCGATCTTTCGATACGCAGATAAGGCCTCGGATTTAACAAAATAAGAAAATAAAACAAGTTGAAATTGTATAACTCAACAACAATCAGGTCGGTACTCACGTACACGCAGAGAAAGTCCGATGAGTTATACGAAACACCAAAGAAAATAAAGCAGAACGTCAAACGAACAACAATCAGGTCGATCTTTCGATACGCAAAGAAAGTCCGATCGTTTGACAAAATAAAGAAAATCAAACAAGTTTAAATCTTTGCAAAATGAACACATGTATACACAGTGACTTCTCATTTTCTGTTTCACATATCTTTTCTTGATATATCATGAAATATGCATCAAGATGTTGTCCACTTGGTCAAGCATTAATATTTAGTGTTTATCACATCTGAATACTTTCTGATTCAATGCCGAGCCTACCAAGTACATCAAACAATGATCTTATGACTTTTTCATCTATTTTATCCATGAGTCAGACACGTAAGCCAATGTACCATCATTTCCCAATTATGTCGGATCAATTTCTCATTTTTCAATGTTTTTGTATTTTTCCATTTTTCAATGTTTTTGTATTTTTCATTTTTCAATGTTTTTGTATTTTTCATTTTTCAATGTTTTTGTATTTTTCCATTTTTCGATGTTTTTGTATTTTTCATTTTCTCCCCCTTAAAATGAAAACTCTATTCTTGGATTTTCATTTTAACAAAAACAAAAACACAAAGACACTATTTTTTGGTTTTCAATTTTCTCTCCCTAAACTACAAACAAACAGCATGAAAGAAAGAAAATTGACCAATCGATACTGATACCTGTCAGGTTTAAACTTTCAGAAAAACTTTCAGTTTAGAAATATGAAGCATTCAATTTAAGTTAATAACGCAGAATACTCCCTCATCAGCAACTTCGCAATTACCAACGGGTCTTCTAGGAATACCTGCACACTGGTTATAAAAATTAGTACTCAAATGACCCGAAGCACACAGCTTCTGGTCGACCAGTGTCTTCCGTAAAATCAGTTGCAGCTTGGCTGACCACCTTAGGTCGCCACTGCATCTTTGCAGGTGCAGTTTTTACGGAAAGATCATCTTGTGATGAATCACCAACACTAGACTCACTTTTGAAAACTGAATTATTTTTTGATTTATAATGTGATGTTGGTGAGTCAGTAAAAATTCTGCCGGATTCATCAATTATCGTGGCAGTTTTTCCAGAAAATTTTCTTTTAACAGTGACAGGACAATCTTGTGCTATATGTCCCTTTTGGCGACATTGATAGCACAAACGATATGATCGTTTAAATTGTGACTTGTCCTGAACTGGATGACATTTATCAGAAAATTCAGACTCATCAGAAATATCATCAAAAACCTGAAATCGGTTAGAATGTACCCATTTCGATGTAGGACTCTGAGGTGTAGCATTAGAACCAGATGAAGAAGATTCGTTCGGTGAACTTGCAGATGAAACTTTCTTCGTTTGCTTCCCTCCAAATCCTTTCTCCATTGTTGAAATGAATACGTGAGCTAGATGATATATTTGCTCCAAGTTTGTATCCTTCTTTTCCTTCTGAACCTTCTTTGGCATGTTCTGCTGCTTTGGAACAGTCTTGCCTTGACTACCCAACCCAGATTGTTTGTAACCAGGTAGTGTGGATACATCTATTGTAGACCCTGAAGAAACGGATTTAGCAGCCTTTGTAAATTTGGCTTTAATGCCTTTCAAATTGTTTTCTTCAACCAACTTAGCATCCACTTCTGCTTCATTCAACTTCTTTTCATTCTTCTCAACTTTTTCGCCATCAGACATTTCTTTGCCAAAAACACCACCTTCACTTGAAACAAATTTAACAAACATAGGGGTATCAGATGTTGCAGAGGTTACCTTTTTGTTGCAAATTTTGGAATTCTTCGCCTCCAGTTTCTCAAATACAAATTCAGAATAATCTTGGTTTACAACTGGAGTGCTCAAATCCACAACAGACTCTGTTTGAATCACTGGATGAGGAATTTGATTAAAATCATCACCTCCAAATACCTTCTTGAAATTGTCGTCTTGACACAAATAACTTGTAAAAGAATGAGAATTCTTCAAGTTATGCAATTGACGATTGAGATCCAGAATTTCAACATTCAAATCAGCTATGGTCTTTTGAGCGTCAGCAAGTACCTTTTCTGATTGAATCAATTTCTCAGATGTGTTGTTGACTAATGATTTCTCTCGTCTCATCCCATCATGAGCAGCATGCACTTCTTTGGTAATTTTATCCACTATTTCCTTATAGATCTCAATATTCCTTGTTAATAAAGTTTTGTCTTTCTTCAAAGAAATGATGGTGTCCTGCAATTCAGACTGAACAATCTGATATTGAGTTCTATCAGCAGTAACTTCATCCAATGCCTTCTGAAGTTCATCATTCGATGTTTGAAGTACTTCAACCTTTTTGACAGATTTTTGAAATAACTGTTCAAAATCTTCACTAACATCTTGAGCTTGAGACTTATATTCTGCAACCTCCTTGACCAGCTTATCATTGATAGAAGTAAGCTTGACAATTCTTGACATGAACTCATCATTCTCGTGTTGAAGTTGTAACTTTTGTTGATCATTCTGAATACAGCTTTCTGACAATTGTTTCTGAACATTCGCTAATTCTGTCACCAACACACTCTTTTCCTTGAGTAACTCTGCATTTGTTTTGCAAACTTCATTAAATTCCTGACATTTCTTGATGAAACTCTCCAATTCTTCATCCTTTCGTTTGATTTCAACAGATTGACATTCTATTTCCTTTATCAAACCTTTAATTCGACTATCCTTTTGTGAACAAAATTCACACACGGATTCGTAACCACTCATTTCGGAATCAGAATGACTTGAATCAGATTACTGGTCTCAGATATATACTCACTCGATTCAACCTCAATATTTGCCATCAATGCATAACTATCTTGAGAATGAACTACGAATGCAGATTCATCTGGAAAATCTTTAGCCCAATCATAACCTTCATCAGTTTGAGATATCATAGCTTTAACATCTTTATCTTGACCATTCTTATTGGAAATATCCTTGTCAGATGACTTGGTAGGACAATCGCGAGCAAAATGTCCATGTTTGGCACATTTAAAACATTTAATCGTTTTTCTATCCAAGCCAAGCGTTTGTCCTTGAAAAATAGATGTCTTACCATGTTTCTTCATAAATCTCTTTCCTTTTTCCACGACCATAGCAAACTGCCATTCCAAATCGAGTTTATTCAATTGATCGTCATCCAGATGATTTAAATCCTCGCCGTACAACCAAGACTGACCAATTTGATTAAATATAGCTCCAGACAAAGAAGATATAAAAGCAGATAGCAAAGCAGCTAGATCTTCGGTTGCTTGATTAGAAAGTTGACTTGCTTGATGATTTATCAGGAATAGTAAAACTGCAGCCTGAAGAATAACCAGCATTATCTGACTTTCCAGCAAGAAATGCTGTTACTGGTGGATTAGTGCTTGAGATAGAATTTGATTTAGCTTTAGCATGAACAGTAGCAGAATTCTCTCCAAAATAAACTGCAGGATTCTGAACTGATGGAATTGCTGACTTCTTTACAAGTAATTCCATTTCTCGAGCTTGTAACTTGCTTAATAATTGATTGAAAGTCCAACTTGAATAATTTGGATCATTAGCAAGCATCATAACAAAATTCTCCCATGTTTCCGGTAAAGCTTCCAGAAATTTTTCCTTCAAGTCATCTTTTTCTTTCTGGACTCCTACAATATCAAGTTCATTAATCAAATGGGAAAATCTAGAAATCAAATCTGCAATACTCTCTTTTTCACAATGCTGAAAGTTATCAAACTCCTTTAACAAAACTTTCTTTCGACTCTTCTTATATTGCTCGTTTCCTGCACATCTATCCTTCAATGCATCCCATAAAGTTTTTGATGTTGTGCAGTTTTTGAATTGATGCAAGAGTTATCTTGGTAATGCCATTGTGAGATTTTCATAAGTTTTCTTTTCTCTGGCATAAACTTTCCTTTGATCTTCATCAAGATCACTTCGTGGAATTGGTTCTCCATTTTTCTTAGGATATGTATAATCTTGTTCAATAGAAATCCACAGATCAATGTCAAGAGCATTAACAAATGATTCGAATCTTTGCTTCCAATTCTCATAATCCTCCAATCGAAGTAACTTAGGAACTTTCTGAGTTGTTCCTATCTCATTATCATAGTTCAATATGGCTTGCATTGATGATTGAACAGCTGAAAAAGCGTGAAAATCACTCATTTTGAAACTTCAATACCGAACGCGAAAACTTAAAACTGAAAAACAGGCATCTTCCAAGCGGATTTTGGGGGTCAAACTGGGGGGGACAGACCTTTTAGGTGAGTACACGTCTAGATCTCGGAAGGCCGAACGTTTTGGCTGGTATTGGGTTCCGTAACTCCAAACGGTTTGCAAGTTACGTCAGTTTTTGTGAAGATATGTTTTCTGCCAACGGACCAACAATTCCAGCGGACCAAATTCCGGATCAGATAAACCAGCGGATCAAATTTGCTCACCGGATCAAAATACTCTCAACGGACCAATTATGTTCCAGCGGACCAGATATCTTCGACGTATCAGATTTTGATACGGCGGATCAAAACTGGTACGACGGACCAAATTTTTCAGCGGATCACACTGATACGCTGAAACTGCCGCGGATCAGCTGATGAAGATTGCCGGGGCGGACCAAACGGCGGACCAAATGTTCAACCGGCGGACCAAATGCAAATAAAGCTGAAATTTGTTGATTTTCACAGATTTCGACAATTGAAGCTAGAAACTGGATCAGTATGATGCGAAAACACTCCAGGAACATCCAGAAATCATTTTTATCCTCGGAATCACTCAGAATTATGAAGAATTGATGAAAAACGTAGAAAACCCAAACTTTTTCTCTCTAGAATCCGAAAAACTTACCAAAACACAGCAGTAGAGCAACCTGGAATGCTCTGATACCACTTGTAAAACCACGAGACGATCTTACTACTGCATGATTCGGTAATCAGAGAATGAACACGATGTAAATAAAGCTTTGCTTTATTGATTCACTTAGAAGAATTACAAACTAGAGAGAGAAACACACTCAGTTTACACACAGTTAAGATGTTGCAAATGACAGAACTTACTAACACTCTCTAACACGGACTATTTATAGTCACTTAGTCACATGCCAGCGGACCACCAGCGGACCATCTGGTACGCTGTACCAACTGATCCGGCGGACTATGTGGTCCGGCCAGATGACTATCTGACTCACACAGATGCTCTTGTCTAGATACAATACACGAGACACACGCTAGCATAGGAATATGCTTCTACAAAAACAAATTTGGAAATTTACAAAATCAATCCTCCCAAAGTTAAAAAACTTAACTCCTAATTAACCAATCATGACTTTGCGAAATACTCGAATTACGAAGACCATGTATTATATAACACATATGATATTTATATTTAGTTAGATACATCGATAGCTAGAATTTAAAATTTATGAAATCATAATTATATAAAATCATTATGAACCGTAAATCACATAAAAATCATATGATGGCTTACAAAGATAAGTCACATAATATCATAGACATTTGTTGTGAAATAACATCACATAAAATTTAAAGTATAGTTTCACATGAAATCATAAAATATTTAATTCACATGAAATCATGGGTCGTGCATGTTGCTCATGTTCGTTAGGTTAATTCACCGACGTCCTACACTTATAGCAATGCTGACATAACTATTCTTGTTAACTGAGACAACCGAACTTATTAAAAGATAACAGAAGTTATTAACGGAGTTAACCTGGGAATTACCAATTGTCACATAGCAAACACATACGAGGTGTAGTAATTGAGAATAAGCAGTTAAAATAGTTCATGTGCACCCCAAAACATTTAAAATTATTTAAAAGAGGGGAAGCTACCGGTACTCACAGTTATGCAGGACTTATAAAGTTAACCGGGTTTCAACCACGTCTAGATGCATGTCACCCTTTGATTTATATAACCATAACCAAATATCAGTTCTTAAGCTGCTGATTAATTCACAGCATCAAAGCAATAATGCAACAGAGCCATATCGGGTGTTCACAAGATCACCCGAACCATCGATTATGACTTTTAGACCATACAATTATCTATGTGTTATGTAAACACTTCCACTTGGTCACAAACAGTCCACAATCATATTCCTAACAGTTCTGAATATAATTCCCAGATCCATTTCATCATTTAGCGGCATTTTTATGAAGATTAGAAACTGTCCAGGTTGAATACGGGCGTATTTTGCTTAACAGATATGACCGTATACAGCTAAATACTAATTTTTGTAAAACCTGCGATATGACCGTATTCCGTTTTTGTAAGTTGTATGGCCATATACCATAATATGACCGTATGGCCATATACGATAATACGGTCGTATTCTTATCCGGCCAAAACACTTATTTGGTTATTTTGACCAAGCTGAGCCAAATTCTTTAGAATGAGTTTATACCAAAACATTATAACACTTATTTTTAGTCCCAATAACATCCCTAATTGCTCAGATTGTCATCATAATGAACACAATACATGCATGCATCCAAATTAGGCAAATTTACATAAATGTATACCTTACCCTTTATAGATCTTTTCTTCCAATGTCCAGAGTTCAGTGACAACCTCCTGGTGTCTCCAAGACTTCAATCTATCTCTGCATGCAAAGATCTAGTGGTCAAGATCTTCATTTCATAACTTACTTCAATTTATAAATTTTTAGGGTTGTTTGTGCAATCCAAGCACATACCTTGATTTCCCTTCGATTATAAGCATAGTGACACCATAATGTCTTCTGATCAGCTTATGTAACTGGAGAAATCATCAAATCCACCCTCAACAATCATCACATTACAATAGAATGAGGGTTTAACGCTTACCTTAAGATTCTCCTTGATTTCCCCTTGAATCTCCAGCCTCAACCTTTCTGGAACTTCCTTGCCGAGAACACAGAGAAGAGAGAGCAGGGTTGATCGTTTCACTCAACCAAATGACCAAAATCTGGTCAAATGAAGGTTTTATATTCTGGAATGGATATGACCGTATCGTTATATGTCACACCCCCAATCTTCACTAACGGACTCTTACCGTGTGGGGTGTGAGCAAACCAGGATCCTAGTCCATTAGTTACACCAAACAACCATTAAATATCAAAAGATTTACATTATGTAAATATCTAATATAAATTAATAGCTTTACAAAATGCGGAAGCATAAACAAAATATTTAGTATTTACATGAAACATTGTTATTTGAAATAACGCAACTTGCAAAGAAAACCATAACAGGATTTTTAGGGCTCATGCATGCATACTCGTGATACTCGAACACCTGCGACCTAAGAGAAACATGTTAAAGAAAAAGTGTCAACCAAAAGGTTTGTGAGTTCACATAAGTACATATCTATAACTAGTCTAGACATGCAGTACGAATACAAGAGTTTTATTCGTAGTTCAGTTATGTATATTACAAGTACAATCCACATCGTAGGTAGCTAGCCTAAGTTCATGTCACTAAAACGTTCACACCGAAGCTGACTAATAAAGTGTAGGAATTCATCCTTACGTGTTTTTGCTTCGTCTACTCGATCATGGTAAGTTTAGGCTGACATTGTCCTCAGTCCGACCGCCAGTCGGGTGGTGCATCTCGTGCCCGCTGAGTGGGGTTTGTCAGACCCCAGTAGTACTACCCAATATCCCCTCGCTATTTGCTACTAACGGTTCGATTTAGTAAGGACTTAAAAGATAAAGCATTTTACGTGAACATGTGATATATACAGGATTTCTACTTTAATCATACATATAGTTTGTCTGTGCGTTACCATTCTAACCTGAATGTAACGTATTCATGAGTGTTATCATCCAAACCCGAACGTAACGTAAAAGGTTGTGTAACTTGTTGGATATTATATGTCGAGACCCGACAATATCTAAGAACCCGACCCGGTTAGGCCTGTAAGAGTTACACTGAGAGCAACGAGAACCGAACACGTTTCATTAGTAAACGTCGTTCTGTGAAAACAGAAATGATTTAATATTGTTATTTATAGTGATATAAATAATTTATAGTGATATAAATAATAATCAATCATTTCCTAATATTATTAATTTATTAATAATAAAAGCAGAAATTAATTATTAATTGTTAATAATTATCTATCGGTGAAATAATAATGCGGATTATTATAAACGTTAAATGATAAATTAGTTTATTTAATTAATGTGGTGGATGGATAATTATTAAAGGTTAAAAAAAACTATTTATTTAACTGATAATTATCTTAATGGATAATTGTAGTTTTAATAAATTAGTTATTTAAACAATTATATACAAAACCTAGATAGATAAATGAGAGGAATTAAACAATTGTAGTTTATCTACAATTGATTAAGAGATAAGCCTAGAAAATAATTAAATAAACCAATTGTGGTTTATCCAGAATAGGTTTATGAAGCTTATAAATAGGAGACAGAAATATAGATTTCTGATGCCCTAAAAATTCCTCTCTTTCTCTCTCGCGATCACCGTCGGCCGGCCTCCCTACCGTCGCCGCTTGTTTTTTCCGGCAACCCTCCGTCGTGAGTCACCGCCGGCGACCACCGCTTCACCGCCACCTCCGTCCAGCAACCACCACCGCCACTTCGCCGCTGCTGTGTCATCGCCGAATAGCGCCACCGCCGACCGCCGCCTGCCGCAGCCCTACTCCGGCAGCCGTCAACCACCGCACCACCACCGTTGCGCCGCCGCGTCGCCGCCGCTACACTGCCGCCGTCCGCCACCGGATTTCTGCCGGATTCTCTTGGTGCGATTTTTCTGCTAGGTTTTGAACCTCACCCGAGCTTGTTTCTCCGGTAAGTTTCGCAACCCCTAACGCTTGTCTCGTTGAACCTCGGTGTTTCGAGCAGTTGTTCGACAAGAACCGACCGTTTAAGATATAAACACTATTGGTTTAGATCAAATCATAATATGATTATGATGATTAAATAAATTGTTGTAGTTATCTATCACAGTTTATTTAATCAAATATTTAAATATGATTTAAATATAACAATATATATATGTATATCTCGATATATATACATATACATATATCTAGTGTTTGCGTGTTGGTCGATTAAATCCTATTGTTGTCACTTAGTTTTCGAGTTTAATTTATTTATGTATATTAATATACGCTTCTGCACTCTAATTTTATTAATGTAATTAAATAAATATAATTGTATCCGATAATACAATTAGTAAAATGGGTTTTAGTAAAAATTAAAATTACTATCCGTGACCCGAATACCACTGGCAAATCCCAACAGTGGTATCAGAGCCTTGATCACCACGCGCAAATCTAGACCGGTCATGTTTTAAACCGGTGAATTCGCATACTGGGGTTTAACAACCCGAAAGGTGCGAATTAAAATTATAATAAGTTTGTTAATTATATATAATTGCATAATCATATTTTGGTCAATTCGGATCCACCAAAATAATGCAATTAATATGTTTCGATTGTTTTTATTAATTACGTGTATTCGGCCCCGGCCCAATTTGGTGAAATTGCGTGTTTGAATGATTGTGATCCTCTATTTGGTTTGGCCCATGTTTTGGCCCAATTGTAATAGATTAGGTTTTCGGTTGGCCAACTATTTTTGGGTTCAAAGTTGTAATAGATAGATTTAAACAGTTTATTTCTTTTCTTGTATTTTAATTTTAAGAACTTTCCCGAAATAGTAAGTTCCTAATTTTGGCAAGTCTCTGATTCGGATGTGTTCCCAATTTTGGCAACTTTCTCGATTTAGTAACTTTCTAAGTTTGGAAATGTTTCTAATTTTGGCAGTTTCCCGATTTAGTAAGTTTCTATTTTTTGAAACTTTCCAATTGTAGAAAGTTTACTATTTTGCCTCGTGCTTTGAGATTCGAAAACTGTCCCGTTTTGGTAGTTTCCCAATTTGACAGGTTTCCAGAAATGGTAACTTCCCAAATCAAGCACCTTCTAAATTTGGTAGGTTTCCAGAAATGGAAACTTTTCACATTTGGCTGGTTTCCAGAAATGGAAACTTTTCACATTTGGCAGGTCTCCCAAATAAGAATTTTCTCAACCCGAAGACCTGAAGATCCAATCAAGTTCAAGAGGAGTCGGGAGCCGAAGAAGACAACAAGATGCTCAAGGAAGACCATCCATGTGTGTTGTTTTAATCTGTCCCTTAAGACCTTGATCGGTATTGCTAAGAGGCTCTAGCAATACCGATGCCCTAATATGGCCGAATACATGTGTATGGATTGTGTTTATGTTGCTTACCTTTTTAACCAACTAAAACACATATAAAATTGTTTTAAAGAGTTTGAAAGATTTTTACAATCAAAAAATAATTGCGTTTTAAAAATAAGGTATTTTAACTCAATAAATATATAACCAATTAAAGAGTTTTTCGAAATTTATGAAATTTATAAACTCTACAATAGCTTGTGTGCTTCATTTGGTTATGTATGCTTCGCGACAACATAGTCTTTTAATTAGGGTATCTAATTTGACTGTCCCGAGCGATGATAGGGTTTGCGGTAAATAATCACCAACCAAAATCTGATTAAATAACCCTATTTGGTAAGTCTAAAATTAATAGTTTTTGCCGTCCTAGGTCAAGCCCAACTAGGAATGCATTTACCGAAACGTCAGTATTAGAGCTACAACACCGTACTTGGCATGTAGGATGTATTCTAAGGTACAACTATTGGAGCTACAGCACCGTACTTGTATATGTGGCCACCTCGGATAACTATTCCTCTACTTTGCAAGGGGTCACGTTATTGGAGCTACAGCACCGTAACGTGGATCCTTGTAAATAGAAGTGGGCATAGATGAGGCTAAACGTATCGCATAAAACATTCGATGTTATTGCGGCCTCATAAACGGGTATTGTGACTGGTCATCACAAATGACTATCGTTGTCTGTCTATTTATTTTAATTACTATATGATTGCATGCTACAACTGCCTTTAGTAATTATGCTAAATGGAATCTCATCCTTTATTCAGTTATAACTTACCATAATTGTATTTAGGCTAAACATCGAAAATACTAAAATAAATTGTCTAAATGTTTCAGATTGCCCACAACAACGAAAACAATGCACCCGATGACACCTTCCAACTTAAGTCTATCCTTGAGAAGGAGAAACTTAATGACACCAACTTCCTTGACTGGTTCCGCAATCTCAAGATTGTGCTCAAGATGGCCAACAAGCTCCATGTATTGGATGTTACGGTGCCTGCACCGTCCGGTAAGGGATGCTAACCAAGTATCATGCCTGATGTTGGCCACTATGTCTCCAGAACTTCAGAAGAACATGGAGGACTTGAGTGCTTTCCAGATGATAGAACAGCTGAAGGGCATGTTTGAAACACATGCCCGTCAGGAGCGCTATGAGGTTGTAACTAAACTCATATCATGTAAGATGGCTGAAGGCGCTCCTGTGATCAAGATGAAGTCATACAATGACTGCTTGGAGAAGCTCGAGTATGCCATTCCTTAGGAATTGGCTACCGACCTGATTCTTCAATCACTATCCAGTTCGTTCGCTCAGTTTAGGGTAAACTATAATATGAACAACTTTGTGAAGATAGTGTCGGAGCTTCATGGGATGTTGAAAACTGTTGAGATTAACATCGCCTCCAATAAGACCTCTGCGGTCTTAGCGGTCAAGTCGACTGGTGTCAAGAAGCCCGATCGTAAGAGGAAGCGTTCCACTACTAGAAAGGGTAAACAACCTGCAACCACTCAGTCTGGTGCCAAAGGCAAAGGGAAGGGCAAGAAGACTTCCAAAGCAGTGTCGCCGCCTAATCAGCACCAATGCTTTGAGTGTAACAAGATGGGACACTGGAAGAGGAACTGTCCTGAATACCTTGCCAAGGTTAAGGCTCAGAAGAATGGCGAGAGTTCTTTTGGAGGTATTTAGCCTTATGTTTCATTTTTCTAATTCCACAAAATGTGAAAGCTTTGCTTACCACACATTATACTTTGTAGGAACTTGAAAAATGATGGGACTAAAACCAAGAAGATCGTGAAGCTCGTTTGCACCTCATGGCAATCAGGGTTGGCTCACATCTAGACTAATTAACTTGGTAGTATTCTAAAACATTTTGGTTTGTTTTCCCTGGCTGCGTCCAGGATGCATACTTGTTTGATTTCCCAGTTTTTAACATGGTTTACTTTTGATTTTGTTTGACATTATCTTTTGCATCGTATGAATAACCGTTTTACTCTTGAAATTGTTTCTCAATTAGTCTTCTGATTATGAGTTCAAAACAACATAACGCATAGCCTGATGAATATGATTCACGCAATCATGAACACATCATAAGCATAAAGGATATGTGATCCTTGTAATTGCTAGATGTAATCATGATTTGTCTAATAATCACTTGACTGATTAATAGCTCGTTGAAACTCTACATCTTGTCATGAAGAGTATCAATAAGCTAATAGACACTGAATCATTTATCACTTCGAAAATATTCGTATTTGATACGACCTTCAAAAATAAGCATTAAGATTATTGATTTGATCAAAAATCTGCTCAAAGAAGTTAAAGATCATCAGCCTTGATTAATAAATAATAATCATTTGGATGACTAATAAATACCATAACCTTAATATTCCTATATTTGAATTTTATATACAAATAGTTGTGAATTAAAATTCGAAATCCTGCAAAGTTAAATTGTTAACTCTCGAATCCAGGAAAATTAAGCATCAAGAAATTGAAGCTTAAACATATAGGATACCCCATTTGCCAAAATTACCTTAACCATCCAATCCATTACTTGCCTGCTCGAGTCTAGTACCAAGAAATAGTTCTTGCCATTGACTACACTTGACCATAATATATACTTCTTAAATCCTTAGGGATTAATGTTTCATCCAAAAGAAAGGAAGCAATTCTTTTAAGTGTTGGACTGTAACGAAACATGAACTATAATGATGAACTTAAAGGAATTCAAGTATAACCATATAGATATCTCACTATCTGACCAACAAGTTGTTGCCTTAATCAGAAATATGTGAACATTTATCTGACTAAACAAATGTTGTCTAAATCAGAAAAAATGTGAGCGTTCTAAAGGAGATGGATTTGAATGGAACATGACATTCTTATTCAAGAATATTCCATAATACATCACTTAAAGAATGAAACGTGAATCTATATCAAATGCTTAATCTGAGATGATTCGGTTTCATAAAATTAAGATTCAAATATGCGTTGGATCGCATAAATATTCAAACTTTTTGATAGTCCAACTGGTAGACCAAGATAGGTTTAAGCAAAACTTTTTGCTAATAACCTATAGGTTTGAATTGATATTCTTAAAGAACGCTGAATCTATAAAAGGCATGTGGGAGCACTATGTTAATAATCATGTTTATGATAATTACATAAAGGCCCAAGTAGTTTGATTTAATTGAAATTAAACCATGGATTTAAATCATCGGATGATTGAGAAGTTACTTGCATAAATGAAGACTCTAGATGAAGATCCACAGAGACAAGTTACTTCCAGGGCTAGTTCAAAACAATTAGGGATTTGAACAAAAAAGGATATAATAAAGAGTTATTATATAGATGTCACTGTAAACGGTTACACAATGACATAAATGGAAGTATATCATAACAAAAGAAATTATATTGATATAGTCATAAGCCATCTCAAGTGATCTAAGAATGAATTGGTTCATTCGGAGTCTTAGGATGATTAATGAGTACTCATTGAAGACGGGTTATGTGATAACACAGATTTATAGTGTTCACCAAGGGCACTTATTATCACATATCACTTGAGCACACTTCATTGTTTAGGAAACAATGGTGGAAGTATAGAAACATTTAAATAAAAGACCAGATGTCAAAATTTGGCTATAAATGAATAGGAAACTATCATTTAAATATCACATACTTGAAGATGAAATACCAGCACAATAAGCCATTTGATTTAGTATTAGGATGTACGAACTGTAACAGTTATATTTATTATTCGAATTTCATTTTAAAGGGTTAAAAACAAATTCAGAATTATATACTTGTGTTCGATTATAATACGTTTATCATCCCTGAATAGATATGTAGTATTCTCAACGCTCCATCAAAATCGTGCAAACGAATCAGATGTCGTCGCGTTATGACTTTGGATTAGAGTTGTTCAACTCTCCAAACCCACAAGCATCATTTGGGGATAATGATAGAAAATACACATACATATTATTTAAAAGTGTTCATAGTCAGTCAGAATCGTGGGAACGAATCTGAAATAAGACTACTCTGACTTTGGACTCATAGTTGTTGACGATCCAAACTCACAGGCCTCATTGGAGAATGATGTTGGACGTAACTCGCATCATATCATCTTCTTTGATTCAATAACAAGATAAATTGATTAACGGTAAACTCATTCGTATCCTTAGACCTGAGATACATGTGCTACCTCCCGTTTACCAGGGTCTATTCTTTGATTATAGTCAAACGCTGTAGCGTAAAAGCCAGTCATAAAGGCTACTTTTGGGAATAGGTCTGAAGTATAGTGGGAGCTGCATGTAGTCAATATGGGATTTTGTACTCTTGCATTTACAATGCAACAGAGAGACATCATGGGCCCTCTCGTTGATTCCAAGTGATAAGTGTATGGCCTTACCCAAACTTACTGTGTGTTTGATGGGAACACTTGCAATCGTGATCGAGAAACATTAAACTTAAGATAAGTTGAATTGAATACATTCCTTATTGTTCAATGGATGTCGAATACATAAGGGAACAATGACTAACAATAACTACCATAAGTCTAATATCATATTTCTTTGCAACTGATATACCTTGGTTGTCGACTTAACGTGTCATAACTGGTTGGAGTAGTCATGTGTAGCTAGAGCGCCTTTGTCTACATTTTAGATCTTGTCAGGATCTGTCCAAGTGGGAGTCTGTTGGATATTATATGTCCAGACCCGACAATATCTAAGAACCCGACCGGGTTGTGGCCTGTAAGAGTTACACTGAGGAAAACGAGAACCGAACACGTTTCATTAGTAAACGTCGTTCTGCGAAAACAGAAATGATTTAATATTGTTATTTATAGTGATATAAATAATAATTAATTATTTCCTAATATTATTAATTTATTAATAATAAAAGCAGAAATTAATTATTTATTGTTAATAATTATTTATCGGTGAAATAATAATACTGATTATTATAAACGTTAATTAGATAAATTAGTTTATTTAATTAATTTGGTGGATGGATAATTATTAAAGGTTAAATAAATCTATTTATTTAACTAATAATTATCTTAATGGATAATCGTAGTTTAAATTAATTAGTTTAATTAGTTATTTAAACAATTATCTACAAAACCTGGATGGATAAATGAGAGAAATTAAACAATTGTAGTTTATCTACAATTGATTAAGGGATAAGCCTAGAAAATAATTAAATAAACCAATTATGGTTTATCCGCAATATGTTTATGAGGCTTATAAAAAGGAGACAAAAATATAGATTTCTGGTGCCCCATTAATTCCTCTCTTTCTCTCTCGCGACCACCGCCGGCAGGCCTCCCTGCCGCCGTCGCCGCTTTTTTTTCCGGCGACCCTACTCCGGCAGCCGTTAACCACCGCACCACCACCGTTGCACCGCCGCTACACCGCCGCCCTCCGCCACCGGATTTCTGCCGGATTCTCTTGGTGCGATTTTTCTGCTAGGTTTTGAACCTCACCCGAGCTTGTTTCTCCAGTAAGTTTTCGCAACCCCTAGCGCTTGTCTCATTGAACCTCGGTGTCTCAAGCAGTTGTTCGACACGAACCGACCGTTCTAGATCTAAACACTATTGGTTTAGATCAAATCATAATACGATTATGATGATTAAATAAATTGTTGTATTTATCTATCACAGTTTATTTAATCAAATATTTAAATATGATTTAAATATCTATATCTATATCTATACTATTATATAAAGCATATTGTTCTCCATGGCAATATTGTAATTCTAGGCGTCTTAATTTTAAGACGCTTTCTGATTCTGGCCTTATTTTCATTCTCTTTTGAGGGTTCAGACAAGAACAACCATTTTGAGAAACCCTCCATCTAGACCCATCTTCCATCTGCTTAACCTTTTGAAGCGACGACCAAACTCAAAACCCTTTTCGCTTTTGCAGAAGCAAATCTCCCCCCTTTGAGGGTTATATCAGTCTCCTTTCGACGCAAGCAGAAATTCAGAGATTCCCTTTGATGTAACCATTAATCTACACACCCCTTTCTTCGATTCTTTGATCTGTAGAAATCGAAATCGCCCTTTCTGAGATCACAGAGAAGAGAAAGAAATTGGGCGATGAAAGAGATTTGAAATTTGAATACAAGATCGAAAGCACGCATCTCAAATCTGCATATCGTTCTTCTCTCTTTTCACATACACTCAAATGAAAGTTCAATCCCTAAATCGATTGCCACCCTCCTGATCCTGAGAAGAGTAGATGAGCAAATGTGAGGGCTCTATTCAATCGATATTCCATCATCTTCATGACCCATGAACCACTGGATTATAGATCTCAGTTCTTACGCTTTGAATCATTGAGTCGTCGGATGTCATTCTTGATGACAGGTTCGTTTTCCTTTCTTATGAGGTTTGATACTTCACCGATTTCGTTCATGATTTTTTTATTGGTTTCCAGCCTTGCAATGTTTTCCTTTCGTTCTAAATTTTCTCAATTTAGGGTTCTTGTGATTCGCAGAAGTAAAGATTTTATTTTATCAGGTTCTATCTTTTTCAATTTATGGTTGTTACAAATTCCTATCTCCTGATTGCTTCACCATAATTGCTTCTCAATCTACTCTGCACACCGGTATGCTCTTTCATCTGTGTCGTTTATTACCGGTTGTAATGTTTCTACACATAATTTCCTTTGTACTTTTCTAATTTTGAGACAAACTGGAGCACTGAAGTTGAAATTTCCACTTGTGTTAAGTTTGTACAAATAAAATGTTTAGAGATCTGATGAGTATTCTTAAAGATGAGTATTCTCTAATCACAACGTTAAAATGTATATAACTCTGTAAGCACCAATTCTAAATATTAATTTTGTGGTTTTTTACTATGTTCATTTATTGTCACATCACAGGCTATAGGGTTTGGCGGGCTACTGTTATGAGTTTGGATGCAGACTCAAGTCTTGGAGACAAATCTGTTGATTCACAGGTAATGGATTGGGTATATCACCTAACGTGTATTTCGGTGTGTCCAGCTTTGATTTGTAGTTGTCCGTATTTGCAGGGAGTTTTTGGTTACATTATACATTTGCTTTTGTATTTTGGTAAGCTCCTTTTAACTTTTAATAAGTTTTTCTTATAGATGAATTTAGGTTAGTGAATTACCTTGGATCTTTTGGTGACAATGAGCTGTCACCTGAGTGTCTTGTTGGAGCTCAAAGGTTTCTAAAGCCAGATGGGATTTCAATTCCATCTTCATACATACATTATCTTGATAATTGGTTAAAGTTTATTGTTTATTTTTGGATTAATATGACCCTTATTTTATTACTTTTTTTGTTTTAAGGTATAAAAGTTTCATACAACTCGTGACTACATCAAAGTTGTGTAATGCTGTAAGTTGCTTTTATATTGGATTTGCATTTAAAAGAATTATGGGTATAACTAAAAAGTCAATGTACATGAAGGGCTCCAAAAATACAATGCAGGAAATGCCCAGATCAAAATTTTTATTATATTTCATTTAGTCCATGGGTATATGGATTAAAGCACTAGAAGGACATCATTTATACTGTTATAGTCAGATGAAATGACCAAACATTTTTGTTATAAATAAAGCTGGGCTGTTTTATTGTGAAATGGGGATAAAGTGTCTCATAAATTTGTTTAAATTGATGGGCAGGTTAACTGGTAATTTTATTTGACACATGAGTTTTTGTTGCAGGTGGCATGAATTCATAGCTACCTGGTAAGAGTATTAGTATTTTTATTTACGAGATTACATAATTCATAGTGTGGGCGGTCGTTGCTTTCATTTGGAAAAAGAGTTAGGATATTTTTTATCTTTCATTTTGCATCTGGTCCTTGCTTTTCATTTGGATAAGTAGAATTTTAACTTTGCAAGTCATATCTAAAGACGAGTCTGTAAAACCCTCAAAAAATTTAGTTGATGTACAGAATTCTTCACGTCTACAAAAGGTACCCACAACCTTTTTATCAATCAAATTTATTGTATTCTTGTTCAGTGTTCAAGTTTCCAACAAGAGGTTCACTTTCATTTTTCTTCACATATAAACCACTTAACCTGCACTTGAGGGCCTGAGCTCAGTTTGACCTGTTGCCAACCTATAGTCATTTACAGAGAGCAGCCAAACTTGAAAGTCTTAATTTATTACAATTTACATAAGATTTACCAATATTAAAACTTATATTAGAATAGTGAAAGGACATTTTTGTTTGAACTAATTGATATTGCATGAGTATCCATTTCATTTGGATTGTTTTGTAAGACCGGTTTTGGTATAATAACAGATTTCTTAATTTGCAGGAACTAATACGTACAGAAAATCACATGGTGGATGCAAACTTCAAATCAGGGGGTTATGTGATTTAGTCCATATGCTCTTTGATGGTTATCGAGGTATTATGCTTGCTTATTCACCCATCTTGATTTCTTGTACAGATTTTTTGGTAGCGCCACTTTTATTGTTGTTGCTATTATATATTTATTATTTATTTCTTAATATGGTGATAACTGATCTGAAATAGAGCTGCAACCTTGGAGGTGCCACATAGGACACAGTTAACTGCTAGAAAGCACAAAACTTCAGGAGTCTAGGTAGTACTTGAAAGCTTTTGATAGCTGACTTCTGAATCTTGACCCGTCTTGCTTGGTAATTGAGGTAAATATGTCTTTAAACTCTCTTATTCACTTTATTTGTCTACAAAATGGGATTGTAGACCATTACAATGGATTATGTGGTTTTATTGGTTTTTTTCTTTATGTTTGAAGGGTGTTAAAGATTTTCTTTCTCCATCATGGACATTTGACTATGTTTTATGTTTACCATATTATGTTGAATTAATAAGTACATTTTCTTTTATCTGATTTTGCAGGTTTTCAGGTATGCCATTTACTTGGAGTTGGTACTGGTTATGGGATGGAGGCAACAATTGGTTAAAATGCCGAAGAATGCATGGTTCTTGACAGTGAAGCACTATACGGTATTTGTTTCAGAAGTTTAATACTCAGCGATCCGAGTTGTAAGTGTGGCTCTCTTTTTTGATATGATAAAGGTTTTTAAATCAAGATGCTGCTCTGCCTAATAACATACATATTTCTGTTTTCTATTTCACTTTACGTTCCTTAGTACACGCCTTTTGGTTATGTTTGTTTAGTATTCTTCTTTAACTATATGGCAAGAATGTTATATCTTCAAATAAAATCACAGGTTGACACCACACTTACATAACAACTAAAATCTTTAATGTGCTGACATTTGTTATATTATCATACAGATTTTTGAAAGCCAAGAACTAAGATATTGAGAAGACAAAAATAGACTCATATGATCCATCGGAGGGAGAATTATGGTGCAAATATCATGGAGGTCGTTTTTTTATTTTTTTAATTTCTTTTTACCAATATTGATTATTTTAGGATCTTGGTCTGAAGGGCACCGTGGGTTGATAAGAATGGACGGGAAACATTTGGTCATATTGTAACATATCATTCTCTACTGTCATTTCATTTACTGCATTTTTTTTTCTATCGTGATTACTCTATCGACAATCACATAATATAAATACAAAAGTGTATATTTTATTTAATCCGTCCTCAAATCATTTGGACTATGTTTTTTTGTTTACATCACAATGGAAGGACTATGTTTTCTTGTTTACATCACAATGGAAGCTATTGATATGGTTTTTTAGTTCAAGATTATTATTTTTATAACTTACATATTATTATTATTGCTCACGTGTTTGGATATTTCTTTTCAAGTTACTATTGACGAGTTACCTAACCTTATTTGTCTGTTAGTTTTAATTGGGATTGAAAAAACTCATGACATATAGATTAAATCAATGCTAAGGATGAAAAAATTAACATACGTATAATACAATATATCTTGATATGATTGGTAAACAAACACCGCATTGGATGATGCAAGTTCATAGTATGTTTTCAAGCATAATGTAATCGTCTTAAAATATTCTATTTGCGTTAAGAAATCTCCATCTGTTAGAGGTTATGAATTTCGTTATATAGTTAAATAGAAATTGAACTACAATATGTTGACCAGCACTTCCTAATCTAATCATGGATGTTTAGGATTTTGAAACGACTATATTTGACTTTAAGAGTCCGAAGTCATTATTTATTAGTATGATCTAAATTGATATATAGACAAAGGTATAGCTGTATGGACTCAATTCGTATGATTAACTGTTTTTAAAAGCTTTGAATATGTAGTACCGTATTATTTATTAGTATGATCTAAATTGATATATGGTTAACTAATTTGTAGTTTTTAACGAATGCATTTGAAATTTGTATCATCATATTTGAAATCATCATACACTCTTGTTGGAGGTTCAACAAGTGGAAGACGTTTGGAATTTCGAGTGGTTTTATAAAAGATTATTTATTTTTTCATTTAGAAAAAAATATTCACTAAAACATCACTTGGTTTAAGCTATTAATAACTTGTATGGTACATGCTAAAGCCCATAGATGTTATGTCATTTTCTACTATGTAAAACAACTTTCTTTCTTATCTAAAACTCAAAAGTGTAAAACAACTTTCTTCCTTATCTAAAACTCAAAAGTGAAATGGATGGGCACCGGAAAACATGCTTTGTGTTTGACTCGATGATTAAAACTAAAAATGTAATATAGTAGTTTTTATGAGTTAGATTGTATTTTGACAGTTTGTTCTATATGGTAAAGTTAACAAGATCTTGTATAAATAAAAAGGTTCATATCAACTTTGTAGTCAAGAACAATGTCTTTAATCTCATAAAAAGAAGATTCATGAACTTTTACAAGAACACAAAGGGAACTTCTTTGACTTGATATTTCATGTGTCAATACAATTAGTTGGCTTTCATGATTGTAATATAGTAGATTTGTAATACAATATATCATTGGCTTTCATGATTGCAATATAGTAGATTTGTAATACAATATATCATGAAAGAATTCTTATCAAGTCTTTCCTTATAAAATGGTTGAGTCCTTTTAACTTAACCAAAATTTTTAATTTAATCCATGTCTTTTTTAGACATCAATACTTATTAATGCGTAAATGGCTTATTAATGCATACATCGATTAAACTTATTGATTTTTTTATATATCAAACCGTTTAAACACATGGGTTTTTAAACAACAAATTAAACTGAAGTACCGCGTTGGTTCTCTAATACAATACAACCATGTAATGTTGTCACATTATAAGTTATCGTGCTGCCATATCAAGTGAACATATGACAAATAACGCCCTATAAACTGTCGCCGCCGCAACGCGCGGGCACACGGCTAGTACTATATAATGCATATTGGAGAGAGAAAGTGAGAATGTCTTAATTTTTAAGACGCGTACAATTGAATAAGGAGCATGTACAAGAGCTTAATGCATAAATTCTTTAAACACTCAAAATTGGGCAGCCGGGAAAAACATCAAATTTGAAATTTGAAATTTGAAATTTAAATTTATATGTCAGACTTTATGACTTTATAGGCTAGCTTCTGTATTTCTCTCCCATCGAAAAAACTTTATGACTGTATACGTTGCTTGGCTTCTGATCTCTCTTTAACGAAAAAGGTCTGCAACCTTTTATTTCTCAAACTCTCTACCTACTCTTTCTTTACTCAAAGCCTCAACCGATTCCTTATGAGTTTATTCTTTCTTGCTTTAGATCTACTTTTTGATGTGTTCTTGCTGTGAAATCTATGAAATGCTCTTCAGGTATGAAATGTTCTTGCTCTGGTGCCTCCTTTCGTAATCGCTTTTGCTCCTTTGATTCCTGCTTCAGAATCGTAATTGATTTTGCTCATCTGATGCCTGCTTCAGAATCGTAATTGATTTTGCTCTCCCGGTAAGGTATGTTCATCACCATATGGTTTTAATTGTTTAGTTTTTGTTTTGCACAGTGATTACAGATCTAAGCTTCTCTAATGTTCATCTTCAAGGTATGGTATGTTCATCATCAGTTTCTAAAATTATACATATAGCATGAGTGATTTCGTTTTCTTCATGACTCAAAACTCTCTCAACAAAATTAATCTATGGTGAAAGAGGCAAGGTAGATCTGAACCCACATGTACAATAGACGAATCGGAATGTGAGATACAAACAACCTTTTTCTTCTTCAAATTTGGGTTCCATCCATTAGCCTAAAGATTTGTTTTCGTCTATTGTTAATGACGGGAAGTAACTTCAGGCAATAATCTATTCAATTTCGTTTATTGTTAACGATGAGAAGTAACTTTACGCAATAATCAAATCCTCTGATCTGACTGCTTCGATTCAGGTGTGTGTTTCTTCCCTTTTTTTTTCTCTCTTTATGTGTTTCTTGCTTCTTTTGCAGGTTCTACAGGTTGGATTGTGACCAATTTTCTCTTCAATTAAGGGTTTATTATCGCTAGGTATTGTTGTTTTTGCATGATTTTGTTCATCAGAGATTTACTCTCTCCGTTAAGAGTATATGAAACTAATATATATTATTATGCTATTTTTTTTTTCAAATTTGAAGTAAATATTATCATATCTGTAATGTTCATTGTTGTAGCCATTCTTTTTAATTATTTCTTCTGATGGTTTGAGATTTCAATGTTTATGTTATAGGTCGTATTTCATTTGCTGATGTTGCATGATTTGATCCTGAGTCAGTCAGATCTGATTTTTTTTAAATTGTTTAGATGAGTATTTTGCATTTGTTAATCTTCTCTATGCAAACGGGAAATACACCACTTCGTGTTTCTAACAATCATAATAGTGTTGAAATTGATAAGTTTCTCCTAAACTTAGCAGGGCCCAAACAGTAGATTTGGAAGCAAGTGAGATTGTATTAAAGTGGTACACTGAAGGCTTCAGTCTGCAAAACCAAACAAGCCATGAGGGCCTGGATGGGGCCCTAATATCTTACATGAATCTTACCCCATACATATGATGTCGACCTCCTGTTACACAATATGCTCTTTAATTGAGTGAGAAGTTTTGCTTCTTTTTTTTTAAAAAAAAATTGTGTATGTAGTGTTGTACTGTTGTATGTCATGCATCCAGAGTTTGAGTTCCACTTTGTCATTAACGATTCATGTGCCTGCATATTTTTGACATTAAAGTGAATATTTATTACATACTACTTTCTGCTGATTTTATTTATAGGACTTTTGGAAATAAACTACATAAGGAAATACTATACTGACATTAGCAAAAGCTTAGCTAAGCTGTTAAAGAAGATCAATGGCTTTGCAAAAACTACTTTCCCAAGGTGTAAAAACCTTTTTTTAGATGTAGCTACCTGAATTTCATTGCTAAACGTGTTTGACTTACTATGCTGTAGTTTATATTGATTCCCATCTTGAATTAATGAATTTCCTTGGTTTTAGAAACTTTACCAATGTTTACGGTGGTAACTGGTAGCACAGGCGGGTTGGATAAGGATAAACAAGCCATTTTATATGGTGGTCGAATGGGTTGGGTTGGTTTTGCTACACGCGCCAAAACATTTTAGTTTATATTTTAAAATTTCTTAAATAAAAAGGTTGTTGAAATAAAAAAAGTTTCAGTAAAAGTGATTTGTTGGGCTTGTTTTTAAATGGGATTATAAAAACTGGTATTACATACACGGTACATATCTTTATAAGAAGACTAGCTAAGGCTAACCGGCTAACTGGCTAAGGGTCATAAACACTTGTGTTTGTTGTGGGCTTGATTTAACCCTGCTCAAGTATCATGACACATTTCCTTGTTAGCCAATTTTTATACGTTTATATGTTTGACCAGTTATCACAAAAACAGAGATCAAGTCAACCCATTTTCACATAAATTGATTTATATTAACCCTTTGGTATGTTATGTAGAATGATTTTTCTAACGGTTAGTGTGAATGTATTATTTGATGATTTATTTTGTCATTTGGTTTTCAAAAGGGGACTGCAAGAATTTCATTCATTCATGGGATCCAGCCTCGGACTCAAAATGGAATATTGATAATAAACCATTTGTTGGACATACTGCCAGTGTTGAAGATTTGCAGGTATACGTTTTCGCAAAATTTGTTGATTATTAAATTTACACGCCCTTTTTCCATCAAGTGTAAATACATAAAAAATACTTTTGATTTTCAAGGTAAAACTGATTTATCACACTTTGGTATGTTATGTAGAATGATTTTTTCTAACAATTAGTGTGAATGTATTATTTGACGGTTTATTTTGTCATTTGGAATGTTGTTAATAAACCATTTGTTGGACATAGTGCCAGTGTTAAAGATTTGCAGGTATATGTTTTCACAAAATTTAGTGACTGTTATATTTAGGCCCTATCAAGGTTCTTCTGTTGAAATTGACCTCCTAGAGGTTCCCAATTTTAACTTTAATTCAGATATAAAATCTAGCATAATATATGTATCCTCTCACACTGAATCTGGTTGTAGAGTGGTTAATTAATAATCTGATTCTTTTTTGTTATTATTATTATCATCAAAATTTGGTGTTTTTAGATTTTTGGCATAGGTAGTTGGGTATGCAGGAATTACATATGTTTTTGCAACAGTTCTTAACCTCATACCAGCTTCACATTTGTAAATGCTGTCATCTTTGGGTATTGATCAAGAATCATATTTATCCTTTAAATAATAATAATAAAAACATTATTTAACTAAAAGAACAAGAACTCATTACAAAAGATGATATTTTTATTCTACTTTTAAGGTAGAAAGCCTAAATAATGGACGATTGGCCAAGTGGGTCAAAATCATGGGAACAATGGTTTCAGTTTTGGTGGCCATTATAGTAACTTTATAAACAGGGCCAGCGGTTATAAAAACATCTTATTTGAGTTCAATCAGGTCACAACGTGACCTCGGACAATAATGACACTGGATTCTAGGTGGCCTTCTATTGCAGTGTCTTATCTGCTTTATTCATTGTAACACAGGTGCATTACAATTTACTCCCATACACATTACTACCTGCATATGTAGGTTTGTTTACTTATGAACTTTTAGAGGCATTAATCCTCAAGAAATACTCAGCAGTACTCAAGAAAGTTGTTAACTTTGAATTTAGTTTGAACAATAACCATTATCTGTTTAGATTAAAGTGTTTAGATCTTACCCTTTGGTCAAAATCACCCAGTTGACTTATAGGGGGATTGTCTTATAGTGAAAGTCAAACATATTTATTAAAGTTTTACTTCTTTCACAGGTATCTAATTACTTCATACTATAAAATCTGGTCTAAGTGTGCTTTTTATGTTCCTTTTAATTTATCACTATTAAGGTGGGTTGTTTAACCTTACATTAACACACCCGTAGTTTTGTGACCTTTACCTTTTAGTTTAACGAACCTTAGGTTCATCTTATAGAACTCATCTACATTTACTCTATTTTTGTGCTTGTTTTATAGGCATGGGGAGTGAGTTAATGATTGCTACACAAACATGTGGCTGTGGCAAATCATTTGGTGCGTAGATGTTGAAGATTGTATACTTTTATACTGTTCAAGTATACTAGACATGTAACAAATATTTTATAGCCTGTATGATATGTCTATAAGTACCTTTAGTACAAAAATTATCTTTATGCATCAGTGGTCATAGTTAAATTAAGATCTTGACATCATTTTTTTCAATAGGAAAGGAATATTGTTAAGTGTGTAAAGTTCGGTTCGATTTTGAGCCCCAACCAAAGTCAAAACCTTCGGTTATTAATTTTGAAAAACCATTCGGAGTTTGTTTTTGATAGGTTTGATTTTCGGTGTATTTTTTTTATCTTTGTTTTGATTTTTAATTTATTAGCCAATGTGCCAAAAAATTTAAAAAAAAATTAGAAAAGAAATACCAGATGTTTGTTATACGCGGTTACTCAACCTTATTGATATGTTCCTTCTTATTTATTAGACCATAGACATCGGTGAACTTTTTAACGGATCGTGATCCAAAATGTATTTAAAAAAAAGAAAAAAATGTTGAATATGCCACGAACGGTTCTTTGGAACGATCCGAATCGCAAACCAAATTAAGGCATTACACTTTCCACGTAGGCAACGACAGGTTTTAAATTTTATTTTATTTTTTCTCTTTGTTTCATACTAATTTATTTTATATATAATATCATTTTTTAAATAACTTGTAATATTTAACCTTTAAAAAAAATCTAAACACACATTATTGTTCAGTTTTTTTTATGAACATCCCGGTATAAAAATTAGTAAAAACGAAGATGTTTCAAAAAACGTGTTTTTAATAAAAAAAATAAATATATAAGAACTAATTGTTTATCTTATCTGTCAAGTGGCAGTATGCTATAGATTTATTAGATTTTTTTTTGATAAAATTGATCCAAAGATCTATTTTTTTATATAAATTTTTTTTTTATTTTTTGTTTATTTTTATATTTCTGGTAATTAATTTATTAATTTTGTAATAAGATAATCATTTAATATATTAAAAGTAATCACAAACCATATTTATATAATAAAAAGTTGGATTGGGCTACATTGTGAATGTGAGTGAAAAAATAAGTTAGATTTAATTGTGTAGGTGGAGGAGGGAGAATTATTTTTTAATGAAAGATTGAGTTGGATTGGATCACTGATGTGTATAGTCATAAAATCAACAAGGCTCATGGCATAGGTAGACATATAGAAAACAAGCGTCACGTTGGTTTTTTCGCCGTTGTCGTATCGTGCACACAAAAAAGAGCACGGCATTATGAATTGTAGCACACCGTATTGCACTAACAGAAACGAATACCACGTTGCAAATTGTCACGTCGTCGTAATGCGCAAACAAAAGACAAATAACGCGCTATAAACTGTTGTCGCCGCAACGCGTGGGCACCATACTAGTAACAATCAATATATATATATATATATATATATATATATATATATATATATATATATATGAGTTGGGGTAAAATACATCAACCAAAATCCCTACATCATCTACATCAAACCCCTTTTTTAAAAAAAAAAACACTTTCTGTTAAAAAAAAAAAATTTTAAAAACATCATAAGTCAAATCGATATATCTTCTTTCTGGAACACCTTTTTTTTTAATTTTTATGGCTTTTTTATTATTTAAAAAAAACCCCAAAAAAAAAATAAAAAAAATAAAAAAAATAAAAAAATAAAAAAATTTAAAAAAATGTGTGTTTTGGTGCGTCTAGAAGAATGGTGTTTTTAGAAAAAAAAATTAATTAACAAAAAAGTTTTTTTTTGGTGTTTTTTTGAAGAAAAAAAAAACCGAAAAAAAAACACCAAAAAAAGAACACCACAAAAACTAAAAAAAAAAGAGTGTTCTAGGAAGCTAACATAGCGATTAGAGGTATAGTGTTTTCAAAAAAAAAAAATTTTGTTAGGGAGTGTTTTTTGGTGTTTTTTTGTGGAAAAGAAGGTTGATGTAGTGATGTAGGGAATTTGGTTGATGTAGCCTAACTCTCCTCTATATAGTATATATATATATATATATATATATATATATATATATATATATATATATATATATATGGGTAAGGATCATGTGAAAACAACTTTTATTGCGTAAACACGAAAACAAATATTAAAACTTCTAAAACTTTTTCATACGTTAATATTTTTTTAAAAAAATTGCACCAAAATCCTTAAAATTATGTTATCTTTAGTTCTGGAAAAAATTTAAAAAAAAAACAAATTTTTTTTAAAAATTATTATTGCACCTGTGCAATATTTTTTTTATTATTATTGCACATATGCAATAATATTAAAACCTTTTATAACTTTTTCATATGTTAAAATTTTTTATAAAAACTTGCACTATAAATCTTATAATTCTTCTATCTTTAATTCTGGAGAAAATTAAAAAAAATTCGATGTTTTTTAAATTTTTTTATTATTGCACATGTGCAATAAAAAGTTATTATTGCACATGTGTAATAATATTAAAACCTCTATAACTTTTTCATACGTTAATATTTTTGATAAAAAATTATACCATAGATCTTATAATTCTGTTATCTTTAATTCTTGAATTTTTTTCTAAAAAAATTAATGTTTTTTATTAATATTGCACATGTGTAATATAATTAATACGTATTATTGCACATGTGCAATAATAAAAAAAATCACGAAATTTTATACGTTTAATTTTTTTTCCCAGAATTAAAGGTGACATAATTTTAAGACTTTTGGTGCAAATTTTTTAAAAAACTATTAACGTATGAGGAAGTTATAGAGGTTTTAATATTTGTTTTCGTGTTTTCGCAATAACATCTTGTTTTTATTTGATCTTTCCCCTATATATATATATATATATATATATGTATATATATGTATATTTCGATATATATACATATACATATATCTAGTGTTTGCGTGTTGGTCGATTAGATCCTGTTGTTGTCACTTAGTTTTCGTGTTTAATTTATTTATGTATATTAATATACGCTTCTGCACTCTGATTTAATTAATGTAATTAAATAAATATAATTGTATCCGGTAATACAATTAGTAAAATGGGTTTTAGTAAAAGTTAAAATTACTACCTGTGACCCGAATACCACTGGCAAATCCCAACAGTGGTATCAGAGCCTTGATCACCACGCGCAAATCTAGACCGGTCATGTTTTAAACCGGTGAATTCGCATACTGGGGTTTAACAACCCGAAAGGTGCGAATTAAAATTATAATAAGTTTGTTAATTATATATAATTGCATAAATATATTTTGGTCAATTCGGGTCCACCAAAATAATGCAATTAATATGTTTCGATTGTTTTTATTAATTACGTGTATTCGGCCCCGACCCAATTTGGTGAAATTGCGTGTTTGAATGATTGTGATTCTCTATTTGGTTTGGCCCATGTTTTGGCCCAATTGTAATAGATTAGGTTTTCGGTTGGCCCACTATATTTGGGTTCAAAGTTGTAATAGATAGATTTAAACCGTTTATTTCTTTTCTTGTATTTTAATTTTGAGAACTTTCCCGAAATAGCAAGTTCCTAATTTTGGCAAGTCTCTGATTCGGAGGTGTTCCCAATTTTGGTAACTTTCTCAATTTAGTAACTTTATAATTTTGGCAAGACCTATTTCGGTTCGGGGTTCCATTTTTTGGAACGTTCCCAATTTAGCAAGTTTCCAATTTTGGAAAGTTTGCTATTTGGGCCCGTGTTTCCAAATTTGTAAATGTTTCCAATTTTGGCAGTTTCCCAATTTAGTATGTTTCTATTTTTGAAAACTTTCCAAGTTTAGAAAGTTTACTATTTTGGCTCGTGATTTGAGATTCGAAAACTTTCCCGATTTGACAGGTTTCTAGAAATGGTAACTTCCCAAATCAGGCAACTTCTAAATTTGGTAGGTTTCCAGAAATGGAAACTTTTCACATTTGGCTGGTTTCCAGAAATGGAAACTTTTCACATTTGGCAGGTCTCCCAAATAAGAATTTTCTCAACCTGAAGACCTGAAGATCCAATCAAGTTCAAGAGGAGTCAGGAGCCGAAGAAGACAACAAGATGCTCAAGGAAGACCATCCATGTGTGTTGTTTTAATCTGTCCCTTAAGACCTTGATCGGTATTGCTAAGAGGCTCTAGCAATACCGATGCCCTCATATGGCCGAATACATGTGTATGGATTGTGTTTATGTTGCTTACCTTTTTAACCAACTAAAACACATAAAAAAATTGTTTTAAAGAGTTTAAAATATTTTTACAATCAAAAAATAATTGCGTTTTAAAATAAGGTATTTTAACTCAATAAATATATAACCAATTAAAGAGTTTTTCGAAATTTATGAAATTTATAAACTCTACAATAGCTCGTGTGCTTCATTTGGTTATGTATGCTTCGCGACAACATAGTCTTTTAATTAGGGTATCTAATTTGACTGTCCCGAGCGATGATAGGGTTTGCGATAAATAATCACCAACCAAAATCTGATTAAATAACCCTATTTGGTAAGTCTAAAATTAATAGTTTATGTCGTCCTAGGTCAAGCCCAACTTGGAATGCATTTACCGAAACGTCAGTATTGGAGCTACAACATCGTACTTGGCATGTAGGATGTATTCTAAGGTACAACTATTGGAGCTACAGCACCGTACTTGTACATGTGGCCACCTCGGATAACTATTCCTCTACTTTGCAAGGGGTCTCATTATTGGAGCTACAGCACCGTAACGTGGATCCTTTTAAATTGAAGTGGGCATAGATGAAGCTAAACGTATCGCATAAAACATTCGATGTTATTGCGGCCTCATAAACGGGTATTGTGACTGGTCATCACAAATGACAATCGTTGTCTGTCTATTTATTTTAATTACTATTGATTGCATGCTACAGCTGCCTTTAGTAATTAAGCTAAATGGAATCTCATCCTTTATTCAGTTATAACTTACCATAATTGTATTTAGGCTAAACATCGAAAATACTAAAATAAATTGTCTAAATGTTTTAGATTGCCCACAACAACGAAAACAATGCACCCGATGACACCTTCCAACTTAAGTCTATCCTTGAGAAGGAGAAGCTCGAGTATGCCATTCCTCAGGAATTGGCTACCGACCTGATTCTTCAATCACTATCCACTTCGTTCGCTCAGTTTAGGGTAAACTATAATATGAACAACTTGGTAAAGACAGTGTCGGAGCTTCATGGGATGTTGAAAACTGCTGAGATTAACATCGCCTTCAATAAGACCTCTGCGGTCTTAGCGGTCAAGTCGACTGGTGTCAAGAAGCCCGATCGTAAGAGGAAGCGTTCCACTACTAGAAAGGGTAAACAACCTGCAACCACTCAGTCTGGTGCCAAAGGCAAAGGGAAGGGCAAAAAGACTTCCAAAGCAGTGTCGCCGCCTAATCAGCACCAATGCTTTGAGTGTAACAAGATGGGACACTGGAAGAGGAACTGCCCTGAATACCTTGCCAAGGTTAAGGCTCAGAAGAATGGCGAGAGTTCTTTTGGAGGTATTTAGCCTTATGTTTCATTTTTCTAATTCCACAAAATGTGAAAGCTTTGCTTACCACACATTATACTTTGTAGGAACTTGAAAAATGATGGGACCAAAACCAAGAAGATCGTGAAGCTCGTTTGCACCTCATGGCAATCAGGGTTGGCTCACATCTAGACTAATTAACTTGGTAGTATTCTAAAACATTTTGGTTTGTTTTCCCTGGCTGCGTCCAGGATGTATACTTGTTTGATTTCCCAGTTTTGTACATGGTTTGCTTTTGATTTTGTTTGACATTATCTTTTGCATCGTATGAATAACCGTTTTACTCTTGAAATTGTTTCTCAATTAGTCTTCTGATTATGAGTTCAAAACAACATAACGCATAGCCTGATGAATATGATTCACGCAATCATGAACACATCATAAGCATAAAGGATATATGATCCTTGTAATTGCTAGATGTATTCATGATTTGTCTAATAATCACTTGACTGATTAATAGCTCGTTGAAACTCTACATCTTGTCATGAAGAGTATCAATAAGCTAATAGACACTGAATCATTTATCACTTCGAAAATATTCGTATTTGATACGACCTTCAAAAATAAGCATTAAGATTATTGATTTGATCAAAAATCTGCTCAAAGAAGTTAAAGATCATCAGCCTTGATTAATAAATAATAATCATTTAGATGATTAATAAATACCATAACCTTAATATTCCTATATTTGAATTTTATATACAAATAGTTGTAAATTAAAATTCGAAATCCTGCAAAGTTAAATTGTTAACTCTCGAATCCAGGAAAATTAAGCATCAAGAAATTGAAGCTTAAACATATAGGATACCCCATTTGCCAAAATTACCCTAACCATCCAATCCATTACTTGCGTGCTCAAGTCTAGTACCAAGAAATAGTTCTTGCCATTGACTACACTTGACCATAATATATACTTCTTAAATCCTTGTTTCATCCAAGAGAAAGGAAGCAATTCTTTTAAGTGTTGGACTGTAACGAAACATGAACTATAATGATGAACTTAAAGGAATTCAAGTATAACCATATAGATATCTCACTATCTGACCAACAAGTTGTTGCCTTAATCAGAAATATATGAACATTTATCTGACTAAACAAATGTTGTCTAAATCAGAAAAAATGTGAGCGTTCTAAAGGAGATGGATTTGAATGGAACCTGACATTCTTAATCAAGAATGATAAGGAATATTGCTCTTGGAAGATTTCCGGCTGAATGCCAATTTTGGTTATGTTCCGGCTGAAGTTGAAGTTGAAGCAGAATTCTCACTTCAAGCGGAACTGGCAGTTCAAGCAGAAAGAAGCAGTTTTGTCCTTTAGTGAATATTCCGGGTGAACTCGATTATCCACCAGATAATGAGTTCAACCGGACTTTTCCTGAGATGTCTTTTCAGCAAGTCCAATCCTGCAAAAGCTTCTCGTATGCTTCTATACCTGATTCAAGCCGCTCTCCTAAAGTAGTATATTGCTGCAAACACGCAAGATATTCCAATTGCCGATGTTTATTCTTTTGGTAGATTGTATTTGACTTTTTAGTTTACGGTCTAGATTAGATCGCATGAGATCAATGGTTGTCATTGATCTCATCAGCACTATATATAGCTTAGTTAGCTCATAGTTTACACATCACGAACATCATCTGTTCTTGAACAACTTGTAATAGTGTAGCTTTGAGTTAATGCAAATAGTGCCGAGTATTTGATACTTTGTTGTTACTATCTTTCTGCAAATCAAGCATTTACATTATACACAAGAACTAAATATCGCTTAAGTAAAGTGAAATATAACTTTAATTCCGTAGGGTTATATTTGCAAGTAAAGGGCTTTGTTTTAGTTTAACTCTAACTAATAACGATCCTACAAGAATATTCCATAATACATCACTTAAAGAATGAAACGTGAATCTATATCAGATGCTTAATCTGAGATGATTCGGTTTCATAAAATTAAGATGTCAAATATGCGCTAGATCGCATAAATATTCAAACCTATAATCTTGTATCTTATTACAAGATTAAGTTAGTCCAACTGGTAGACCAAGATAGGTTTAAGAAAAACTTTTTGCTAATAACCTATAGGTTTGAATTGATATTCTTAAAGAATGCTGAATCTATAAAAGGCAAGTGGGAGCACTATGTTAATAATCATGTTTATGATAATTACATAAAGGCCCAAGTAGTTTGAATTAATTGAAATTAAACCATGGATTTAAATCATCATTGCATAAATGAAGACTCTAGATGAAGATCCACAGAGACAAGTTACTTCTAGGGCTAGTTCAAAACAATTAGGAATTTGAACAAAAAGGATATAATAAAGAGTTATTATATAGATGTCACTGTAAACGGTTACACAATGACATAAATGGAAGTATATCATAACAAAAGAAATTGTATTGATATAGTCATAAGCCATCTCAAGTGGTCTAAGAATGAATTAGTTCATTCGGAGTCTTAGGATGATTAATGAGTAATCATTGAAGACGGGTTATGTGATAACACAGATTTATAGTGTTCACCAAGGGCACTTATTATCACATATCACTTGAGCACACTTCACTGTTTAGGAAACAATGGTGGAAGTATAGAAACATTTAAATAAAAGACAATTAACACGATATCAAAATTTGGCTATAAATGAATAGGAAACTATCATTTAAATATCACATACTTGATGATGAAATACCAGCACAATAACCCAAAATTTGATTTAGTATTAGGATGTACGAACTGTAACAGTTATATTTATTATTCGAATTTCATTTTTTGGGGGTTAAAAACAAATTCAAAATTATATACTTGTGTTCGATTTTAATACGTTTATCATCCCTGAATAGATATGTAGTATTCTCAGCGCTCCATTAAAATCGTGCAAACGAATCAGATGTAGCCGCGTTATGACTTTGGATTGGAGTTGTTCAACTCTCCAAACTCACAAGCATCATTTGGGGATAATGATAGAAAATACACATACATATTATTTAAAAGTGTTCATAGTCAGTCAGAATCGTGGGAACGAATCTGAAATAAGACTACTCTGACTTTGGACTCATAGTTGTTGATGATCCAAACTCACAGGCCTCATTGGAGAATGATGTTGGACGTAACTCGCATCAAATCATCTTCTTTGATTCAATAACAAGATGAATTGATTAACGGTAAACTCATTCGTATCCTTAGACTTGAGATACATATGCTACCTCCCGTTTACCAGGGTCTATTCTTTGATTGTAGTCAAACGTTGTAGCGTAAAAGCCAGTCATAAAGGCTAATTTGGGAATAGGTCTGAAGTTTAGTGGGAGCTGCATGTAGTCAATATGGGATTCTGTACTCTTGCATTTACAATGCAACAGAGAGACATCATGGGCCCTCTCGTTGATTCCAAGTGTTAAGTGTATGGCCTTACCCAAACTTACTGTGTGTTTGATGGGAACACTTGCAATTGAGATCGAGAAACATTAAATTTAAGATAAGTTGAATTGAATCCATTCCTTATTGTTCAATGGATGTCGAATACAGAAGCGAACAATGACTAACAATAACTACCATAAGTCTAATATCATGTTGCTTTGCAACTGATATGCCTTGGTTGTCGACTTAAGGTGTCACAACTGGTTGGAGTAGTCATGTGTAGCTAGAGCGCCGTTGTCTACATCTTAGATCTTGTCAGGATCTATCCAAGTGGGAGTCTGTTGGATATTATATGTCCAGACCCGACAATAACTAAGAACCCGACCCGGTTGTGGCCTGTAAAAGTTACACTGAGGGAAACGAGAACCAAACACGTTTCATTAGTAAACGTCGTTCTGCGAAAACAGAAATGATTTAATATTGTTATTTATAGTGATATAAATAATAATTAATCATTTCCTAATATTATTAATTTATTAATAATAAAAGCAGAAATTAATTATTAATTGTTAATAATTATTAATCGGTGAAATAATAATACTGATTATTATAAACGTTAATTAGATAAATTAGTTTATTTAATTAATGTGGTGGATGGACAATTATTAAAGGTTAAATAAATCTATTTATTTAACTAATAATTATCTTAATGGATAATTGTAGCTTAAATAAATTAGTTATTTAAACAATTATCTACAAAACCTGGATGGATAAATGAGAGAAATTAAACAATTGTAGTTTATCTACAATTGATTAAGGGATAAGCCTAGAAAATAATTAAATAAACCAATTATGGTTTATCCACAATATGTTTATGAGGCTTATAAATAGGAGACAAAAATATAGATTTCTGGTGCCTCCGGCAGGGAGGCCTGCCGGCGGTGGTCGCGAGTCACTGCCGGCGACCACCGCTTCGACGTCGCTTCCGTCCAGCAACCACCGCCGCCACTTCGCCGCTGTTGTGTCATCGCTGAATAGCGCCACCGCCGCCTGCCGCAGCCCTACTCCGGCAGCCGTCAACCACCACACCACCGCCGTTGGGCCGCCGCATCGCCGCCGCCGTCCGCCACCGGATTTCTGCCGGATTCTCTTGGTGCGATTTTTCTGCTAGGTTTTGAACCTCACCCGAGCTTGTTTCTACAGTAAGTTTTTTCAAACCCCTAGCGCTTGTCTCGTTGAACCTCGGTGTCTCGAGCAGTTGTTCGACACGAACCGACCGTTCAAGATCTAAACACTATTGGTTTAGATCAAATCATAATACGATTATGATGATTAAATAAATTGTTGTATTTATTTATCACTATATTTAAATAAATCAATATATATATATATATATATATATATATATATATGTATGTATATCTCGATATATATACATATACATATATCTAGTGTTTGCGTGTTGGTCGATTAGATCCTGTTGTTGTCACTTAGTTTTCACGTTTAATTTATTTATGTATTTAAATATATGTTTCTGCACTCTGATTTAATTAATGTAATTAAATAAATATAATTGTATCCGGTAATACATAGTAAAACGGGTTTTAGTAAAAATTAAAATTACTACCCGTGACCCGAATACCACTGGCAAATCCCAACATAACTCACCTTAGGGTGCACAACAACAAGAAATCAAATAGCAGGTCGTGTGTAATTCACCAAGCACCTAATGAGCATATATACGTAAGTGTGTGTTCAAGCAAATGTGACTTGGTCTAGAATGACAATAAATAATAAATGAGATCAAAGGACGACACGCGACAAAATCATTATGTCAGAGCGAGTGAAAGGTGGCTTTTAACCTCAGTTATACGGATTATTAGAATACGACGGAAAATACATTATAGACAATTAATATATTTTCATGAAATCAAGTAACAAAATATATGTTAATAATATAAGTACATATATCCCCAAGTGAAAAAAAATGTCTTAGTTCACAAAAATATACAATTTACGTATGTATATTTTACATAGATAATGAAACCTCTAAAATTGTTCACTTTGTAATTCCCAATATTCATATTCTATAAAATCACCAATTGCACAATTTGTATATATGAATATAAACCATAACAAATAACCAATTATATATATGTATATCTTTATTATTATTATTATTATTATTATTATTATTATTATTATTATTATTATTGTTATTATTATTATTATTATTATTATTATTATTATTATTATTATTATTATTATTATTATTATTATTATTATTTCAAAAGGAATTATGTGTTAAATCGAGATAACGAGATAATTAAATTTATAACCCAATATCCAAGCCTACGGGATCAAAACATGGTAAGGAAATGATTTGGTGAAGGTTTTAGATGATTCTATATTCAAAATATATCAAAAAAAAAAAAAACAGAAAAAATGGAGGTCATCGGGTTCGAACCTGTGACCTTTGATTCATCAGGGATGGTCCAAGCCATTAGGGCAGAGTCTCATGATGTTCCAAAGTCTCCGAGGAATTTGTTAAAGCTAAACAACTTAAAGGACTTGGAATATGATAAAAACAAAAGATAAAAATGTTGTGGCCGGGTCTGGGCTGTTACAGATGGTATTAGAGCCAGTCGTCGGCCAGTGTGCCAGCGAGGACTCTGGTCACCTAAGGGGGGAGGATTATAACATTCCACATTAGTGGGGAGGAGAACTAAGCATCGCTTTATATGGGTGTGGAAACCTCCCCTACCAAGACGCGTTTTAAATCCATGAGGGGCGGATGTTTGAGGGCATGCCGGCTGTTGTCACACCCTGTAAAATTTTGTGTCGGGATGTGAACCAGCGTTATCACAGTCAAGGTCAAGAACGTACTCTGGATGATTCAACAACTAGAGCCGTTTGGAAGTTGGTAATTGTTTGGAGTAAATTTTGGAGTTTTCAAATCATTACGCAGCGGAATTTAAGTAATGAGTTACACAAATTGTTTTAAGTTTCACAAAACAATAGTTTTCAAAAGATTTTTGAAACATGACATCGTCAGATGTTATGCCAAGAAAATCTCCAACGGCTACAATCCTACTCCAGAATTTATTGAAAGATTCTAAATGCAACAGTCATCAAAGCAGGTCCAGATAGGTAACAGCAGAAATGTTAAGCACCTGAGAATTCACATAAGAAAACGGTCAACAAATAATTTTGTTGGTGAGTCACACAGGTTTAAAGTAGCTAGCTTTGAAAAGTATACAAAAGTTGTTATGAAAGGTTGTTTATGCTATTCTTTGACAAAATCAGATAAGACTTGTTGAAATGTTACCATATACCCTGAATTCCGAAACTGACTGATTACCCACTCTTGGCATCTTTGTCCAGCGGATACCGCAAAAGTAAGATATAACAATTTGTACTCTTTGACTAATAAAACGGAGTCATGATTGGAGCGACCGAATCAGAGCAGGGGCGTTAACCCAATAGATCTATTCAAACGTTACCGTTTCATATGATAATTAATCGGATTCAGTTAATAGTGGGGTTTGGTTATAACATGAATAAACATGAAATAAAAGGTGTGGACGGCCGAAAGGCACATGTAACAGATAGGTTAACAAAGTCTAATTGTCTAGCATAGTAAAAGTAATATGAATTCTCCCCCAAGTAATTGAAAACAGTTAAAGAGAAAAGGGGCCGTGAAAACTCACATGATTCAGTAACTGTAGTCGGAAATATGATCAACGGAAATGCAAGCCTAGATAATTATAAGACATGCAATATAATAAGTAATTGGGTTGACATTAACGTCACTCCAATTAGGTAGGTCAAGTCTTGACGTCATGGTAGCCGTAAGGTTAAGTGATTTGAAAGTCAAAGTAAGTGTATCCGGTTAAGTATTTATTTGGAAATAATGTAAAGTATGTATTTTTAATTAAATAAAATATATAAAAATTCCCAATTAATATTTAAAGATGGTAAATATTTATGTAAATAAATATTAAGTCAAAATGAGGGTTTTCATATGAGAAATTGGTTATTTCGACTATGTAGTTGAAAACCGGGCGATTTTACGGTAACCACCGATTATACGATATTTATCCGTTTAAGTTAGAAATCAACCAAACATGATAAAATATGATTAGTTTCTGTCCAAAATGGGTAACTAAATATTTCAAGTGTCGGTTTGCATTAGTTTGCCGGTTTGATGTAACTAGTGTCGGTTTTGCCGTTTTGGTCCCGTTTGCCCGTTAAATGACACCGTTAGGTTCCTAAATTCACCATAAGCATTTGTAAACATGTTTTCATCATTAAAATAACCCTATGAGTTCATTTGGACCAGATTTGAGTTTCTTTATAAAAAGGGTGTTTCCGGGCTCGTCGGGTGTCGGTTTTAGTCCCGGTTTGTGCCCAAATTCAAGTAATTTATAAAGGGATATTTTGGCCATTTCCTAGGTTCACTTTAACCACCATAACCTACTGTTAAAATGTCTAAAGTTTCTGGTCAAAACGGATCTATGGTGAAAAGCACTTTTTAGGGTTTTTAAAGTGTACTTTTGTATGTAAAAAAAGGTTCCTATGGTGAGTTTAAGCACTAGAATCTTTCTAAAGTCTAAGATATCATGTCTTGGCCATATTTTCAGTTTAAAACGTGTCATAGGCATTAAGGGGTCCAAAGTTGCAAGATCTACACATATTACATGATAAATACAAGTTTAATGACTAAAAATGCAAACTAGGCAAATACTTGTGTAAAAGTCTAACCAAACTAAGTCTTGCACATATTAATGTAAGTAAATGCTAACATGAGTTTCTAGTAGCAAGATACATGGTGAAACATGAAGATGAACACAAGTAAGTAAACTTTTAAAGTTCAAAATGGTGTTTAGACAACAATGTGAGTCAAGACTTGTAAATGGAGTGATCTAGTTATGAAAGAATACTAGTAATACTTGTTAAGACAAGATTTAACTAGAAGAAATGAGGATGAAACCTTGTTAGAGGATGATGATGGCCGAAAGTGATGATGATGATAGTTATCCTTGAGTGTTCTTGCTTCCTAACACCATGGAACATCATAAGAATGTGTGTTTGAGTAGAAAGTTTAGAGAGAGAGTAGAGAGAGAGGAGACTTACGGTTTTTAGAGAGAAGGAGGAGCAAAGAGAGAGAGTTCTCCAAGTGCTTGTGTTGTAAATGGGACTAGGATAAAAGTAAAAGTGTTTAAGTATGGATGCAAATGAGAAAAGGAGGTGTTTAGTTAGAAGTTGGTGGGGGTTTCGGTTCAAAAGAAACCGAGAGAGAGAGAGAATCGGTTAGAGTGAGAGAAAGGGAGGGTTAGAAGTGTTAGGGACTTGGTTTGATTGATTAATATCTAGGTGAGAATGATAGGGTAATAAAAGTCCAAGTGTTGTGTGCTTGTGAGCTTGTGTTCGGCCGAGAAAAAGAGAAAAGAGGGCTCGGGTTCGAGCCTCTTGCTTGGCCGGTTCAAAGGTGCTCCAAGGAGGGTTCAAGGGAGTTTAGTCTTGTGTTTGTTGGATGGTTATAGGCTGCAACATTAGAGGGAAAAGGATGACCATATGAGAGGGAAAACATTGACCCTTGGATAATGGATTTGTTGCTTATGGAGACAACATTCTCCTATTGTTGTTAAAGTGTGCATAGGGGTGTAAGACCTTGTTGCAATTGATGGGAATGGCACATTATGAAGTCAACTCTAGTACAAACCACTAACTAAACTAATTGAATGGTGGTTTGGTTGCTTGAATCGGTTGGGAACCGATTAGAAGGAGAGGGACGGGTCACGGGTTCGAAACCCGTGGGATGACCGGTCGCGAAGAGATAAAACCCGGGAGAGGGGGCTAGGTAATGGTTGGTTTAAACGTGAAGGAACGGGGAAATAAATAATTCAAAAACGAGTTTCGAAGGTTTTATAAAATATTTACTCACGACGTTCCAAAATAATAAAAAAAATAAATTTTTGTTTGAATGAAAATATTCAAGGGTTAATAACATGGAAATTTTACGTTGCATGAATGTATATATTACATGCATGTGAAAATACAGGTGTCGTGAACGTAAATAAAGTTAAATAAAATGTTTTGGACGTGAAATATATTAAAGGTTACGTGAGGAATGGATCACAAGTCTCGTTTCGTTGTCGTCGTCTAAACACATTGTTATTTGATTATGGAATTGTTTATATAAGTTATATTTAAGGAATGTGTGTCATAAAATGACAAAGGTTGATAAAATGTAACTTATAGTTTAGTGATTTAATGAACGTAAAATGGAAATGAAAATAATGATAATCCATAAGATGATGGGATCATGTTTAACGTTTACCACATAGTTTGATAATTTTGATAAGCGATTCGGTTAGTCGCTTTATTATTATTGAAATTCCAGCGACCATTCCGTGCAAAGAAGTCTTCATGTTCAATTATTGTTTACAACATGAACTAAGGCTACGTCAAGGCTATGTTCCTATTGTAAATGAAAGTGATTACGATAAAATTGGCACGTTGCAAGTGAATAGTTATGTAACACGGTTAACACATAAGTATATATTATTGTTTTAAGTCCTTGGAAACTTACGGGTTGTTACAGCTGTCAAAGCGGACAATATCTTGGTTGCGACGGGTCTAGGTTGTTACATTACGGCATCCGAATGCGTTGGGATCCCGATCCGACCTGTTTGTACCGTATTGATTGATGTAATACAATACACCTGCGATACAGGCATATCTGTGACACCCCCAACCCGTAAAGGTCGAGATATCACTATTATAGATATCAAATTAAAAACGTCCTTCATAAATATAGCAAAGACCAAAGGTTCAAAGAAAAACATTCACAATTATTCCAAGGGAAATCTTAATTAAAGTTTTATTCAAAATAGTAAAATACTTAAAGTCTTGATGTCACTCACTCTCATCCCTGAGCTCCCGGATTTCCCTGATTACCTGGAATAAGAACATAGCAAACACACAAAAAGAAAATATGGTTGAGCCAAAAAGTTGCTCAGTAGCAGAAGAACAATAGTAAAACAAATGAAGAGAGTAAGCGAAAGTAAATTTCCAAAACAAGGCATGTAATTGAATGGAACTTGAACAAAACATATAAATGAATTTAACAGATTGTGTAACTGAACCCATAACTAAAAAAATCTACACGATGATCAATCAAAAAAAATAGTCGTGTAACATATAAAGAAGTACCCATAGAGCCAGAACAGAGGTGTACATAGCTAGCTAGGCTAATGTACGAGTAGAGACGGCGTGTGTGGCATGCACACGTTAATCCACCCCCCCCCCCCAGAACATATAACATATCACAAAACGAGGATCGATCCATACGGCCCTAGTCCGCCACCGGATTTCTGCCGGATTCTCTTGGTGCGATTTTTCTGCTAGGTTTTGAACCTCACCCGAGCTTGTTTCTCCGGTAAGTTTTTCAAACCCCTAGCGCTTGTCTCGTTGAACCTCGGTGTCTCGAGCAGTTGTTCGACACGAACCGACCGTTCAAGATCTAAACACTGTTGGTTTAGATCAAATCATAATACGATTATGATGATTAAATAAATTGTTATATTTATTTATCACTATATTTAAATAAAATCAATATATATATATATATATGTATATCTCGATATATATACATATACATATATCTAGTGTTTGCGTGTTGGTCGATTAGATCCTGTTGTTGTCTGTGACGCCCACTTCCAGACTTGGCTCCAGAAGGGGTCACTAATCGGATTTACTCATGAACACAAGGTAATAACAGAGATTACTAAGCAGCGGAAATTTTAAACTTTTATTTAATTGCCAAGCACTACAAAGTAAGAGATAATTTACATAAGAAAATACTAACTATCATTACGTTTTATTGCTATAACTATGCCAGCTTGCCAACACCCTCCTTCCGTCCGATAGCTTGCCCGTCTAATCCCTTATCACCAGGGCCTTCTCATAACTAGTCGAAGTCTCACCCTGACCTGACATACATACATTTTTGGAAAAGGTCAGCTTACGCTGGTGAGTTCTATATTTTAAAAGCTTTACCTCGGCATGAGGTTTAAAACCCTTGGACCTGCAAGATCCCTTTTTCACAGACATTTATCAAGTATAATATATATCACAATTATACAACACATAATATTCCTTAACAGGAAACACCCCCATTAAAACCATTTATCCCGCTATCCCTTCCTACAACCCCAACAATTATTACCAGTGTAAACCCTGCTAATGTATAAGCAGAGAAACCATCTTTGCGGACTGCCGAGTTTACCCCTTTAGGGTATTCCCTATAACGGTCAGTTGTCTCGCTTTCCCTTATTTGCAAACTGCCAAGTTTACCCTTCTAGGGTATTCCCTGTAACGGACAGTTGCACCACCTTCCCCTATTTGCTAACAGCCGAGTTTACCCTTCTAGAGCATTCCCTATAACGGACGGTAGCTTTTTCCCCCTTCTATTTGTAGTGGTCTCTAATCCCTTTGAGCAACACTATCTCCTAACTTCCCCCCTGTACTACTACCTGCCCCTAGTTAAATATCCAAGTGACTTAAGATTATTAGTAAACAGTGATAAGGTCTTCATATACTGCAACAAGTGGACATCCCCCAATTTACCGTTGGTGTATGTATACAAGGCGTATCCTCCACACTTCTGATATACCGGGTAACTAATATTATTATGCTTATATATAGGAAGTACCAGCGGCGTATCCACCACATAATAATAAAGTGAATGTATCACCTGTTCTCATATAATCATACATATTCACTATAACGTTTACTAATAGTTCCTTTATCCCTTGACTATCTAATTTCGAAGCAAATATAACACATATCATATCATAGTCATTATAATTACGTTATAACACGTACAATGATTTAATATCATTTTCATAACATATCATATATATATATATATATTTCTATATATATTATCCCAAAAGCCTTTTAACAGTTTATCAATTCAAGATATTTCACGTATATGCATTTCCACAACAGTCCACATATATATATATCAATTCAATAACAATTTAACAGTTCAATATACCCATTAACAATTAGCACCTAGTAGTTTGATATATATATATATATATTCATTCACAGGTAATTCAACAGTTTAACACTTCAATAGTTCGGATAGGCAACATTTCAGTTATAAATCATTTAAATGCATTTTATAACATTTGTATGTATATCAGCCCGAAAACATTTAAAACATTTAAAATATTTAGGAGTGGGCTCATAGAACTCACCTTATGTCTTTAACTCGTTACACGAACGGAACTTCCGCAATGATTCCCGATTTAACCTAATTTGCGTATCGTATGGCGTTAACGCAAGGTTTTATACAATAAACACTTCCTATGTTTATTTTAACATCTTATTATCTTAATAATATTCAATTATTAAGTTTATCCCTTTTTAAAGGTCAAAGTGACCAAAATGCCCTCTAGGCAGTTATCCTTTTCTTTTAATGATAATATGAAGACGCGCATTCCTATAAGTAGACACTCACTCCGGGATCGCCCAGTGTTGGGATGCCATTGCCCAGATGGGATGGCGACACCCCCGCTATTGCCAGAAACCCCAGTGTACAGGTGCCTACCCTTCCGGTCCGCGCGAACCTCTAATATCCGATTAACTCGGTATTTTAAATATTTTATTATTTATCCATTTTAAGCCCATATATACTTAATATATATATATAAATATGTTATCATATCAAAAATCAAGTCCCCATACCCTCCGGATTATTTTATATTAAATATTCATATTCCGAAACCCAAATTTCCCATTTTTCTCGTTTCTATAGCAAAACTCATTTTTATTCAAAACCGTCTTAGGGTATTATCCATTATAATATTTTATAATATCCTTTAAAATGGCAAAGCTTAATTCAAAACCACTTACTCGATTTGGGCAGAACAACGACATGAAAACACTAATTTTTGACCCGTTTACAAAACCTTAACCAAACCTTTTCCAATTGTGAAATAAACTTAGGGCTTTCTTAAAACACATTAAATTAGGATTACCTACAAAAATTCAGACCCTAATTCCCACCCGATCACCCGATTTTATCAAAACAAGCTCAAGAACCCTAATTTTTGCATAGTTTTAGAAAGCATACTTAGAGATCGATTTAGCAAAAACTGAGATAGGTTATTTTAGATCATACATAAATATGCTCGGCTGCAGAAATTCGGATCCAAAGCTTTAGCCGTTTGGGAGAATTGAGCCAAAGAAGAAGCTGCGTTTTCTAGGGTTTTTAGATGGTTTGTGGGTTGATTTCAGTGAATTCGTGCAGATTTATGTCGAATTGAAGGTGCTATTTATAGCCTTAGGCTGCGCCTAAGGGTTCTACACGTGCCCCAGTGACCCAGCAAGCCAAAACGACACGTAAATGCTCGAATCGTGATCTGCAAGTCTGACTAACGTGGCAAAAATCGGATAAAATCAAGAACCTGGTCGCTGTATGGCTCGCGTATCGCGCCGTGGGGAGGGGGGGCTGAGCGATACGCCTGGCTACTTTCACATAATGACAGTTTTGGTCCCTGTGTTTTATATTTACATTTTAAGCCCCAGATTTCTACGAAACTGATATTTTATGCACCGAACTATTATAAAACATGTTAAATAAAGTTTCTAAGGCTCGGGACACTCTCGATGATATACGTATACATACGTATATATTTTTATATATTTATATATATATTTTTCATTATTTACACTTTTGGCCCCTCAAACTTTATAATACACATCATTTTATGTACCAAATCACTTTAGGACATTATTATAATATATTATAAGTCTCGGGGTACTTATAAAAGTTATAGATACGTATAATATCCGTAAGTATTCATAACTTTAAATAAATTACAGTTTTAGCCCTTTAACTTTTATCTTTTGCATATTAAGCTTCTAACTTTCGATGTAACTACCGTTTTACATCTTATGACCTTCCTAAACATGTTTCTAACATTCTTGAAGGTTCGGGTCATATATAATAATGTATATACATATATATATTTGTGTATTTCCATAATTTACACTTTCTACCCTTCTATTTTCTTGTTAACTATCTAAGCATGCATTTTTCACACGTATAACTATCCAAACACGTATTTCCACATATATATTCATCAAATGAATATTTTACATTCATTCATACTATACTAATGTATTTCAATATCATGTAATCGTGTAAAGTCATATTTGTCCGGCTATCATTTATATCTACCGTATAAACGTTTAGCTACGTTTTTCATGCTAACATCATATATATCAATTATCTTTGATATAAAACACGTATAATTTCATTTTCTTAATTCATTTTACCAATCAACACGCGTATTATTCATGCAATACTATCTTTTATCGATTTATTACCCGGTAATGGGTAAACATGCATTATTCAAATGTTTTAACACGTTTAGCTCTCTAACACATATATCATGTGTATTAATCATATTGATCACGTATTTCGGGATGTTACAACTCTATCCCCCTTAAATAAGGTTTCGTCCCGAAACCTGCTCCGTTTACGAATATCTCATCAGCGAGATATCCTTAACTTACCCCTTTCTTTTCTAGGTTGATTTAAGAATCTAACCTAGGCATTCATAACACTTTACTATAGGAACTATCTTGCTCCTAATCCTTCCTTCTAATTGCGATTTAGGAACGCAATACGTATTTCTATATACGATAACCCGTCAGTTAGAATGCTTCTATCGAAAGATGTTATTTCTAACTCGTTTGCTTCAAACTGCAACGATTCTTCAGTTGACATTTCAGCTAACTTTTGGAAGAACGCGTCTCCGCGAGTCTTCTAATGCTCCAGTCTCGCCCTTTGTATACGTCGAACGTTTATTTACACTTGCATAACTTAATCTTCATTCTTGATTTCCAATAGTCTTTCATTTGCTTACTAATAAGTGATTTATATTCGTAAATTCTACTGGTTTGTTTTCCACAGTGACCCGTACTATCTACTTACACGAGACTAACTCTAGTCCACTTCTCGTTGTATCTCAGGTGTATATATATAAGATGTACCAGCGGCGTATCTACCACACCTTTGATACAACCAGAGGTGTACTAGTCCTAGCCTAGTGTAAGATGACATTACTATTCTAACCACAACAAAGTCAGTATAATTTATGACTATTTATTACTTACTTTCAATAAACTAGTTGGACATCTTGATTAATGCTTTCATTTCCTGAGTGTAAACACTACCGCTGCAAGCTTCAAAATTCTCGGATGATTTCTAACGTTTAACGTTCATTCTTCTAAGGCAGTCATAATCTAAAGGATTCATAATCCTAACTAACGGCCTATCAAGCAATTCGTAAAACCATTCGATAGAACTCATAATAACGTTAAAGTCATAACACGTATTCAAGCAACCTATTTATCGAGAAATGTACCTGAGGTCACATCAGGTCCTTCGATAGCAGTTAGGTTGTAAACTTTACTTTTGGCTCCTGAAGCTGGAACTGATCTTAATGGCATCGGGTTCCTTATTATCTTAGGGCAATTTGCTTTAACATGCCCCGGGCTCCCACACTCGTAGCATTTCTTATCTTCCGGACAGCTGTTAGCGTAGTGTCCTTCTTTTCCACACCTATAACAACTCGTTGGTTTTACCCAACACTCTCCGTGATGATATTTGTCACACTTACGACACTTAGGCTTGTCGTTCTTGGAATCTTTCTTCAGCTTCTTGTGAAATTCTCGGTTATTCTTCTTTGAACTTTCTCCAGTCTCTGAAATTTTTCTCTTAGGTTCTCCCGGTCTCCCTTCGTCGCCATATTCTTCTTCATAAACCATAGCACTAATATCAATTGCTTCTTGGTACGTCCTTGGAACATGAGGCCTAACTATCTTCCTTACAGCAGCAGGAAGGGCCTGAACGTATCTCTTCACCTTCTCTTCCTCGGGTGTCACCAATCTTGGCACTAACCTTGCCATCTCGTCAAACTTGCTCGTGAACTCTTGATGGGTCATAGTACCTGCTTCTAACTTCAGAAAGTTAACCTCGATCCTCTCCAGCTCGTGTCTCGGGCAAAACTTGTTCATCACTAGCGTCTTCAAGTCATTCCACCTCATAGTAGCAACAGCTTGCTCGTCTCGGGATTGTAGAATCGAGTCCCACCAAAATAGTGCTTCTCCTTTGAAGGAATGGGCTGCATACTTCACCGCTTGATCTGGACGACACTCACTAATACCTATTACTGCTTCCATCTCTCGAATCCAACGAACAGTCGAACCTGCATCTCTCTTCCCTTCGAATGACGGAGGCCTGCATCCACTAAACGATTTGAAAGAACATCCGTGATTGGCATTTCCTACATCTTCAGCAGCATCACCATTTGCTCCTTCGGCTCCAGCTCCGTTTGCACCTCCACCAGCAGCTCCATAAAGTTGAGCGATCAAATTAGGCAATGCCGCCTGAAACATTTGATTTACTTCTGCCGCCATTGCTGCCCTTTGCTCGTTTGTAAAGACGTTATCTCTCGCGTTATTCTCTCGTTCGGGATTCGTACGCGTACGTCTTCCAGCACCGGTTGCTCTGCCGGCACCTCTACCTCTACCACGTTCGCCTCTTATCATCATCATCCTATATTCCAGGTGAGTGACATTTCAGAGTTTATGTGACGTAAAGTCCCCAAACTTTTGAATACATGATAACCAGATAAGTACCGGTACCAAAGCAATTATATAGTTATGATGTGTTCAAAAACCCAGTTACTTCCATCACAATCCTTCTAAGTGTCTACTCTTCTTTATCCGTCTACCGGTAACTCTAAGTTAAAACCGGTTCTTCAAGTCATCTCGCTCCCTAATTATACCGTCTCATAATTTCTCTGTACTTGGACATACAATAGTTAGGACCTAGGGTTTGTTTATGTGGCTAATACCAAATTGCAGTAGCTAATTGCAATCCGGTCTTTTCCACACTTCACATACTCTAGATGCTACTTACTATGTCCCTAATGCATTCTCGTTTCTACGGGCACAAGCTATCCTGGCTGGCATCTATATTTTCCTTATCTCATCCTACTTTGTCTTTCCAGAGTCCTAGTTTAAGTCTAGATACTGCATTAGTATCTAAATCTCTTAAACCAAGGCTCTGATACCAACTTGTGACGCCCACTTCCAGACTTGGCTCCAGAAGGGGTCACTAATCGGATTTACTCATGAACACAAGGTAATAACAGAGATTACTAAGCAGCGGAAATTTTAAACTTTTATTTAATTGCCAAGTACTACAAAGTAAGAGATAATTTACATAAGAAAATACTAACTATCATTACGTTTTATTGCTATAACTATGCCAGCTTGCCAACACCCTCCTTCCGTCCGATAGCTTGCCCGTCTAATCCCTTATCACCAGGGCCTTCTCATAACTAGTCGAAGTCTCACCCTGACCTGACATACATACATTTTTGGAAAAGGTCAGCTTACGCTGGTGAGTTCTATATTTTAAAAGCTTTACCTCGGCATGAGGTTTAAAACCCTTGGACCTGCAAGATCCCTTTTTCACAGACATTTATCAAGTATAATATATATCACAATTATACAACACATAATATTCCTTAACAGGAAACACCCCCTATAAAACCATTTATCCCGCTATCCCTTCCTACAACCCCAACATTTATTACCAGTGTAAACCCTGCTAATGTATAAGCAGAGAAACCATCTTTGCGGACTGCCGAGTTTACCCCTTTAGGGTATTCCCTATAACGGTCAGTTGTCTCGCTTTCCCTTATTTGCAAACTGCCGAGTTTACCCTTCTAGGGTATTCCCTGTAACGGACAGTTGCACCGCCTTCCCCTATTTGCTAACTGCCGAGTTTACCCTTCTAGAGCATTCCCTATAACGGACGGTAGCTTTTTCCCCCTTCTATTTGTAGTGGTCTCTAATCCCTTTGAGCAACACTATCTCCTAACTTCCCCCCTGTACTACTACCTGCCCCTAGTTAAATATCCAAGTGACTTAAGATTATTAGTAAACAGTGATAAGGTCTTCATATACTGCAACAAGTGGACATCCCCCAATTTACCGTTGGTGTATGTATACAGGGCGTATCCTCCACACTTCTGATATACCGGGTAACTAATAATATTATGCTTATATATAGGAAGTACCAGCGGCGTATCCACCACATAATAATAAAGTGAATGTATCACCTAGTTCATCATATAATCATACATATTCACTATACACGTTTACTAATAGTTCCTTTATCCCTTGACTATCTAATTTCGAAGCAAATATAACACATATCATATCATAGTCATTATAATTACGTTATAACACGTACAATGATTTAATATCATTTTCATAACATATCATATATATATTATATATATATATATCTATATATATTATCCCAAAAGCCTTTTAACAGTTTATCAATTCAAGATATTTCACGTATATGCATTTCCACAACAGTCCACATATATATATCAATTCAATAACAATTTAACAGTTCAATATACCCATTAACAATTAGCACCTAGTAGTTTGATATATATATATATATTCATTCACAGGTAATTCAACAGTTTAACACTTCAATAGTTCGGATAGGCAACATTTCAGTTATAAATCATTTAAATGCATTTTATAACATTTGTATGTATATCAGCCCGAAAACATTTAAAACATTTAAAATATTTAGGAGTGGGCTCATAGAACTCACCTTATGTCTTTAACTCGTTACACGAACGGAACTTCCGCAATGATTCCCGATTTAACCTAATTTGCGTATCGTATGGCGTTAACGCAAGGTTTTATACAATAAACACTTCCTATGTTTATTTTAACATCTTATTATCTTAATAATATTCAATTATTAAGTTTATCCCTTTTTAAAGGTCAAAGTGACCAAAATGCCCTCTAGGCAGTTATCCTTTTCTTTTAATGATAATATGAAGACGCGCATTCCTATAAGTAGACACTCACTCCGGGATCGCCCAGTGTTGGGATGCCATTGCCCAGATGGGATGGCGACACCCCCGCTATTGCCAGAAACCCCAGTGTACAGGTGCCTACCCTTCCGGTCCGCGCGAACCTCTAATATCCGATTAACTCGGTATTTTAAATATTTTATTATTTATCCATTTTAAGCTCATATATACTTAATATATATATAAATATGTTATCATATCAAAAATCAAGTCCCCATACCCTCCGGATTATTTTATATTAAATACTTGGGTGTCCCGTTGATTTCTTCTCGTCTTCGGTACAGTGATTGTCATAGCTTGGTGGAGGCGGCTGATAATAGAATTGGGAGTTGGAAGAATAAATGCCTTTCGTTTGCTGGCCGGGTGCAGCTTGTTAGCTCTGTTTTGTCTGCCATGCATATTTATTGGGGATCTGTTTTTTTGCTTCCGGCCTCTGTTACGAAGGAGTTAGAAGCCAAAATGCGTGGTTTTTTATGGTCCCAAGGAAAACTTACGAAGGGAGCTGCAAAAGTGGCCTGGAGTGTGGTGTGTGCGCCTAAAGCTGAGGGTGGGTTAGGTATTCGTCGCATTCGGGAGATGAATATTTCTTTGCTTTCGTCGCATATTTGGAGCATTGTGACCAACAGGCCGTCGTTATGGGTGAGATGGGTTCACATTCACAGGCTGAAAGGTCGTACGATATGGAATTGTAAGAAAGTTGCTAATTGTTCGTGGGGCTGGCGCAAACTCATGCAGCTCAAGACTTTATTTCGTCCTCACATAAGGTCGATAATCGGGAACGGTCAAGACACGTCGGCTTGGTTTGACTATTGGAGTAATATTGGGCCGCTGGGTGAGTTTATTTCTCCTAGAAGCATTCATAGTGCCGGGTTTAATTTAGAATCAAAGGTGGCGGACTTAGTTTCCTCTGGTACTTGGACTTGGCCCTCGGATTGGCTTGTAAAATTTCCTACTCTCCACGACATGCAGCTGGTGAGTTTAAGGGATTGTCGTGACAAGAGTGGCTGGCATGCGAATGGGACCATCAACAAGTACTCGACTACTGCTGTGTGGCATTCGATCAGAACTGTGAGGGCGGAAGTCCCTTGGTTGCATGTTGTGTGGTTTTCTGCATGTATTCCCAAACATGCGTTTGTGCTTTGGCTGGTGGTGCAGGAGAGACTTCGTACTCAAGATAGAATAAGGGCTTGGAATATCAAAAAGGGGAACTTGAATATGATGTGCTGCCTCCTGTGCCATGCAGATAACGAGACTCATAACCATTTATTCTTTGAGTGTTCTTTTTCTCAGGTTGTTTGGCGAAGGGTCTGCAAAAAAATTGCGAGGACTGATTTTCATATGGAGTGGACAAGCACTATTAACAAGTTGTCGGCTGAAGCAAACTCAAAACGTATTAATATTGTGATCAGTAAGTTGGCTTTATCGGCGACGGTTTATCACATTTGGAAGGAACGGAATGGGAGATATCATGAGGAGTGCAAAAAACGTCCGGAGGAGGTGTTCCAACATGTGTGTGATGATGTTCGATACAAGCTGATGGCGCTCAGGTGGCGGAAGTGTGTGGCCGTTTCCAAAATCTTAGCAGATTGGGACATTGTTGATGACAAGATTTCGGATGATGGTGGCTGAGTTGCTGTTTGTCTTTCTTGTCTTTTTGTTGCTAGGGTAGCCTAGGTGTGTCTCTTGGTTGTTCCATTTGTTTTTGTGTGATACTCTTCGGGGGCATGTCCCTGTTTGAGAACTAGTAGAGACTCTCTCTACTACTTGTATTGTTTGTGTGGTTGTTTATATATATCACCGGGGTAAAACCCTTTACCCAAAAAAAAAAAAAGAAACCCTAATTTCCTATTTTTCTCGTTTCTATAGCAAAACTCATTTTTATTCAAAACCGTCTTAGGGTATTATCCATTATAACATTTTATAATATCCTTTAAAATGGCAAAGCTTAATTCAAAACCATTTACTCGATTTGGGCAGAACAACGACATGAAAACCCTAATTTTTGACCCGTTTACAAAACCTTAACCAAACCTTTTCCAATTGTGAAATAAACTTAGGGCTTTCTTAAAACACATTAAATTAGGATTACCTACAAAAATTCAGACCCTAATTCCCACCCGATCACCCGATTTTATCAAAACAAGCTCAAGAACCCTAATTTTTGCATAGTTTTAGAAAGCATACTTAGAGATCGATTTAGCAAAAACTGAGATAGGTTATTTTAGATCATACCTAAATATGCTCGGCTGCAGAAATTCGGATCCAAAGCTTTAGCCGTTTGGGAGAATTGAGCCAAAGAAGAAGCTGCGTTTTCTAGGGTTTTTAGATGGTTTGTGGGTTGATTTCAGTGAATTCGTGCAGATTTATGTCGAATTGAAGGTGCTATTTATAGCCTTAGGCTGCGCCTAAGGGTTCTACACGTGCCCCAGTGACCCAGCAAGCCAAAACGACACGTAAATGCTCGAATCGTGATCTGCAAGTCTGACTAACGTGGCAAAAATCGGATAAAATCAAGAACCTGGTCGCTGTATGGCTCGCGTATCGCGCCGTGGGGAGGGGGGGCTGAGCGATACGCCTGGCTACTTTCACATAATGACAGTTTTGGTCCCTGTGTTTTATATTTACATTTTAAGCCCCAGATTTCTACGAAACTGATATTTTATGCACCGAACTATTATAAAACATGTTAAATAAAGTTTCTAAGGCTCGGGACACTCTCGATGATATACGTATACATACGTATATATTTTTATATATTTATATATATATTTTTCATTATTTACACTTTTGGCCCCTCAAACTTTATAATACACATCATTTTATGTACCAAATCACTTTAGGACATTATTATAATATATTATAAGTCTCGGGGTACTTATAAAAGTTATAGATACGTATAATATCCGTAAGTATTCATAACTTTAAATAAATTACACTTTTAGCCCTTTAACTTTTATCTTTTGCATATTAAGCTTCTAACTTTCGATGTAACTATCGTTTTACATCTTATGACCTTCCTAAACATGTTTCTAACATTCTTGAAGGTTCGGGTCATATATAATAATGTATATACATATATATATTTGTGTATTTCCATAATTTACACTTTCTACCCTTCTATTTTCTTGTTAACTATCTAAGCATGCATTTTTCACACGTATAACTATCCAAACACGTATTTCCACATATATATTCATCAAATGAATATTTTACATTCATTCATACTATACTAATGTATTTCAATATCATGTAATCGTGTAAAGTCATATTTGTCCGGCTATCATTTATATCTACCGTATAAACGTTTAGCTACGTTTTTCATGCTAACATCATATATATCAATTATCTTTGATATAAAACACGTATAATTTCATTTTCTTAATTCATTTTACCAATCAACACGCGTATTATTCATGCAATACTATCTTTTATCGATTTATTACCCGGTAATGGGTAAACATGCATTATTCAAACGTTTTAACACGTTTAGCTCTCTAACACATATATCATGTGTATTAATCATATTGATCACGTATTTCGGGATGTTACAACTCTATCCCCCTTAAATAAGGTTTCGTCCCGAAACCTGCTCCGTTTACGAATATCTCATCAGCGAGATATCCTTAACTTACCCCTTTCTTTTCTAGGTTGATTTAAGAATCTAACCTAGGCATTCATAACACTTTACTATAGGAACTATCTTGCTCCTAATCCTTCCTTCTAATTGCGATTTAGGAACGCAATACGTATTTCTATATACGATAACCCGTCATTTAGAATGCTTCTATCGAAAGATGTTATTTCTAACTCGTTTGCTTCAAACTGCAACGATTCTTCAGTTGACATTTCAGCTAACTTTTGGAAGAACGCGTCTCCGTGAGTCTTCTAATGCTCCAGTCTCGCCCTTTGTATACGTCGAACGTTTATTTACACTTGCATAACTTAATCTTCATTCTTGATTTCCAATAGTCTTTCATTTGCTTACTAATAAGTGATTTATATTCGTAAATTCTACTGGTTTGTTTTCCACAGTGACCCGTACTATCTACTTACACGAGACTAACTCTAGTCCACTTCTCGTTGTATCTCAGGTGTATATATATAAGATGTACCAGCGGCGTATCTACCACACCTTTGATACAACCAGAGGTGTACTAGTCCTAGCCTAGTGTAAGATGACATTACTATTCTAACCACAACAAAGTCAGTATAATTTATGACTATTTATTACTTACTTTCAATAAACTAGTTGGACATCTTGATTAATGCTTTCATTTCCTGAGTGTAAACACTACCGCTGCAAGCTTCAAAATTCTCGGATGATTTCTAACGTTTAACGTTCATTCTTCTAAGGCAGTCATAATCTAAAGGATTCGTAATCCTAACTAACGGCCTATCAAGCAATTCGTAAAACCATTCGATAGAACTCATAATAACGTTAAAGTCATAACACGTATTCAAGCAACCTATTTATCGAGAAATGTACCTGAGGTCACATCAGGTCCTTCGATAGCAGTTAGGTTGTAAACTTTACTTTTGGCTCCTGAAGCTGGAACTGATCTTAATGGCATCGGGTTCCTTATTATCTTAGGGCAATTTGCTTTAACATGCCCCGGGCTCCCACACTCGTAGCATTTCTTATCTTCCGGACAGCTGTTAGCGTAGTGTCCTTCTTTTCCACACCTATAACAACTCGTTGGTTTTACCCAACACTCTCCGTGATGATATTTGTCACACTTACGACACTTAGGCTTGTCGTTCTTGGAATCTTTCTTTAGCTTCTTGTGAAATTCTTGGTTATTCTTCTTTGAACTTTCTCCAGTCTCTGAAATTTTTCTCTTAGGTTCTCCCGGTCTCCCTTCGTCGCCATATTCTTCTTCATAAACCATAGCACTAATATCAATTGCTTCTTGGTACGTCCTTGGAACATGAGGCCTAACTATCTTCCTTACAGCAGCAGGAAGGGCCTGAACGTATCTCTTCACCTTCTCTTCCTCGGGTGTCACCAATCTTGGCACTAACCTTGCCATCTCGTCAAACTTGCTCGTGAACTCTTGATGGGTCATAGTACCTGCTTCTAACTTCAGAAAGTTAACCTCGATCCTCTCCAGCTCGTGTCTCGGGCAAAACTTGTTCATCACTAGCGTCTTCAAGTCATTCCACCTCATAGTAGCAACAGCTTGCTCGTCTCGGGATTGTAGAATCGAGTCCCACCAAAATAGTGCTTCTCCTTTGAAGGAATGGGTTGCATACTTCACCACTTGATCTGGACGACACTCACTAATACCTATTACTGCTTCCATCTCTCAAATCCAACGAACAGTCGAACCTGCATCTCTCTTCCCTTCGAATGACGGAGGCCTGCATCCACTAAACGATTTGAAAGAACATCCGTGATTGGCATTTCCTACATCTTCAGCAGCATCACCATTTGCTCCTTCGGCTCCAGCTCCGTTTGCACCTCCACCAGCAGCTCCATAAAGTTGAGCGATCAAATTAGGCAATGCCGCCTGAAACATTTGATTTACTTCTGCCGCCATTGCTGCCCTTTGCTCGTTTGTAAAGACGTTATCTCTCGCGTTATTCTCTCGTTCGGGATTCGTACGCGTACGTCTTCCAGCACCGGTTGCTCTGCCGGCACCTCTACCTCTACCACGTTCGCCTCTTATCATCATCATCCTATATTCCAGGTGAGTGACATTTCAGAGTTTATGTGACGTAAAGTCCCCAAACTTTTGAATACATGATAACCAGATAAGTACCGGTACCAAAGCAATTATATAGTTATGATGTGTTCAAAAACCCAGTTACTTCCATCACAATCCTTCTAAGAGTCTACTCTTCTTTATCCGTCTACCGGTAACTCTAAGTTAAAACCGGTTCTTTAAGTCATCTCGCTCCCTAATTATACCGTCTCATAATTTCTCTGTACTTGGACATACAATAGTTAGGACCTAGGGTTTGTTTATGTGGCTAATACCAAATTGCAGTAGCTAATTGCAATCCGGTCTTTTCCACACTTCACATACTCTAGATGCTACTTACTATGTCCCTAATGCATTCTCGTTTCTACGGGCACAAGCTATCCTGGCTGGCATCTATATTTTCCTTATCTCATCCTACTTTGTCTTTCCAGAGTCCTAGTTTAAGTCTAGATACTGCATTAGTATCTAAATCTCTTAAACCAAGGCTCTGATACCAACTTGTGACGCCCACTTCCAGACTTGGCTCCAGAAGGGGTCACTAATCGGATTTACTCATGAACACAAGGTAATAACAGAGATTACTAAGCAGCGGAAATTTTAAACTTTTATTTAATTGCCAAGTACTACAAAGTAAGAGATAATTTACATAAGAAAATACTAACTATCATTACGTTTTATTGCTATAACTATGCCAGCTTGCCAACACCCTCCTTCCGTCCGATAGCTTGCCCGTCTAATCCCTTATCACCAGGGCCTTCTCATAACTAGTCGAAGTCTCACCCTGACCTGACATACATACATTTTTGGAAAAGGTCAGCTTACGCTGGTGAGTTCTATATTTTAAAAGCTTTACCTCGGCATGAGGTTTAAAACCCTTGGACCTGCAAGATCCCTTTTTCACAGACATTTATCAAGTATAATATATATCACAATTATACAACACATAATATTCCTTAACAGGAAACACCCCCATATAAAACCATTTATCCCGCTATCCCTTCCTACAACCCCAACATTTATTACCAGTGTAAACCCTGCTAATGTATAAGCAGAGAAACCATCTTTGCGGACTGCCGAGTTTACCCCTTTAGGGTATTCCCTATAACGGTCAGTTGTCTCGCTTTCCCTTATTTGCAAACTGCCGAGTTTACACTTCTAGGGTATTCCCTGTAACGGACAGTTGCACCACCTTCCCCTATTTGCTAACTGCCGAGTTTACCCTTCTAGAGCATTCCCTATAACGGACGTTAGCTTTTTCCCCCTTCTATTTGTAGTGGTCTCTAATCCCTTTGAGCAACACTATCTCCTAACTTCCCCCCTGTACTACTACCTGCCCCTAGTTAAATATCCAAGTGACTTAAGATTATTAGTAAACAGTGATAAGGTCTTCATATACTGCAACAAGTGGACATCCCCCAATTTACCGTTGGTGTATGTATACAGGGCGTATCCTCCACACGTCTGATATACCGGGTAACTAATATTATTATGCTTATATATAGGAAGTACCAGCGGCGTATCCACCACATAATAATAAAGTGAATGTATCACATGTTCTCATATAATCATACATATTCACTATAACGTTTACTAATAGTTCCTTTATCCCTTGACTATCTAATTTCGAAGCAAATATAACACATATCATATCATAGTCATTATAATTACGTTATAACACGTACAATGATTTAATATCATTTTCATAACATATCATATATATATATATATTTCTATATATATTATCCCAAAAGCCTTTTAACAGTTTATCAATTCAAGATATTTCACGTATATGCATTTCCACAACAGTCCACATATATATATCAATTCAATAACAATTTAACAGTTCAATATACCCATTAACAATTAGCACCTAGTAGTTTGATATATATATATATATTCATTCACAGGTAATTCAACAGTTTAACACTTCAATAGTTCGGATAGGCAACATTTCAGTTATAAATCATTTAAATGCATTTTATAACATTTGTATGTATATCAGCCCGAAAACATTTAAAACATTTAAAATATTTAGGAGTGGGCTCATAGAACTCACCTTATGTCTTTAACTCGTTACACGAACGGAACTTCCGCAATGATTCCCGATTTAACCTAATTTGCGTATCGTATGGCGTTAACGCAAGGTTTTATACAATAAACACTTCCTATGTTTATTTTAACATCTTATTATCTTAATAATATTCAATTATTAAGTTTATCCCTTTTTAAAGGTCAAAGTGACCAAAATGCCCTCTAGGCAGTTATCCTTTTCTTTTAATGATAATATGAAGACGCGCATTCCTATAAGTAGACACTCACTCCGGGATCGCCCAGTGTTGGGATGCCATTGCCCAGATGGGATGGCGACACCCCCGCTATTGCCAGAAACCCCAGTGTACAGGTGCCTACCCTTCCGGTCCGCGCGAACCTCTAATATCCGATTAACTCGGTATTTTAAATATTTTATTATTTATCCATTTTAAGCTCATATATACTTAATATATATATAAATATGTTATCATATCAAAAATCAAGTCCCCATACCCTCCGGATTATTTTATATTAAATATTCATATTCCGAAACCCTAATTTCCCATTTTTCTCGTTTCTATAGCAAAACTCATTTTTATTCAAAACCGTCTTAGGGTATTATCCATTATAACATTTTATAATATCCTTTAAAATGGCAAAGCTTAATTCAAAACCATTTACTCGATTTGGGCAGAACAACGACATGAAAACCCTAATTTTTGACCCGTTTACAAAACCTTAACCAAACCTTTTCCAATTGTGAAATAAACTTAGGGCTTTCTTAAAACACATTAAATTAGGATTACCTACAAAAATTCAGACCCTAATTCCCACCCGATCACCCGATTTTATCAAAACAAGCTCAAGAACCCTAATTTTTGCATAGTTTTAGAAAGCATACTTAGAAATCGATTTAGCAAAAACTGAGATAGGTTATTTTAGATCATACCTAAATATGCTCGGCTGCAGAAATTCGGATCCAAAGCTTTAGCCGTTTGGGAGAATTGAGCCAAAGAAGAAGCTGCGTTTTCTAGGGTTTTTAGATGGTTTGTGGGTTGATTTCAGTGAATTCGTGCAGATTTATGTCGAATTGAAGGTGCTATTTATAGCCTTAGGCTGCGCCTAAGGGTTCTACACGTGCCCCAGTGACCCAGCAAGCCAAAACGACACGTAAATGCTCGAATCGTGATGTGCAAGTCTGACTAACGTGGCAAAAATCGGATAAAATCAAGAACCTGATCGCTGTATGGCTCGCGTATCGCGCCGTGGGGAGGGGGGGCTGCGCGATACGCCTGGCTACTTTCACATAATGACAGTTTTGGTCCCTGTGTTTTATATTTACATTTTAAGCCCCAGATTTCTACGAAACTGATATTTTATGCACCGAACTATTATAAAACATGTTAAATAAACTTTCTAAGGCTCGGGACACTCTCGATGATATACGTATACATACGTATATATTTTTATATATTTATATATATATTTTTCATTATTTACACTTTTGGCCCCTCAAACTTTATAATACACATCATTTTATGTACCAAATCACTTTAGGACATTATTATAATATATTATAAGTCTCGGGGTACTTATAAAAGTTATAGATACGTATAATATCCGTAAGTATTCATAACCTTAAATAAATTACACTTTTAGCCCTTTAACTTTTATCTTTTGCATATTAAGCTTCTAACTTTCGATGTAACTATCGTTTTACATCTTATGACCTTCCTAAACATGTTTCTAACATTCTTGAAGGTTCGGGTCATATATAATAATGTATATACATATATATATTTGTGTATTTCCATAATTTACACTTTCTACCCTTCTATTTTCTTGTTAACTATCTAAGCATGCATTTTTCACACGTATAACTATCCAAACACGTATTTCCACATATATATTCATCAAATGAATATTTTACATTCATTCATACTATACTAATCATATATTTACATGTATTTCAATATCATGTAATCGTGTAAAGTCATATTTGTCCGGCTATCATTTATATCTACCGTATAAACGTTTAGCTACGTTTTTCATGCTAACATCATATATATCAATTATCTTTGATATAAAACACGTATAATTTCATTTTCTTAATTCATTTTACCAATCAACACGCGTATTATTCATGCAATACTATCTTTTATCGATTTATTACCCAGTAATGGGTAAACATGCATTATTCAAACGTTTTAACACGTTTAGCTCTCTAACACATATATCATGTGTATTAATCATATTGATCACGTATTTCGGGATGTTACATTGTCACTTAGTTTTCACGTTTAATTTATTTATGTATTTACTTATACGTTTCTGCACTCTGATTTAATTAATGTAATTAAATAAATATAATTGTATCCGGTAATACAATTAGTAAAACGGGTTTTAGTAAAAATTAAAATTACTACCCGTGACCCGAATACCACTGGCAAATCCCAACATAACTCACCTTAGGGTGCACAACAACAAGAAATCAAATAGCAGGTCGTGTGTAATTCACCAAGCATCTAATGAGCATATATACGTAAGTGTGTGTTCAAGCAAATGTGACTTGGTCTAGAATGACGATAAATAATAAATGAGATCAAAGGACGATACGCGACAAAATCATTATGTCAGAGCGAGTGAAAGGTAGCTTTTAACCTCAGTTATAAGGATTATTAGAATACGACGGAAAATACATTATAGACAATTAATATATTTTCATGAAATCAAGTAACAAAATATATGTTAATAATATATATAAGTACATATATCCCCAAGTGTAAAAAATGTCTTAGTTCACAAAAATATACAATTTACGTATGTATATTTTACATAGATAATGAAACCTCTAAAATTGTTCACTTTGTAATTCCCAATATTCATATTCTATAAAATCACCAATTGCACAATTTGTATATCTTTACTACCTTATAAACCATTTCTTTTCAGTGGCAAAGTTGTAATATCAGACTCTCTTACTTTTAAAACCCAACTTTTCCAGTTCCATCTTCAACCTAATATCTTTACCTAACTGAACGAGAACAGAAACCTAACCTTCTCAGTTGCCGGCAACTTGCATAGCAGAGAGATGGGACGGAAAAGTTAGAGTTTGGCCGGCAACTTGCATAGCAGAGAGATGGGACGGGATTCTTGGCGCTCATTCACGATTTCAAATTCTTGGCGCTCATTCACGATTTCGCCCTCACCCTATAAATCTTGCCGTTCCATCACACTCTCATCTCACGATTTCTTACTCTCGATTCTGATTTTGGTAAGATTTCTTGATTCTGATTTTGATGTTTCTCGAACTGGTTGTTCATCTCACGATTTCTTACTCTCGATTCTAACTGGTTTGTGCAACTGTTGATTTCGATTTGTTCCTCAAGATTCTCGATTCCGACTTAAACAGGTTAGTTGATTTCGATTTGTTTGTTTGTTTGATCATGTGAGTACCTTGCGATTTGTTTGTTTGTTTGTTTGTTTGATTTCGATTTGTTTGTTTGTTTGATCTGATGAGTTCGATTTGTTTGATCTGATGAGTTCGATTTGTTTGTTTGTTCGATTTGTTTGTTTGTTTGTAGTTGATTTCGACTGTAAACTGCTGCACATATTTTTGACACTAAAACAGCTCTTAGAACACCTATTATGTTTTAAGCAAAGAATTTACATGAGTTCATAAGTGATTTTCAATGTTTAACATCCTACATACCTAACCGGGTCAACTTGAAAGTTTGTTGAAGATATTGGAGTGAAACATATCCTAAATATCAATTCAATGAACACAAAGATCATAGCAGCCAAATGAAAGGGGGCAGGGTTCCTCACTGTATTTTGGTAGGGTCACATTTTTAGGCAATTTTTTGAAATGACAGTAACTTTCAGGCAATTTTTTGAAACAAAAGATGTCTTGACATCTAAAACATAAATAGTACAACAGATTAAAAGAAGACTTCAAAATCCTAAAGAAAGCACAAGGTCTGATGCAAAAGTGAAGGCTTGAGCTCAATATTAATGAAGAGACCAAAACACTCCATCAAGTCTTTACTAACAAAGGTTTTTAGAAGCTAGCTAATAAGGTGTTTGAAGCAAAGAAAAAACTACAAACAGTTTACATAGAAATATGTATTTTCATCCATTTCGAACAAACAAACAAACTTCCGTTTATATTCAGCAGGTCACAAAACCATTTGACCCGTTTGAATCAATGATCTCATTTTAAAATGGGTCCATGTTTGGATATGTGCAGTGACTACAATTAGTATTATCTTTGTCTATTTGTGCTTAGGGTTCATGTTTTGATATGTGCATATCTTTGGTCTATTTGTGTCCAAATGTATTATTTAAAATCAAAACAGCCTTTAAAGAGGAAAATGGAAGTCATAAAAAGAGTTTAAAAATCAGAAGTAACATTTAAAAATCAGCCTTTCAGAATATGTAAACATGCTTTGTAAATGAATACCATAATCTGCTATTGGTAAAATATGTTTAAAAATAACAAATGATCAGAAGTAACATTTAAAAATCATAAATTCTTTCAAAAGGCAAACTGATAATCATAACAAATAGTTAAGAAATGTATGATGGTTTTATGTAAAAATATCAACAACATCACCTCAAAGCATTTCCATATACATTTAATATGGCCAAACCAGCAATCCAGGTTGATACATGTGTTCATTGAGGGTCTGATGAGTATGTAACAGGTATACGGGGGTGGGGGGTGGGGGGGGGGGTAGCGTTCAGTGTCTTTTAAGATGTAGGTTTGGTGACTAATGAGTCAAAATGGTTTGGGTTATAAATGGATGTCTTTTCTTGTTGGGTTGCACTGTCCCAGCCATGGATAACCAGAGTTGATTTAAGAATCATAATATTACAGCCTCATTTGTAAAACGTATTTATTTATGTAATCAAATATGGTCATTTGATTGGCCTACTCTAAATCTATGTTTAACAACCCCATGAATGGCTTCTGATGCATAATCAGCCCCTATTTGTTTAGTGACTTTAGATTGTTAGAAGTTATAAATGGAATAAAGGGATTCAATTATTTTGTGATGGTGGAGGTGGAGGTGGAGAGTAGTAGAGTACTATTGTATTGAAGTGTAAATATGTTTCTCAACTATATCTTGCGACTCTTAAATGCTTTAAGATAATACATTTTATGTGTCTTTTATGTAACACCACCACAATCAAAAGGTACGTAGCTCACATTCTTCATTGTTCATTTCTTACAAGATGATGCATAGACAGAAAGAAAAAGAGAAGGAAACAAAAGAGTTCTCACTAATATTATTTCTTGAAATCTATGGTAATGTGGTTTATTAGTTAATAAGTTTTTCCTGCTTCAGGTTTTTTATTTGAGTTTTCAAGTTTTAATCATATAAATATTTTTTTCATGTTGATGTTGACGTTGTTCTTTTTTGTTGATATTGATTTGTAGGTGTTATATGTTATATTCGTTTTATGTTGGCTTCTATTTGAAGGTTTGTAAATGTAAGTTGAGATAGGGGTAGGCAATGTTAAAAGGTTTTGTAATCCAACAATCCCAAAACAATCCCATGTTTTGGGGTGAAATTCTCTTAGTTGTTTATCATTAGATAAATCTATTATGCTGCCTTCAATTTCGTATTTGGTGTTGGTGAATTCTCCATGCTAGGGTCTAGGTGGTGGTGATTTGTGCTATCCTACAGGGTTGGGTTACATCCTTAAGTTGCAGCGGTTGGCTACGAAGAAGGTTTGAACCACCTCTTTGGTTCTCTGTGGTTTTTTTTTTCAATGCCAATTCATTTTTTATTTCTATGTAGTTGATGTTAATTCAGGATTTCAACTTAATCTGATGACTACGAGAAGTACTTCACAACATTACATGCCATGAATATGTAGAATTTCGGTTGACAACATACACGAAACTGGAGTCGCAAGTTCCCTTTGATCATGAGTCCTCTACCCAAGCCAGTGATATATTTATTAACTAAACATGTCAGATTTAGAAAATGGGTGTTATTTAGTTTGGTGTAGCGTATATTTGATGTATTAATTGCTTTCGATTTCTTAAACTTTCAGTTATGCTGATGCGAGTGGAGCAGCAAATGACGTCTACGAATTTGTAAGTTCAGTTGGTTGATAATCAAGAATATAATTCAATTATACTGTTGAAGAAGGGAAGTACAAGAAAACATCCAAGTTGTTGTAAAACACTGAAGATTTACTATGCTTTGGGTGCAAAGTTTTTCCTTTTTCGTTATGACATCAAAGATTAACTATTGTCATACATCTTTGTCAATGATATGATTCGTAATCTTTAAGTCTACTATTGTTAATCATCTAATGTATATGTTCCAAATTACAATTTGTGTAATTCTTTTATTTTGCAACAACAACTTGCTAATAGAAAGCCATTGAAATGGAAGTAAGTTTAAAATCTTTACTTTAAAGTTTAATCTCTTAATTGTGTATCTGCTTTTTACTTTTTATATGAATCATTTTTTCTTTTTGTCCAATCCCCATTTTAAAAGTCAAACCTTTCACTTAAAATAATTTTTTTTTTATCTTTTCTCTCAAACCTGGTATATTGTACTTTATGTTTGGAAATTAAAATGTTTGTTTTCATTCTTTTAGGAAAATTGAACTTTAATAACCCATTATCATCTATTAACCGATATTAATTCAAATTTCATTTTTACTCTACAATAATCCAGTGTTTAAACATGTTGGAAAATTACAAACCGTTGATAATTGGTCACTAACATGACATGCTTTTATGAGTGAGCTCAAACACAGAGGTTGTTTTAGGTTTTTTGTATGTTTTGATGTGATAAAGAATTTTTTTTCAATTTTAAATGAATTTTGTGTTTGGTTGGTTGTTTTTTGAAAGGATGTGTAGGGCCTTCTCCCTAATATTTACGAAACTTGAAATTCTTTTACACTTTGTAGTTTGTAACTTAATGCCTCCGTGAGGAACTATTGATGTTTTTAGTATGAAAACATTTATTTTACTAAATTTAAGAAACTTGTGAGTTGAGTTTACTAATTTTAAATCAGTTTGTTCGTACTCCCATCCGTTCGTCCCGTTCTGATTCGCACCCCTTTTGACATGATACATTGATATCGGACTTTATCAGCGTTGGTTGATTATCGTTGCAACTGAGCGCGTAAACAGAAGACAAATAACGCGCTATAAATTGTTACTCGCTGCAACGCGCGGGTACCCCACTATCTTAAAACTCTTTTAGTTTTAAATTACTATGTTTGTGACCAATATTTATTTCAATTCGGCTGTTTGCTATTATTTGTTTGAATTCTACAAGGGTAGATAAGCTAAATCGATGATACAAATGAGAAAACCAATATACGTACATTCGAACATATATCACGAGGGTATGGATAAACGAACAAAAATCAAGTACTGCGTTCGTTGTTTCCCAAATGAATTCCCAAACTGTTGTGTGGCCATAACGAGCGAACTAATGACGAATAATGATTATGTACTGACCGCCGCAACGCGCGGGTAAAGTACTAGTATGAATATAAACCATAACAAATAACCAATTATATATATGTATATCTTTATTATTATTATTATTATTATTATTATTATTATTATTATTATTATTATTATTATTATTATTATTATTATTATTATTATTATTTCAAAATGAATTATGTGTTAAATCGAGATAACGAGATAATTAAATTTACAACCCAATATCCAAGCCTACGGGAACAAAACATGGCAAGGAAATGATTTGGTGAAGGTTTTAGATGATTCTATATTCAAAATATATCAAAAAAAAAACAAAAACAGAAAAAATGGAGGTCATCAGGTTCGAACCTGTGACCTTTGCTTCATCAGGGATGGTCCAAGCCATTAGGGCAGAGTCTCATGATGTTCCAAAGTCGCCGAGGAATTTGTTAAAGCTAAACAACTTTAAGGACTTGGAATATGATAAAAACAAAAGATAAAAATGTTGTGGCCGGGTCTGGGCTGTTACAGATGGTATCAGAGCCAGTCGTTGGCCAGTGTGCCAGCGAGGACTCTGGTCCCCTAAGGGGGGAGGATTATAACATTCCACATTAGTGGGGAGGAGAACTAAGCATCGCTTTATAAGGGTGTGGAAACCTCCCCTACCAAGACGCGTTTTAAATCCATGAGGGGCGGATGTTTGAGGGCATGCCGGCTGTCAAAGCGGACAATATCTTGGTTGCGACGGGTCTAGGCTGTTACATTACGACATCCGAATGCGTTGGGATCCCGATCCGACCTGTTCGTACCGTATTGATTGATGTAATACAATACACCCTGCGATACAGGCATATCTGTGACACCCCCAACCCGTAAAGGTCGAGATATCACTATTATAGATATCAAAGTAAAAACGTCCTTCATAAATATAGCAAAGACCAAAGGTTCAAAGAAAAACATTCACAATTATTCCAAAGGAAATCTTCATTAAAGTTTTATTCAAAATAGTAAAATACTTAAAGTCTTGATGTCACTCACTCTCATACCTGAGCCCCCGGATTTCCCTGATTACCTGGAATAACAACATAGCAAACACACAAAAAGAAAATATGGTTGAGCCAAAAAGTTGCTCAGTAGCAGAAGAACAATAGTAAAACAAATAAAGAGAGTAAGCGAAAGTAAATTTCCAAAACAAGGCATGTAATTGAATGGCACTTGAACAAAACATATAAATGAATTTAACAGAATGTGTAACTGAACCCATAACTAAAAAAAATCTACACGATGATCAATAAAAAAAAAATAGTCGTGTAACATATAAGGAAGTACCCATAGAGCCAGAACAGAGGTGTACATAGCTAGCTAGGCTAATGTACTAGTAGAGACGGCGTGTGTGGCGTGCACACGTTAATCCGTCCCCCCCAGAACATATAACATATCACAAAACTAGGATCGATCCATACGCCCCTAGTCCGCCACCGGATTTCTGCCGGATTCTCTTGGTGCGATTTTTCTGCTAGGTTTTGAACCTTACCCGAGCTTGTTTCTCCGGTAAGTTTTTCAAACCCCTAGCGCTTGTCTCGTTGAACCTCGGTGTCTTTAGCAGTTGTTCGACACGAATCGACCGTTCAAGATCTAAACACTATTGGTTTAGATCAAATCATAATACGATTATGATGATTAAATAAATTGTTGTATTTATATATCACAGTATTTAAATATAACAATATATATATATATATATATATATGTATATCTCGATATATATACATATACATATATCTAGTGTTTGCGTGTTGGTCGATTAGATCCTGTTGTTGTCACTTAGTTTTCACGTTTAATTTATTTATGTATTTAAATATATGTTTCTGCACTCTGATTTAATTAATGTAATTAAATAAATATAATTGTATCCGGTAATACAATTAGTAAAACGAGTTTTAGTAAAAATTAAAATTACTACCCGTGACCCGAATACCACTGGCAAATCCCAACATAACTCACCTTAGGGTGCACAACAACAAGAAATCAAATAGCAGGTCGTGTATAATTCACCAAGCACCTAATGAGCATATATACGTAAGTGTGTGTTCAAGCAAATGTGACTTGGTCTAGAATGACGATAAATAATAAATGAGATCAAAGGACGATACGCGTCAAAATCATTATGTCAGAGCGAGTGAAAGGTGGCTTTCAACCTCAGTTATAAGGATTATTAGAATACGAAGGAAAATACATTATAGACAATTAATATATTTTCATGAAATCAAGTAACAAAATATATGTTAATAATATATATAAGTACATATATCCCCAAGTGTAAAAAATGTCTTAGTTCACAAAAATATACAATTTACGTATGTATATTTTAAATAGATAATGAAACCTCTAAAATTGTTCACTTTGTAATTCCCAATATTCATATTCTATAAAATCACCAATTGCACAATTTATATATGTATATAAACCATAACAAATAACCAATTATATATATGTATATCTATATTATTATTATTATTATTATTATTATTATTATTATTATTATTATTATTATTATTATTATTATTATTATTATTATTTCAAAATGAAATTATGTGTTAAATCGAGATAACCAGATAATTAAATTTACAACCCAATATCCAAGCCTACGGGATCAAAACATGGCAAGGAAATGATTAGGTGAAGGTTTTAGATGATTCTATATTCAAAATATATATAAAAAAAAAAACAAAAACAGAAAAAATGGAGGTCATCGGGTTCGAACCTGTGACCTTTGCTTCATCAGGGATGGTCCAAGCCATTAGGGCAGAGTCTCATGATGTTCCAAAGTCGCCGAGGAATTTGTTAAAGCTAAACAGCTTTAAGGACTTGGAATATGATAAAAACAAAAGATAAAAATGTTGTGGCCGGGTCTGGGCTATTACAGATGGTATCAGAGCCAGTCGTCGGCCAGTGTGCCAGCGAGGACTCTGGTCCCCTAAGGGGGGAGGATTATAACATTCCACATTAGTGGGGAGGAGAACTAAGCATCGCTTTATAAGGGTGTGGAAACCTCCCCTACCAAGACGCGTTTTAAATCCATGAGAGGGGGATGTTTGAGGGCATGCCGGCTGTCAAATTGGACAATATCTTGGTTGCGACGGGTCTAGGCTGTTACATTACGGCATCCGAATGCGTTGGGATCCCGATCCGACCTGTTCGTACCGTATTGATTGATGTAATACAATACACCCTGCGATACAGGCATATCTGTGACACCCCCAACCCGTAAAGGTCGAGATATCACTATTATAGATATCAAATTAAAAACGTCCTTCATAAATATAGCAAAGACCAAAGGTTCAAAGAAAAACCTTCACAATTATTCCAAAGGAAATCTTAATTAAAGTTTTATTCAAAATAGTAAAATACTTAAAGTCTTGATGTCACTCACTCTCATCCCTGAGCCCCCGGATTTCCCAGATTACCTGGAATAAGAACATAGCAAACACACAAAAAGAAAATATGGTTGAGCCAAAAAGTTGCTTAGTAGCAGAAGAACAATAGTAAAACAAATGAAGAGAGTAAGCGAAAGTAAATTTCCAAAACAAGGCATGTAATTGAATGGAACTTGAACAAAACATATAAATGAATTTAACAGAATGTGAAACTGAACCCATAACTTAAAAAATCTACACGATGATCAATCAAAAAAAAATAGTCGTGTAACATATAAGGAAGTACCCATAGAGCCAGAACAGAGGTGTACATAGCTAGCTAGGCTAATGTACGAGTAGAGACGGCGTGTGTGACGTGCACACGTTAATCCGTCCCCCCGAGAACATATAACATATCACAAAACTAGGATCGATCCATACGCCCCTAGTGGCCTAAGTACTACACAATCACTTAATAGAGACGCCGTGAGTATTTTTAAGCACTCTCACGAAAAATGCCTCATCATTTACGCCCATATGACGGATCAGAAATGCTCAGGTACAGGGTAACAAACATATATGTTCAACAACTTAATGGAACTAGTCTAAAGGAACATGCTATAATGAGTACAAGTATTATAAGTGTACTGCATGCTACGACTATATAATTTCTAATAATCAGAACTTATAGCATAATAACTTTTAACAGAACATTTTACTTATCCAAACATACCAAAAGCGGATCGGAGGCGTATAAAATGCCAAAGGCCAAATGGGTCGTAACCCGGAATAGAGAAAAGATATTAAAAATGAAAAGGGACGGAATCCATACCTTAGACAAAAAGCAAAGCAAAACAAAACATCCCGGTCGTCTTTAGCGATTACATGAACCTATTTTTTTATTAGAAATGAATTAGATTTATACAAATTCAATGATGTGTGTGGCCAGATTATATTGAGGGATTTAGGACCCTTTCCCATTTGTTAACAACTACTTCGAAATTTGACATGGCGTTTACACTCTTCAACCTACTTTCAGGTTACTGTTTTGATATATCAGTAATTATTAACTAAAAAAAACTTTCATGTATGTGCATTTATGTTAGTCATATGTGATTAGTTTAGTGTATGTTATGTAAATGTTTAATTATGTAAATGTCTAATTAAGGTGTGGAGGTTACTTAATTTATCATGGTATCAATAGCCAGAGGTTTCTAATCCCTTCCCCTCCCATCTCTTGTGCTTCCCCTTCCTTCTTCCTATTCGTCTCCTCCTCCCCTTGCCTGTTTCCGATCACCTCTTCCTTCCTTCTTGCTGCCATGGCTTCATCTTCTACAGATTTGAATCAACTATCGAAATTCAATTCTGCTTTCCATTCCCTCCCCCTGCGATTGTCCCCCACGAATTATGTCCTATGGATGAATCATATGGTTGCGCAATCTGAGTACCAGGATCTGTCCGCACATATCGATGGCACACCGGTTCCCCCTGAAACCGTTCGTGAAGGTGACAAAGAGGCTCCCAATCCAGCCCTCACTACCTGGAAATCGGATGAAAAGAAAGCGGTGGTGTTGCTCCATAACAGCCTCAGCGAAGAGGTCTTTCCCGATGTCGTCGGGTATTCGACCGCTCGGGAGAAGTGGCAGGCCCTTGCCGCCATTTATTCCGATGCCTCTATTGAACGTGAACAGAACATAAAAGATCAGTTGCATTCGCTGACCAAGGGAACTGAATCCGTTGCAGATTTTGGCCGCCGGTTCAAGGCCTTAACTGATCAATTGGCTGCGATCGGTAAGCCAATGTCGGAACCTGACAAGACCCACGCATTTTACAGGGGTCTGGGACCAAGCTTAATTTATCAATTTAGAATGCACGAGTTCATTAGTTGACCATGGAGGCTTAATGCACGAGTTCATTAGTTGACCATGGAGGCTTAATTTTTAAGAACATATATTTAAATGAGAGCATAAAGGAACAATGAGCAGATGCATGCTATCCCCACCAAAATAAAGTTTTAGCCAAAGAAATTGATATAACATTAACTCATTAACTAAGGCAATACAGTATGAAAACAGAGGCTGAAACCGTTACTTCAAATAGTCAAATGGAGATAGCTTGAAGCAATAACTCGGAGCCTTCAATAGAATTCAATGGAATGAGATGGTAAGGGTGTAAGATGGGTCGGGTATTCCGAACAAGAACAAGTCAATCTCATAACCAATTTGTGAAACGATTTCAACAATAACAAAACAAGTTGAACGTTACCTAAATAGTCGAACACGAACCAAGTGAAGAACTTGATAATAGCAGTGGCGTAATGCGGGCTTACAGCTGAAATTGCTATCAAGACGTGCAATCCGACCAGTCAAACGCGTGCAACGGGAGACTACGCCCTTGATGCTTACGGCGTTCTATTGGTAAAATCTGCTAGTGAAGACGTGAACTGCGGAGACTACCGGAAGGTGACGGGTTGCCGGTGGTGGTTAGTCCGCAGGACCTTCAAGGGAACACTGGTGATTACCGATTAGGTGGTGGTTGTGGGCGGCGATGAAGGGTTTGAGGTAGGAGGCGGCGTTCGCGATTGAGATTTTGAGGGGTTTAGGATCGAGATCGAGAAAGGATTTCAGATGTCTATGGTGATCGATTGAAGCCAGAGATATCCAATTTCTTAGTCGATTTGTTAGGTGCAGAAGACAGACTCCGCTTTGAGCTTCAATGGAGACGGAGTTTACAAAGTGGAGATTGAAGCTCAATTTTCTTTTTACTCTAAAGTCAAAATTCATATCTATATAATCAGATGAATGGATATGGCATTTCATTCGGTATTTTATTTTATTATAATTATTTTTTGAATCATAATTTATTATAAGTACTATTATTTATTCGTTTTTTTTTCGGGTATTACAATTCTACTCCCCTTAAAAGAAATTTTGGCCTCGAAATTTGCTACGTACAGATAACCGGAAACATAGGAAAATAAATTCAGACATTCAAAACACATACTTTCAGAATCCAACGTATAAACAAATACTTAAAGGCCAAAAAAAATAGACGTACTAAACGCAAAAGACTCTTATATGGAATACTAACGCGTGAAGAGATCAGGATATTGAGAATGAATTGAATCTTCCACTTCCCATGTGGCTTCTCGTTTAGAATGATTCTTCCATAGAACCTTAACGAACGGAATAGTCTTGTGACGCATAACACGTTCTTGTCGACCAAGAATAGCTTCAGGTTCTTCCTCGAGAGATAAGTCTTCGTGAACGAGATGGAGCGGATAATTCACGACATGAAGCGGATGATAATTATACCCTCTCAGAAGAGATACGTGAAACACGTTATGCACATGCGAAAGTTGAGGCGGTAAGGCTAAACGATATGAAGCTTCTCCAACCCTATCCAGAATTTCAAATGGTCCAATGAACCTAGGGCTGAGTTTTACCTTAATACCAAATGACGAACACCTCGGCAAGGCGAGACTTTCAGAAATACACGGTCACCATCATTAAACTCTAATTCACGACGATGTCGGTCTGCATAACTCTTTTGTCTACTTTGTGCTTCTTTTAGTTTTTCTCGGGCAATACTAACTTTTTCATTTGTAATTTGAACTAATTCGGGTCCTTCAATCATCCTTTCACCAACCTCTTCCCAATATATAGGTGCTATACACTTACGTCCATATAGTAACTCGAATGGTGCCATATCAATACTAGCTTGCCAACTATTGTTGTAAGCAAATTCAACCAAGCAGAGATACTCGTCCCAGTTCCCTGTCCATTCTAAGGCACAAGCTCGTAGCATGTCCTCGAGTGTTTGAATAGTGCGCTTTGACTGGCCGTCAGTTTGAGGATGAAATGCAGTACTAAACTTCAGCTTAGTGCCCCACGCTGCTTGAAAGCCTTTCCAAAAAATGAGAAGTAAAACGTGGGTCTCGATCTGACACAATAGAAGAGGGGTGCCATGAAGCCTTATGATCTCCTGAGTAAATACCTCAGACAATTTACTAACTGAAAATCCTTCTTGAATCGGAAGGAAGTGAGCAGACTTCGTTAACCTATCGATAACAACCCATATAACATCGTTTCTTTTGAAAGTATTTGGTAACCCTGTTACAAAATCCATGGATATTTCATCCCATTTCCATACAGGAATAGGTAGCGGCTGAAGCAAGCCACTAACTCTCTGATGCTCGATCTTAACCTGCTGACAAGTAAGACATCTACTAACATACCTAGCCACATCCTCCTTCATTCCACTCCACCAAAAGTGTTGCCGAATATCCCGATACATCTTTATAGATCCTGGGTGTATAGAAAATGGTGAATTGTGTGCCTCAGCTAATAACGATTCTCGAAGAGTGAAATCATTTGGCACACACAATCGTTTTCCACACCAAACTACTCCATGTTCATCAACCCTGAATTCTGATTGTTTACCAACCTCAAGATTTTGCAGGATAGCCCGAAGCTCACCGTCATATTGTTGTGCATCTTTAATCCGAGAGATGAGGTCAGGCTCTATCAGAAATTTAGCGAGATACCCGCCAGTCCCGCCAGTATGAAAACCAATACTCAATCGACTAAGATCAAAAATTATCTGAGGCTGTAAACAAAACGAAGCTATTGATCCCGTGTTCTTTCGGCTAAAAGCATCAGCTACTACGTTAGCCTTCACTAGATGATACTGAATATTGGCATCATAATCTTTCAATAACTCTAACCACCTTCTTTGTCTCATGTTTAATTCTTTCTATGTGAAGATATATTTCAAACTCTTGTGATCAGTGAAGATGTTACAAGTCTCTCGATATAAGTAGTGGCGCTAGATTTTCAACGCAAAAATAACGGCAGCGAGTTCAAGGTCATGAGTCAGATAATTAACCTCGTAAGGTTTAAGCTGTCGAGAGGCGTAAGCAATCACCTTGCTATGTTGCATCAATACGCAACCGAACCCTTTCTTAGAAGCATCACTATGATTCTGGTATCCACCCGTGCCCGATGGAAGTGTCAGAATAGGGGCAGAAACCAGTCTTTTCTTCAATTCCTCAAAACTCTTCTCTTTCTCCTCATTCCAAGAAAACTTAACCCCTTTCCTCAATAATTGCGTGAGGGGCAGGGCGATGATGAAAAATCCCTCTACAAATCTGCGATAGTAACCGGCAAGGCCAAGAAAGCTTCGAACCTCAGAGGCAGATGTAGGTCTAGGCCATTTAGTGATTGCCTCTACCTTAGTTGGATCCATAGTAATACCGTCTGCAGAAACGACATGACCCAGAAAAGCTACTTGGCTTAGCCAGAAATCGCACTTTGAGAATTTAGCATAAAGCTTCTTCTGACGTAGAGTCTCGAGCACAATACGGAGATGGTTTTCATGTTCCTCTGTACTCCGAGAATATACCAAAATTTCATCGATAAAAACTATAATAAATTTATCGAGACACTCACGAAAAACTCTACTCATCAAGTCCATAAAAACTGCCGGGGCGTTGGTTAGCCCAAACGGCATGACCAAGAATTCATAGTGACCATATCTAGTACGAAACGCTGATTTAGAAACATCTGAATCGTTGATCTTTAGTTGATGATACCCAGACCTTAGATCAATCTTGGAAAAACACTTTGCACCCTGGAACTGATCGAATAAGCCGTCAATACGAGGTAGCGGATAACGATTTCGGATGGTGATCTTATTTAACTCGCGATAATCGATGCAGAGTCTCATAGAGCCGTCTTTCTTCTTCACGAACAAGACCGGCGCGCCCCATGGCGAGACACTCGGTCTAATAAACCCGAGCTCTAATAACTCTTGTAATTGCTCCATGAGCTCCTTAAGTTCCAGAGGTGCCATACGATATTGTGCCTTAGAAATTGGTTCAGCACCAGGCATAAGGTCAATGGTACACTCCACCTCGCGATCTGGTGGAAGTCTAGGTAACTTCTCAGGAAAGACGCCTGGAAATTCAGAAACAATCGGATAATCCGATATACTTGGCTCATCAGATGTTATAGCCTTTACTGAATCTAGGAATCCCGCACAACCATGTGAGAGAAGTTTCTGAGCCTTGAGTGCAGATATGATCTTCAGAGATTTTCGGGGCTGAGTCCCCTGATAGGTAAGTTCAGGACGAAGAGGGTCACCAAAAAGGACACGACGAGTCTGACATTCGATTGTGACGCGGTGTCGAGATAGCCAGTTCATACCAAGAATGACATCAAAGTCTCTCATTTGCATAGGAAGTAAATCCGCATAATAGATAGTCGACATAATTCGGATCGGACAATATTTATTAACATATGATTTAATAGCAGAGTCACCTAAGGGAGTAGAAATCCTTAGGGTATCATCTAAAGCAGTAGGTGCAATCATCAAGTACTTAGAAAATAGCAGAGACACAACAGAATGTGTAGCACCAGTATCACATAAAACACATATATCACGTTTGTCAAAACATAGAGCACCAGAAACCGTACCTGGAGTATTAGCTGCATCATTAGCTGTTAGAGTAAACACCCAACCACCTGCTGTAGACCTAGCAGGTTTCTTCCCATTATCATTCTCTGGACAATCTTTGATCTTGTGTCCAGAACGCCCGCATTTGAAAGATAAGCCTTCGACAAGACAACATGCTCCCCTATGAGGTTTCCCACAAGTGGTGCATGGAGGAACATTGTCACGACCTTGTGGTGGGCTGATTCAATGGTTGAGCATGTGTAGGGGTTGGCTGTATCTGATTGTTAGCTGTCATTGAATTCTGATTTCGGTTCTGATCACGATTCTTCCAATTACGAGTGTGAGGAGTGTTGTTTCGTTCAGATTTGTTTCGGCGGTCTCGGGGTGGTGAAGACTGATTTTTGTTTATCTGAGAGGAAGAGTGCATAATTACCATCCCTGGGTCGTTTACGACTATCATCAGAGAACTTATTCTTTTCCTTCTTATCATTAGCCAAGTTCTTAACCGCATCCACCACTTCATTAATATCCCTGAACTGAAGATTTAAGATAAACTTCCTGTCTCGCTCACATACTGCCCACTTAAAGTTCTCAATCTGTTCCTCAGGTGTGCCTGCAGATGTACCAAGGAAGCTCACCAACCTAACGAATCGTGTCTTGGAATCTATTATGCTTTCATCATTCCTCTGCCTTATATAAGCATATTCTCGACGATATTCAGAGCGGTCAGCAGTAGTAAAGTATTGTTCATAAAATAGTGCCCTAAAAAATTTTCATGTATGTGCATTTAGAATGCACGAGTTCATTAGTTAACCATGGAAGCTTAGGGGCCGTTTAGTTGTGGAAAATGTTTTCTAGTTTTTCATTTCTAGTTTTCTAGAAAATGAAATGAGTTTTCCATCTCTAGAAAACACATGAAATTTTTTGAAAACGCGTTCAAATTTGAAAGATGGAATTTTCATTTTCAAAATTAGAAAACTAGAAAACATGTTCAAATCAACTGTTTTCTATTTGTTTTCTATCTCTACATTTCATTAGATTTCTGTCGACGATGCGGTGGAGCAGACGGCGACGGATGTAACGGAGGAGAGGTCGAGCGGCTGTGCGTATAAACCCTAGAAAATGAACGCCCCTTTTCTTTTGTATATATTTGGAAAACGAAAATAGAAAACAGAAAACAGAAAACAGAAAACAGAAACCAGAAAACTAAAAAAAAGGTGTTTTCCATTTTTAGTTAAAATTTAGAAAACACTATTTTCTGTTTTCCTAGAAAACGTTTTTTAAAAAATACAATTTGAACGCGTTTTCTGTTTTCCTTGTTTTCTTAGAAAACAGAAATGAAAAACACCCATTGTTTTCCACATCTAAACGCGTCCTTAATATTTAAGAAAATATATTTAAATGAGGGAATAAAGGAATAATGAGCAGATGCATGCTATCCCCACCAAAATAAAGTTTTAGCCAAAGAAATCGATATAACATTAACTCATTAACTAAGGCAATACAGTATGAAAACAGAGGCTGAAACCGTTACCTCAAATAGTCAAATGGAGATAACTTGGAGCAATAACTCGGAGCCTTCAATAGAATTCAACGGAATGAATCTAAACGAGATGGTAAGGGTGTAAGATGGGTCGGGTATTCCGAACAAGAATAAGTCAATCTCATAACCGATTAACCGATTTGTGAAACGATTTCAACAATAACAAAACAAGTTGAACGTTACCTAAATAGTCGAACACGAACCGAGTGTAGAACTTGATAATAGCGGTGGCGTAATGCGGGCTTATAGCTGAAATTGCTATCAAGATGTGCAATCCAACCAGTCAAACGCGTGCAATGGGAGACTACGCCCTTGATGCTTACGGCGTTCTGTTGCTAAAAACTGCTAGTGAAGACGCGAACTGCGGAGACTACTGGGGGTTCGGGGGCAGTGGCCCCGAAAAAAAAATTTAGGTAATTAACGGGCTTTTGATCATATTTTTAAGTCAGGATCTAACTAAAAACCATAAAATTTATTCGAGGGGTAGCGGAAAGTTCGTTTCACAGGTAGCGAAATACCGAAAACCAAAAAAATTACACATCGCAGTAAAAGTTCAGGGGTAGCGGGCGCTACCCCTGCCCTTCAAGTAGGTCTGCCCCTGGGTGGTTAGTCTGCAGGACCTCCAAGGGAACACCGGTGATTACCGATCTGGTGGTGGTTGTGGGCGGCGATGAAGGGTTTGAGGTAGGAGCGGTGTTCGCGATTGAGATTTTGAGGGGTTTAGGATCGAGATCGAGAAAGGATTTCAGATGTCTATGGTGATCGATTGAAGCCAGAGATATCCAATTTTTAGTCGATTTGTTAGGTGCAGAAGACAGACTCCGCTTTGTGCTTCAATGGACACGGAGTTTACAAAGTGGAGATTGAAGTTCAATTTTTTTTTACTCTAAAGTCAAAATTCATATCTATATAATCAGATGAATGTATATGGCATTTCATTCGGTATTTTATTTTATTATTATTATTATTTTTTTTTAATCATAATTTACTATAAGTACTATTATTTATTCGTTTTCTTTTTCTTCGGGTATTACAGTATCACCCTTTTGTGATACGGCCTTATTGGCTAAAACACTTAGAAAATTCTTGTTTCCGCATTTTCATCATATTAACAACCGTGCTTCAATTAAGGTTGTTACATCCCCCCCCCCCCCCAATGAATTATGTCTCGGAATTCCTGTTCTAGGGTTATATTCTCCGCATATCAGCTTCTGATTCCTAAGTCAATCCGGACCCCGTAGAGCGCCCCACGTTACCATTACCATAGGAATTCGCTTTCTCCTTAACTTTTCTCCAAAATGTCAATAGGTTGTTCCAAGAAGTGGAGCTTTTCATCAACATGAATATCCTTCAACAGATTTACTAGCGTTTCATCCGTCACACACTTTCGCAAATTTAAAATATGAAACACACCATGAATTTCGCTAAGTTCCTCAGGTAACTCTAATCCATAAGCAATAGTACCAAACTTGTCAATAATTTTAAACGGACCAATATAGCGAGAACTTAATTTCCCATGTTTACCGAATCAAATTAATCCTTTCCAGGGTGATACCTTTAGCATAACCATTCACCCTTTTAAATTTTAAAGGCTTCCGATGCCTGTCCGCGTAACTCTTTTGTATATCTTCGGCAACTTTAAGCCTTTCCTAAATTTGCTTAATCTTCTTAGTCGTTTCTACAACAACCTCTTGTCTATTCAATTAACCTTCACCAACTTTTGACCAGCAGGCTGGTGTACGACACTTTCGACCATACAAAAACCTAAAATGGTGTTGCCTTAATAATCGAGTTATAGCTATTATTATATGATAATTCCATCAGAGGAAAATGCTTATCCCAGCTACCACCGAATTCAATAACACATGCCCTAAGCATATCCTCCAGCGTTTGGATTGTTCTCTCACTTTACCCATCAGTCTAAGGATGGTATGTTGTACTTAGGTCCAATTTCGTTCCAATGGCTTGTTGGAAACTTTTCCAAAAATGGGATGTAAACCGACTGTCCCGATCTGAAACAATTAACAATGGTATACCATGCAACCTAACAATTTTATCAATGTACAACTTAGCCAATCTTTTCGTCGAATAAGTTTCTTTTGTTGGCAAAAAGTGAGCTGACTTAGTCAGACGATCCACGATGACCCATATTGTATCTTTATCATTGCTTGTTTTGGGCAAATTAGTCACAAAATCCATCGTGACCAACTCACATTTCCATACAGGTAGTTCCAAATTTTGCAGATATCCGGACGGTTTTTGATGTTTTGCTTTCACTTATAAACAAATAGAACATCTCCCCACGAATTCGGTTATATTCTTTTTCATTCCTCGCCACCAATAATTTACCTTCAAGTTATGGTACATTATGTCACTACCAGGATTCATCATATACTTTGACTTATGAGCCTCATTGAGAATTGTCTCACGCAATCCTCCATCCTTGGGTATCCATATTCGATTTCCCAATTAAAGTATGCCATCCGACCCCTTGGTCAATCTCTTTTCGATCATGCTTTTTCTTCTTTGTACACTTTAGAACTTTTCAAATGTTCTTCCTAAACTCTCAGGATGTCATCCATTAAACTTACGTGCACGTCTAGCCTCATGTCAAGCACACGAAGTGGCTATAATCTATCCTTTCTATTCAGAGCATCAGCCACCACATTGGCTTTTCGTGGATGGTATCTAATTTCACAATCATAATCCTTAAGGCGAAAACTATGGCTCCCAACTCTAAATCGTGAGTAGTATAATTATTTTCATGAATTTTCAATTGTCTGGATGCATATGGAATAACACCCTTTCTTTGCATAAGCACACATCCTAATCCATTGATGGATGCATTGCAGTAATCAGTGAAATCTTCTGATCCATTTGGCAACAAGAGAATAGGAGCAGAGCTCAACTTTTGCTTCAGCAATTAGAAAGCATCCGTGTGTTTCTGCTTCCATTCCAATTTTGCCTTCTTCTGATTCAGAGTAGTCAAAGGTGTAGCAATCTTTGAAAAATCCTGAATGAATCTCCTGTAGTAACTAGCTAATCCCAAGAAACGTCTTATCTCCGTTGGCGATTTAGGTTATTCCCATTTCATCACAGCTTCGACCTTTGCTTGATCCACTTGAATACCTTCCTTTCTTACCACATGACCCAAAAATTGAACTTCTCACAACCAAAAATCACATTTGGAGAACTTAGCATAAACTTCTCGTTTCTCAACAATTCCAACACCTTCCCTAGATGTTCTCGATGCTCTCTCTCGGTCCTTGAGTAGATCAGGATGTCATCAATAAAAAAATCACAAACTTGTCCAGGTAGGGTTTGCAGACTCGGTTCATGAGATCCATAGTTACTGTTGGTGCATTAGTTAGCCCAAATGGTATAACTGTAAACTCATAATGTATGTATCTTGTCCTGAATGCCGTGTTTAGAAAGTCTTCTTCCCGTACTCTTACATGATGATAACCTAACCTTAGGTCTATCATGGAAATATAATTTGCTCCTTGTAATTGATCAAACAAGTCATTGATCATTGGAATAGGATATCTATTCTTGATGGTCACACAATTCAGATCACGGTAATCTATGCACATTCTCATTGAACCCACCTTCTTTTTGATGAATAGTTCCAGTGCTCCCCATGGTGAGGTACTTGGTCTAATAAATCCTTTATCCAGCAATTCTTGATGTTGACTCCTTTACTCTTGCTTCTCAGAAGGTGCAAGTCTGTAGGGTGCTTTAGCCATTGGTACAGTCCCCTAACACTAACTCAATTAGAAACTTAACTTGTCTTTCTGGCGGAAATCCGGGTAACTCTTCTGGGAACACATCAGCATACTCAGAGACTACTACCACATCTTCCTGTTTCTTTTCCTTAGGAACTTTCACAAGACTAACTAGAAACGCTTGGAAACCTTTCTTCAAACACTTCTCGGCTTTGAGGAGACATATAACCTTCATAGGCTTCGCGGGACAATCTCCCAGAATCATATGTGTATTTCCTTCAGGCGATTCTACCTCACCAACCTTCTTATCACACAGGATTCTGGCCTTATATCTATTTAACCAATCCATCCCTAGGACTATGTCAAACCCGCACAATTGCATTGGCAATAGTTCCAGTTCAAACCTAATTTCATCAACTTTTAACCGGAAATTCCTAGCTATCTCCAGTATACTTATCACCTGACCACTAGGAGTCTCTATCGTATAAGGCCTATCTAACTTATATAAGGGTGCATTCCTCATAGGTATACATGCAGAGGCTATGAAATTTCTATTAGCTCCCGAATCAAATAAAATGCTAACATAATGATCATTAACAGAAAACATACCAAAATGACTTGATCATTATTTCGGGCCACATCGAGGATTACCTTTTGGTGGAGCTTTGTTCTTTTCCCCATCCCTTCTGGCATTCTTCCATATTGGGCAGTACGGCCTTTTGTGCCCTTCTTGGTTACATTCAAAGCAAGTTATTGGCCTTAGGAAATCAATCGCCCCGTGACCTGCTCTGCCACACCTATCACACGTTTTACAATCCTTGGACCAATGGCCCACCTTGTGACAATTCTTAAATTCATTAGGCTTGACCCTTTTGTTACCCTTATCATCACGGTTCTTGTTTCTATCACCGCAACGTCCCTCATCAACCTTCCTCTTGGAGTTTTCAGACGACCTCTTCTTCTCAGATGTTCTTATCCATTCATCATTTATGGTACCGGTCAAATCCATGGCTGATTCCAAAGTGGAAGGCCTAACTGATATCACATCAGCTCTAATTTCTGGACTTAGACCCCAAATAAATATTCGAATCCTCTTTGGTTCATCATCTGCCATATGAGGCACTAAGGTAAGCAACTCATCAAAACGATTAATATAACTCTAGTAGTCTACTCCCTTCATTTCAATATTGAGAAATTTACTCTCCAACCTTTCTCGTTCATTTTCAGAAATGAACTTCTTCATTATTAGTTTCCTGAAATTCCTCCAGTCCATACGATGAGCTCTTTCCCGACCCTTGCTATCCAAAACTGTCTCCCACCAAGCCAATGCATGACCTTTGAAAGAATGTGAAGCAAACCTGACCTTATCGCGCTCAACACAATCACTAATATCTAAAACAACTTCAATTTCATCTAACCAAGTAAGAGCATCAGTCGCACCCTTATCTCCTTTGAACACATTAGGCTTACAAGCCATGTAGGTCTTATAGGAACAACCCTTTTTCATCAATTTTTCTTCCTTGTAGAATACATATTCATTATCACTAAGCTCAACATACTTTCTCCGCTTTTCTTTTACATTTTTCTTCTTCTCGTCACGCTTACTGTGATGATGTGAGTTTGCAGAAGACTCGCTTTGACAGTTCTATCTTCGCGTGTGATTGATGCATTCGAGTTATACTTTGGCCTGCAAGAATTGCCTTTAAATTTATAAACCTAACTCATCTTATAGTAACGCATGCATACATAGGAAAGCGGACCTATCATATGGTAGCACTTAAGAATGACTCAGGGTCGACCTAAGGAAGCAATGGTGTAATCACACTTAACCTAATTAAGATCATTAGGATTCTGTCACTATTCCTAACGACTAGTAGTAAAAGCAAATAGGTAGCAATAAATAAATAAGAGCAGATTTATGAAAACAGAATAATAAAAACATATATCATCTAAGACTGATCACTATTTCAACATTACCCAAACTTGACATTGACATAATGTAACTTAACTGTCTAAGGGAAACAAAGTCGATAGATAATGAGTCTGCAATTATAACCACAACCATAATGAAGTATCCACGAATTAATGTCTTAGTTATAAGGCACAAAACACATGACCTAAGAGCTAGGATCATAGACCAATACTACTCTGAATAATCATGATGGACTAACATATTATAACCCAGTCACATACCATCACACATATGCACTAGACCTAGTCACTTCACTAATATTTTAATCCAAGACATGGTAGCTACGATTCATGACTAACTATAGATACATCAATCAAAATGGACTATTAAACATGCATTATCACCATTTCCTATCTAGGCTCGTTAGAGTTCCTAAACACATATTGGAATTATTAGATAACAACTAAGAAATAGCATTGAATCAACAAGTAGAATACGTTTATCCTAGTAATCAAGGCAAGTACTACTAGGAATGGATGAAACACAACATCCAACAACTCATTTATGATATTCAAAAGGAATCATAAACAGTATACTCAAATCATTATGTCATACGAAAGATCAATGTCAAATCATGGGTAGATATCAAAATAGATCACATTGTCTTAAACAATATCAAGAGAGTTAGCCTCTCATTATGACTAAACTAACTATTACAACAGACATATTGTAGCTAGACATCATTATTAAAGCAAACCGATGGTGATCAGTGGTGGAATCTTTGACTGCAATAATTACTCGAACAATTAGACACATCGTATGAAATGTCTTTGGCCTAAATAATTAGAGACACAAAGACATAACTACTCACATGTGTTTGCATTATCAAGATAGACTAAACAAAATAAGTTTTAAGAAATGAAAATCATTGATAACAAACACTGGACTTCTTTCCTTAGGATTATTCCTTAACAATCAACCGAACTATCTCACAATGTACACTCCACTCAGGCTTTATTTCTGGATAACTAGTAAATAATGTACTAGACATTTTAGTGCTCTCAATTTGCTCACCATGCACCTTCCTTAATATAGGCTTAATAAACGTTCGTAATTCGACTAACATTCTATACTAACTTACAAATAAAGAGGACTTTGGCTAAGGTTTTTGTTGGTCAAGGCAATGGAATTGGATAAAAAGGGGTGTAAAATTGTGTGCACAAGATCTGGTATCTATATGTGAAGCTCTAACTTTTAATAATCGAAGAAGAACCTTTAAACTCATAGATTCTCTTCTAACTTAAGTACATAATTTTTTTTTATATCATCGGCAAAGCATGTCTTTTAGACAACAGTTCTGTCTTTTGGCGGAATTATTCTACTACTACACTAAACCAGATAGTTTCCCAAAAATAATCAGTATAAACGAAAAATAGGCTAAGGCTTAAGGTTAAATGGGGTAATCAAATGAAAAGGGAAATTTAGATAAGAATAACTTAAAGGTTCAAACAAAGAAAATGTTATCCTAGGGTTTGCCTCTATCATATTTGCTTGTTTCGTAAGTCGTAGTGTCGGAACGTATACAAATATCAAGTTTTAGAAGTAGGTCACACGTGGCACACTCTAATGTTATTCAAGAATAAAATTCAAGCTCCTAGTGAGTAGAAAGCTTGTTTAAGGCTCAAAATATCTCACCATGAAAACAGAATGGAAAAAAAGCTTAAGTTTGGTTGATTATCTGGGCTTCCTCCCTCGTACAAACACACTGGAATTGTTGTCTAAGTTTTATAAGGTCTAATCTATCCTAACAAGCAACTTAGGACTTGGTTATGCATAAGGGCCTAAAATACATGTCTAGAGTTGTATAGTAAGAATCGAAGGTGGAAAAAGCTTTGCTTTGGTCCAGCATACAGCGTTAAGAAGTATACTTAAAAGTTGCAAAATATGTTGATAGCTTAAGTTTTAGCAGTGTAAAAAGTTTAGCATGATTTTTTTTTAAAATGTGACAAATTTTAATCAGATGACCAATAAACATTCAAACTATAGGCGAGTCTCCCATCCCCCCACTTATAATCGTACATTGTCCTCAATGTACTTGAGAACACTGCAAAACATAAGATAAAAAGAAAGGGAAAGACGAGCCTGACTGCTGGCGGAATGTAGATAATAGATTTCTTCATTAACCCCAATGGTTGACTTCTCATTCGTTTGTGTACGAGTTCCTTTGTCTTCAATTGATGCTACTTACAAGACTAATAAGAAAAAGAAAAAACATCATACGCAACAAGAAAATAAAAGTATTACCCAAAAATAAATAATAAAACAATCCATCTATTTATTCAATCCATATATTTATTCAATCCATAATAATTATCATTAAACCATAATCCATTAGATATCAAAACAATCCAAAAATAAAATCACAAATGAAGTCTAAACAATTAGATAGATAGATAATAATAATACAGATAAATAGGCTTCATGGTCAAGATCCTTAAGCATCTTCAATGTATGATTCTTTTGAGGAAGAGATCTCACTGTAAGCAGCCTATAGAGTATCCAACCCATGCTGCTATATCCTATCTATCATCACCATTGCACCAATCTTGTCTATCTTCTGTTGAAGCTTATGAGTAGTACGAGTGAGAGTCTTGATCCTTTTTAAAATCTCACCCTCCTTGACTGTGAGCCTAGCACACAGGATGTTGAAGGTTGGCATGGCCTCAACTTGCTTTTGCTTCTATTTGATCTTATCATTATGTTTCATAGGCCTTGCCCAATTCATCCAGGAGGAGCTAGCTTCATTGTTATAATTCCTCACAGGCGTGACACCAGTCATCATACGTTTGCCACATATCTAACAAAAAAAAACAGCAAAGAGATAAAAATATAGTAGATTGAAATTTAAGTGCATAACGACCCGTTAAAGGCTAATTTCGCAAAAAAATTTCAAAAAATTTAAAACTGACCAGAACTTTGTAAGGCCCAAAAATTAGCAGGTTAAGTGCGAATTGGGGATGGGAACTTATTTCCATCCCCACACTTATTCCTTTACAACGATCACGAATAAATTTGAAAAGATTAAATGCGGTGATCGAGTTATCAATGAACAGGAGAGAGTGGCAGGTGTAAAGAAACATCCGAGCCCTCAAGAAGAAAGAAAAATTTTGAAAAAGAAATAACCGAATCATACCTTTCTTGAGTTGAATGTTGAACAGTGGAAGAACATGGAATTCTACTTCTCAGATCGACCAAGGTAGCCTCTGAAGTCTACAATGCGAGTTAGGGTTTATAAATAGCCATCTGAAAGGTTTCTATTTAGAAGACATAAATAGGTTCGTAACAAGCTGTTATGGGGTAACGAGCCGTTTCACCATTTCTTCATAATGGGCCATTGAGTGCTAACGAGCCGTTAGGTCACCCGAAAGTGAATTATTGACAGAGGCTGTTTTCGTGCAATTTTAAGTAACGTTGACCAACCGAGTTACAGAAATACGAAGATAAAGTAATCTCATATGACATATTCAACTGAAATGAAGAATTCGGATAGAACCTTGAAAAATTTGAACACACGAAAGACAAAAACGAAATGAAAGAAATTGGGTTGCCTCCCAAGAAGAGCAAAGTTTTACAGGGTCTTCAGCCAGACCCACCGTTACCTAGATTTTTGAAAGGTAAAGGGTTAAACTCACTTCCTCATCGGGTTGTTCAATCTTAAGATTTTTTTTTATCAAGGATTGGATTAACCAGCTCAGGATTGAGCAAGATAGGAAATGGCATTATCTTCTCAGGAATAATTCTATGAGATATCATAGTCAGATTCAAGGAAGGGAGCGAGTCTTGTGGTATTTCAGAGTGCATATAGCATACAAGCTCCTCCTTGTCTTAGAAAATCAACGCCTTTAGATTTCTTTGTGTTAGCGTGACTGATATTTTTTCATCACCATTTCTGAGAATGATATGACCCATGTCCATATTGATTAACGCTCTGGCGGTTGCCAGAAACGGGCATCCTAGAATCAAAGGATGATTGTTATTAACGAGGACGTCAAGGACAATTAAGTCAATAGGAAAATTGAGATTCTCAATACTACCTAGCACATCTTTAATAATCTCTTTAGAATGAATGTAAAATTGATCGGCCAGTTAAATACTAAGACTTGCTGGCTGCAGCAGACCTAGCTCAATCTCCTTAAAGGTAGATTATGGCATAATGCAAATACTCGAGCCTAAGTCTGCCAACGCATCTAAGGGTGGTGAAGATCCAAACCCGTAGGGAATGATAAAACTACCCGGATCATTCTATTTATCCGGTAGTTCAGGAATTATCTTGGCCGAAGCGACCAAAGATGGTTTCTTATGTTTTGAGGATAAGAATTTAAGGAAGGGCTTGGTTAGAACATAGCCTTCATAAGAAGGCGATATGTCTTCTCCATTAGCGTCGCGTTCAAGGATGAGATCGAGGAATTGTTGGTACTTTCGCTCCTCCTCTATGTCTTCCTTGTGATCTTCATAATATTCCTCCAACTGCTGCTTCTGAAGTGCACGAGATTGATCTCGCAGCTGGGCATGCTTCTTCTCAAGTAGATCTTCCTCCTCATCAACGATGGAGATCATGTTGACACTAGCGTTAGGATTAATCTCTGTGTTGCTAGGAAACTCTCCCTTATTCCTTTCAGATAGGAGATTGACTATTTGCCCTAAGTGTCTCTCCATATTTTGAATGCTCGCCTGCTGATTCTTGATTTCAATACCATGCTTGTTATCAGCATTGAACAAATTCTGGACTAATTTTTCCAACATGTCCAATTTTGATGACTCGCCTTGATTGAGGTGAGGTAGTTGGTAAGGTTGGTTGAAATTGTTGAAATTAGAGTTTAAGTTTCTCTAAGAGTTACCAGGTTGATTTCTATAGTCAGAATTATAAGGTTGGCGATTAGATTGGTCCGAAGGATGACTATAGAAATTGTGTGCTGAGTCAACCTGCTCAGCAAGAGTAGCTGTGAAAGCTAGACATTTATCTAAGGTGTGTGCACTATTGCAAGCATCACAACCATTAGATTTAGTAATCAGGCGATTCATTGGCTCGTAAGGGCCTCAATATTTAAATTAGTGTAGTGACCTCGTCTATGGCATGTACGCTAGGCTGTTTGGAATTGGAAGCCGGACGACCTCTAGAAGGTTGCCAGTCATAGCTGGTGGCAGCTAGACTTTTAATTGGCGTGATGGCATCTGTCAGAGTTCTAATCAGTATTGATCCTCCTAATGAGGAATCAATGTGCATTCGGGTGATATTTCTTGACCCGTTATAGGAATATTGTACTTAGAGGCACTCATCCTTATTATGATGAGGACATTTGCGTAGCAGCCCCTTGTACCTTTCCCATGCCTCGTGTAGGCCTTCCCCCTCGTCCTGGGAAAATGTAGTGATATTATTACAAAGACGAGTGGTTTTAGATAGAGGAAAGAATTTGAGTAAGAATTTCTCAGCCAGCTGATCCCATGTAGTGATGGAACCTGCTGGTAGACTCTTAAGCCAAGTCCTGGCACTACTAGCTAGAGTGAATGGGAAGAGACGGATGTTGATACATGAACCTTGTGTGGTTGTTACTGTTCGAATTGCCAAAAGAGACTGAGTTGACTAGGACATGAACTGGGATCTGAACCGCAGCCGAACTTGATGTTCGGGTGCGTCCGAAGGTGATCCGAACTTGAAGTTCAGATAAGGTTCGGATAGGGTTTGGATGGATCCCAGTTCGGACAGAATTACACAAGTATAAATTCTTTTGTCTTTGTAATTCTTTGTATGTTTTATATCCAGAGTCTATCCAGATCAAGTGTTGAGAGGGGAAGTTCTGTCCATCCTCCCCCGTCCTTAAGCGTTGTATACTCCTTCGGTTTATGTAATCATTCAACACAATATATGACAAAACTTCCGTCTCGATATTATCTACCATAGAATCGATCCGTATATGCATTTTCACCGAGCGGAGTTCTACTTTTTGGTTTCTTTTCCCTCATTCTCTTTAAGTGCATCATTTTCTTCTTCTTTTTCTTCTTCTTCTCTATCTCGGAATCATCCTCTGAATCATCAGCAGGAGCCTTTCCTTTTAAGGAAGGAGAAGAGGGACCAGGGACAAATTTATAGGTGCATTTGGTGGTGGTGAATGAGAAGGAGGTGAATCAGGGGTTTCAGTTGGTTCCCTTATGGTGAGAGGAGGAAGTGGTTTGGACCTTTGTGAGGGTGGTTTTCTGGTTAAAGGTGCAGGGCTTGAAGGTGGAGAGTCATGAAAGATATCAGACATATCCAAAACTGATGTGGGTCTGGGTTTTGGATTGACAGGAGTAAATGGAGTGCAATTGTCGGTTCTGTATTTGGGATTAAAGAGCTTTTGTGCAACCTTTTTGGAAGTGGTACGAGGTTTAAATGTGACTAAGGCATTGGGTTGGGATGATGATGAAAGGCCTAAAGGGTTAGGGCTTGGCTCATATATAAAGGAAGGTGGAGCTAATATATCCGTAAAGACATCAACTTCTAGTTTAAAAAACACACCAGTTGCCATACCTGAGATTGTCTTTGAAGGCAGGAGCAACACCAGATTTGGATCGACAGCATATTCATCACCTTTGAATTTCTGGTAGATTGAATCAATCAAGCGGCATAACTCTCTTACCTTCATATGATACACTTCTTCTTCCGATCTCCAGTTTTTGACAATCAGAACCCTCTTTACCCTCTTTAATAACTCATACTTTTCATCATTTTCCACAAGCTTAGTGGGCATCCTCGAGGCTAAGTCAAGCAATCTTTGCTGCTCATTCTCACCCATTCCTTTCAATTTGTAATCTTTCAACCTCCAATCCACAGATCTTCTCTTTGCTTCCTCAAATAAGCTTTCAACAAAACAAATTTCAGAATACAACTCCATATTTTCTTGATATTCCCTGCCTAAACTTTCATTTTCAGCCTCAGCTGTTGCAGCATCCACAGCTTTGTTTAGAGCCAAAGACTCTTCAGTTTGAACAGCATTTAGCATAGCTTGGACATTTTTCGCTTGAATGCTTTCATCCATTTGAACGACATGTGGGATGTTGTGCATCAACACCAGTGTTTAAGCTATATCCTCCGCTTCATCTCCTAGTTGAAGTTCCAGTTGGCTTTTCGGTTAAATAACCAGTTGGCTTTTCGGTTAAATAACCAGTTGGCTTTCTGGTTGAACTTCCGATTGAATAACAGCAGCAGAGGAGATAATCTTGTCAACATTCCACTCTTCCACAACACTTGGCTTGTTAATTTCAGCTTCATCATCAGCTATCACAAGCTCCTCAGCGGCCTCATTCTCATCTTGTAAAGTTTCACCAATGTCAGCTTCAACCACTTCTTTTTATATCTGCTCTTCAGGCACTTCATCTTCTGCTCCTACTTTTCTGGTTAAGGCAACATCCTTCAATGATTGGGCATAAGCCTTTTCTCTTGGGATGATCACATCCTTCAACAACCTTATTACCATGTTTATGTGCTCAGGTAAGGTACCAGCAATCAGAAGTGATAACTGAACCAATTGAGTAAGTGTGGGATCTTTAAATGGGGACACAACAATGAGTTTGGTACTCCTGATGTTTCCCCATCTCTCTTCAACATCAAAGGGTTGAACATTTGCTCTTCTGAATGTGTTGGGAATCTCAAGAGCGAGCCAACAAGATTTGGTTAGATGTATTCATTATTCAAAGACCACTTATCATATGTCGTCCATACAACACGGTGAAGACCATGACGACTCAAGACATATGACTCAAGGCCTTAGTTATTATTATATATTGTAATATAGTTACTAGTTTAGTATTTACTAGTTTGCCCTTGATAGGTCACTTGTTAGTATATATAAAGGCATATCTGTTGGGAATCGAGATACCGAGCCAACAAGATTTGGATAGATGTGATTAATACTCAACGGCCACTTAACATTTACCGTCCCGACAAAATGGTGAAGAACATGGCAACTCAAGATACAAGACTCAACTAAAGGAGAAGGCTCTAGTGAATATTATTTATTGTTTAAAATATTGTCACTAGTTGGTAGTTTACTATTATGCCCTTAGTGAGTATGTATTATATATAGTAAGTCTTTCTCATGTGAAAGACTTGATGATGAGTGATACTTTGAGAGAGAGTTAGTCATGGTTCTTTGAAGCTTGTCGAGGGTTCATGAACTCACCTAGTAAGTTCATGATATCCGGGAATGCGTGGGGTAGGTAAAATGTAATCTTTCGGTTATCTTTAGTTATCTATCATTCCACCTTGTTTATCTATCTATCTTGTTCTCCATATATCCATGTTTACACTAGCTTTGCTCATCATCATCATCACATCTCAAACACCATCGTGTTCATATCCGGGTGTTCATTTGTTTCTATAAAAACGAGTTACACAAAGACTCGATCCGCTTCCACAACCAAGGTATTTGGTCACCACCTCGGTTTTTCAATTGGCATCAGAGTCATGGTCGAGATAATGCAACCTCACGGTTGATATCTCAACTTTGTGTTCATTTGCTCTTTATTTTTGTAAACAAATGGAGATGTTTTTATTTATTTCTTTGAACTGCCATCCATGAGAAATCTGGATAAAATTCAAATTTAAAAAAAAAATGGGGGTACATCGTATCATGTTCTCAGTGTCTTATACCTTAAATATTTTAAATTCAAAATGTCTATCATCATGTTTAATAAAGAAACATATCCATCCGTTTCTTTAGAAACTTGATCACAAGATTTCTATATTTAGCTTAATTTTTAAAATAGAATCATGTGGACAACAATTATCCACGGGTATTTTCAATACATTACTCAAAGTTTAAGTCACACACAAAGGATCATGCTTTATCCACTCTGCATGTTCAGTCAATATCATTATACGTGTTATCTTTAACTAACACTGTTTAAAGTAGCATCCATTATCACAATTTTCTCTCACCTCACGTGAAGAAAGTTACATACAAGTTTGCTTTTGTTTAAATGTCAACTTTGTATTTTCTGCACAAAAGAAAAGTAATAGCAGAAAACTTTTCTTGTCAATCAGCCTTTTTATTCCTTCTTTACCCTGTCATATTCAAAAGACCATGACATGACACTACTCTCTCTCTCTCTTCAAAATTCTGAGAGAAAAATACAACAAATTAGAGTAAGTGAATTACAGGTTTCTATATGAAGATGATCTGGGTAGTCGGGGTTATTGCTGGTCACGAGATAGGTGTCTGTTGTGATCAAGGTCAGTGATGATGTTGAAGCCATTGCTGAACGTTGACAAGATGTCTTAGGGTTTCTCCTCGACGAAGGAGACGATGACTAAGATGGTGTGATATCAGGTTTTGGCAAGAACGAAGGTGACGACAACACTAAAGCATCGTTAGGGTTCTCAGTGGATGAAGATGATGTTCTTGAATGGTTCACTTTAGGGTTTTCTGGGTTGATATGATGGGTTCTTGTGTGAAACGTTGATGATGATAGCTAAGGATGAGGTTCGGGCAGAACAAGAAACCCAGCTGTGATACAACTTCAAACGGAACTTGAACCAAAAACAGGGTTCAGCCGGAAAACCTCGTTCAACCGAAAAATCCTACTTCATACGGAAGTTCAACATTCAACCGGAATACACTGTTCCGTTTCAACTTTCATGCGGAAGTCAGAAGTTCAACTGGAACTGTGAAAGTTCAACCGAAACCTACTTCAACCGGAAATTTGTTTTCAAGCGGAAGTCCACACTTCGACCGGAAAAGCTTCTGACATGGTTTTGATCATCGGAGTTCACTTCAGATCACGATCAGGTCACCGGAGATGAGGATCTTGGATGATAAAACTTCTGTTCATGTCGTGATAGATTCTAGTTATTAGAGTTCGTCACTGTTCGAAGTTTAGTTCATCAGAATGCTGCTGATTTGAAATAAATTACCGGTGAATCACATCAGAAATATCTCAGGCCGCCGATGACACTCTTAACAGCTGAAAATAGCTTCTGTTCAGGCTTCTATTCGAGATTTTCGATTACGGATCCGGGTCCGGTCATTTATCTCTGTTGTCAACCCACAACCACCACAAACCTCAATGAAGCCATGATTATCCAATGCAACCTCGATGAATCGTATAATAAGGTGCATCGTAGATACCAAGTTATTCTTATTTTTTATTTTTGCTTCGAAAGCAGACGTGTTTAGAAGCAATATTGAAGATTAAGGATGTGCACAAGTTTGGGTTTTCTACATGAAAAAAGAAGATGGTTTAGCCACTGTTGGATTTTAGCTTATTGAATATTAAGGGTATTTTGTTGAAAAGGTTGTTTCCGGGTTTCGACTACAACAAAATATGTTTATTATTTTGCGTGGTTGCAAAAGTCCAGGGGGAGGATATGTGATGAGACTTGTTCCAAGCCATGAGCAAAGCAAACGTGATTTTTAATCTTCGAAGCGTCCTCAAGCCGTAACAGTTGCAACATTGTCATTGCGGTAAAAATCGAAGGCAAGATTATTAGCACAAAAATAAGTGGTTTATCTTTGTCCAAAGCATTGGTTTGGTATTCGGCCAAGTATTTCAAGATGGTTGAATCATGGAGTTAATTCTCGAGTTTTTTATAGATCCTTTATCTTGTTTACTTTCAACAATATTGGTACCTTGAGTTATGACTTAGTCCTCAAGTAGCTTGCCATTGTGTTGAAGATTGTAAACACCCTATGCATTATAGCCTATGGTTTGGGGATAGAAGAATGTTTATTGTAGGGGGGAGCTTCACAAAGGAGAATTGAAACTACATGAAGATTTTTTTGAAGCCAAGTTGCAAGAATACAAAGAACCAATGTCACAAGTGTTGAGTATACCATCTACCAAATAGGGGGAGATTGTTGGGAATCGAGATACCGAGCCAACAAGATTTAGATAGATGTGATTAATACTCAAAGGCCACTTAACATTTACCGTCCCGACAACATGGTGAAGAACATGACAACTCAAGATACAAGACTCAACTAAAGGAGAAGGCTCTAGTGAATATTATTTATTGTTTAAATATTGTCACTAGTTGGTAGTTTACTATACCCTTAGTAAGTTTGTATTATATATAGTAAGTCTTTCTCATGTGAAAGACTTGATGATGAGTGATACTTTGAGAGAGAGTTAGTCATGGTTCTTTGAAGCTTTTCGAGGGTTCATGAACTCACCTAGTAAGTTCATGATACCTGGGAATGCGTGGGGTAGGTAAAATGTAATCTTTCGGTTATCTTTAGTTATCTATCATTCCACCTTGTTTATCTATCTATCTTGTTCTTCACATATCCATGTTTACACTAGCTTTGCTCATCATCATCATCACATCTCAAACACCATCGTGTTCATATCCGGGTGTTCATTTGTTTCTACAAAAACGAGTTACACAAAGACTCGATCCGCTTCCGCAACCAAGGTATTTGGTCACCACCTCGGTTTTCCAATATCCCATAGAGGAATTCTTGATGAGTGATAGAGAGAGTTAGTTAGTCATGGATCTTTAGAAGTTTGTAAGGGTTCATGAACTCATAATAGTTCATGAGACCCGGGACGTGTGGGGTAGGTAACTTGTAATCATTCGGTTAATATTTTATTTACCATCCCATCTTGTTTATCATCTATCTATGTTTACTAGCTTTGCTCAGCATCATCACATCTGAAACACTATTGTTGTTCATATCCGGGTGTTCAGTTATTCTACTAAACGAGTACACAAAGCCTGGATCCGCTTCCGTAACCAAGGTATTTGCCCAACACCTCGGTTTTTCAATTGGCATCAGAGTCATGGCTGAGATAATGCAACCACACGATTGATATCTCAACTTTGTGTTCATATGCTCGTTTTATAAACAAATGGAGATGTTTTTGTTTTGAAAAAGGTTTCTGAATTTCTCCTCCATAGATTAGTCAAAACCTCTTATGTTTCTGTGGTGTTCTTGAAGATTTCACTGGGTTTTTGTGTTTGAATACTCATTTATTCTTTCAAAACCCACCATATCCGTTGAAATCTTTGAATATGTGTCTTGTTGTTTAAACTTTAAATAATTAGATGGACATGGTTTGAATCTTTCAAGACTTATACCACATATTATCTGGTGTTTCCTTAATTGTCTCATATCCCATCTTATCTTTTGCTGATGGAGTGTTGCTTTATGCATTGACTTTCTTCTTGAGTCCCACAACCATTTACTTATTTTCTTTGTCTATCGTGTACTATGTGGTCACATCATCCCATGTGCATGTATCTTGAACCTTTCAAACCACATGTGTCTTCTATCTCCTATACACATTTTTTCAGATTATATTCCCACACACACAAAAGTCATACTACCTTTTCTCTCTCTCTCTCTCCACATTAGTTCTGCAAATATCATAGTCTGTCTCTTTCTATGAAATGGAGAAGAAAAAAAATATAGAGAAGAAATTTGTTTTGCAGGTTAATTGATGAAAATGATAACATTTTGACCGTGGAACTCAGACTACAAGGAGGAAAATATAGCTGATGCTTGCTCGCTTCCCTTGTTTCTATTGGATCGAGTGTCAAGATTAATGATGTCGTAGATGAGCGCGATGGTAATTAGTGGCTTAAACTGGAGTGTGTACATAAATTCGATGGTCAAGATCGTTACGTGATGAGTTTATTTGGGTTCATGTTGAAGGCAATGATGGTAAAAATCTACAATCATGGTGGCGATGATGAAAATGCAATTGGTTTCTATCTAGGGTTCAAGACACGGGTTTATCATCGAAGGTTGATGATGACGTGGGAAACAGTTGGTCACTGATGGTTCGACCTAAGGTTTCCAGTCATGAAGATGATGATGGTAACGATATTTCCGTTCCAACCACACTTCAACTAGAAAACCATCGATCATCCGGAAGTTCCGATTCAAATGGAATTCGTCTCAATGCACTTCCGGGTCAACACTACCATCAACCGGAAAAATGATTTCCGGCTCAACTCACTTCCGTTTTAACTTGAACCGGAAGTCCACATTTCAAATGGAAGTATTCAGTTCAACCGGGATTATGGAACTCAACCGGAAAACATAGTTCAACCTAAAAACTCATTCGGGAAGAAAGACCTTCAACCAAAAAACTCTCCTCAACCGAAAAACTCACTGACCATGGATCGAAGCTTCGGATCACGTTCAGGTCACCAAGATTCATATTTCCGATCAACATGCTTCAGTTCAGGTTACCATGCTCTTAATTATGCATTTGGTTTTGGTCGACGAGATGAGTAGATGAGTTTCTGTCTCGGTTAAGGACTTGCTTGAAAGATTGTCGCCTTTGAATGTCGGGTTTCAGTTATTTGCTCCGGTTAAGCTTCTGATTGAAATTTATTATGGGCTATGCCACTGTTCGAAATTTCTATTATCTATTTCATCGAAGTTTATGTTTTCTGATTCTACTGAAGTTGTTTTCGTTAAATGATGCTCATGTTCGATATCCGATTCGGTTTGACAACGGGTTTTCTCAATGATGCAGATATTTGGATTTTTATCCGGGTTCGAGTCCTGATAACTATTTTTGTTGTCAACATACAACCACAACAATCATTTGAAGCCATATTTTTGTAGTAATCTCCTCAGGTACATCAAAACCATACTCCCTTATCAGATTACTTCACTATATGGCAACGTGTTATGAGGTAACACTTGACTATAAGAGTTGTGCACAAGATTGGGTCTACTATTTTGATATGAGAAGATTTTTGCTACTGTTGGATTTCAAGGATTTGTTAAGGCAAAGGTTGTTTATGGGTTTTGATTACAACAGAACATGTTTATTATTTTGCTTGGTTACAAAAGTCTAGGGGGAGGATATGCGATGAGACTTTATGCAAGCCATGAGCAAAGAAAATGGAATTTTAATCTTCGAAGAGACTTCAAGCCATAAAAGAGGCAACAACGCCATTATGGTAAAATTTGAAGGCATGATTAATAGCACAAAAGAAGAAAAGTGGCTTGTCTATGTGAAGAACATTGGTTAGTATTCTGTCATGTATTTCAAGAAGGTTGAATTATGGGATTAAGTCTCTAATTTTTCATAGATCCTTTATCCTGTTTACTTTCAACAATATTGGCACATTTGAGTGTGATTGAATCCTCAAGTAGCCGTTGTGTTGAGTGGTATAGACACCTTATGCACTTATGGCCTTTTTATGACTTTTGGGCTAGAAGAAGAGAATGCTTGATCATAGGCGGAGCTTCACAAAGGAGAAATGTTGAATGAAAGATTTAAAACTACATGAAGATTATCTTGAAGTCAAGTTGCAAGAATACAAATAACCAATGTCACAAGTGTTGAGTATGCCATCTACCATATAGGGGGAGATTTTTGGGAATCTCGAGACCGAGCCAACAAGATTTGGTTAGATGTATTTATTATTCAATGGCCACTTATCATATACCGTCCATAAAACATGGTGAAGACCATGACGAGTCAAGATATATGACTCAAGACCTTAGTGATTATTATTTATTGTAATATTGTCACTAGTTTAGTATTTACTAGTTTGCCCTTGATAGGTCATTTGTTAGTATATATAGAGGCATATCCCATAGAGGAATGCTTGATGAGTGATAGAGAGAGAGTTAGTAATGGATCTTTAGAAGTTTGTAAGGGTTCATGAACTCATAATAGTTCATTAGACCCGGGATGTGTGGGGTAGATAACTTATAATCATTCGGTTAATATTTTATCTACCATTCAATCTTATTTATCATCTATCTATGTTTACTAGCTTTGCTCATCATCATCACATCTCAAACACTATCGTTGTTCATATCCGAGCATTCATTTGTTCTACTAAACAAGTACACAAAGCCTCGATCTGTTTTCGCAACCAAGGTATTTGATCACCACCTCGGTTTTTTAGAATGCAGTCATTCAAGCATCAACTGGAAGTCTTTCTGTCTCTTCAATTTCTTGGTTTTAAGCAGCAGATGATGATGATGATGTAGGTTTCTCCCCTAATTTGACAGGATCAGCTTCAACTGATTTGATCATATCTGGGTTTGAAGAACTAAATTCAATGTGTTTTGCAGGGATAAGACTTGCAGCCTTTGGTTGAGATTGAACAAGACCTGCAACAGTAGTGTTGAGAGCATCTACCTGCTGTTGTAGAGATAGGTACAAATTTGTCAATTCTGGTAGTGAATAACTATCCTCAACTGGCTTTTTAACATCATCCTTAGATGAAACTAAGATATCAATCCGAGATTGATCAAGCTCAGTACCCATGGCTTCTTGGTACCATGGATTCTCTTCATCTGTTTCAGGCTCCCTTGGTTCCAATGAAGGACCCGCAGGATCTGATTTAGAGAAGATTGTTGCAAATTGGGTCTTACTTAGGATCTGATTCAGAGAGGATTGCTGCAAATTGGGTCTTACTTATGTTACTGCGCACACCCGGTTCCAGTGGGGACACCTGAGCAGCAGCAGCCCTTTCTGCATGAATCTCTTCGTCTCTTCCGAGATTCACCTCCAATGAAAAGTGTGGGTTCAATGCAACAGGGTCCAAATCCATATGTATATTCTCATGTAATGTGGTGTTTAAGTTAATAACACCATCATTTGGATCTGGATTGAATGCATTGTCACTCCTAGGTGATAAGGAAAGTAGGGGTTAGAACCTGTTGGATGGGGATTGTGCATCCTTTTCTAATGACCCCCCCCCCCCTGAAATGAAGGTTCATCCCTAAGAGATAATCCCAATTTGGTTAACTTCCGCTTGGGCTTTTTGCCTTGAGCGGGGCCTGAAGCTTTAGTTGGTTTAGTGGGCATAGGTGGAGGAGACCTAGCATCCACATATTTGTGCCTTTTGAAAATGATAGGAGGGGATTCGGATGATGAATTGGCAGCATTGGTGTGTGTAATGGTAGAGTTCTTCTTTTTGGATGTATATATTTGAAAGGTAGAGGGAGTGGGGACAGATGTGGGTTCGGTGACTATTTGTTCAATAGCCCTGTCATCATGAGCTGGTTGCTCAGTTGCACCTGCAACTTGCGTTTGATCTTCAACATCAGAGGGTTCATTAGGAAATTGCCTTGGAGTTGGCAGGGGATGGTCAGTTTTCCTTCCAAGAAAAGGTGTCTTATTGACTGCTAGGTTTGAAAAAGTCTTCTCATTGCGAAGTTTTGCTGTAAAATTTTACCACTCAAAGCAATTTGAGGGTACTCCTCTTTTAAAATGCAGGTTAGAAACCTTCGATAGATATAAAAATAAGAGGGTGTGACATTAAATTTTAAGGCATGGAATCAATTTAGAAAAATTAAAATTTTCACCATTTACCACAGCATAAAATGCAGACGCTTGCTCGAAAAAAAGTTCATCAAATCCCTCCTTCTTCGGAGTTAGACATACCATTATGAGGTGGGCAAGAAACCGCCATTTGTATGGTAGTTTCCCTTTCTTAATGGTTTTGCTGGTAGGTTAACCGCCATAGCCGACTGCCCGGAATAATGGTAGATAGTACTTGGATTCAACTATGACGTAACCATCTTCATCTCTCAATTTGAGAATTTTTGAACTTTTTCTTCATCAATTTCCACTTTTGTGCCCTTTGTAGTTGACATGATACACTCACCACTGTTACTATCTTCAACCACTTGAGTGTTAGACCAAAATTCTTACATGATTTATTCATATATCACCGCTTCAACTGTCAACGCCTAATGAAGATGTGCGTTCTTCAGAAACTCTATTATGCCGGAGTATTCATCAGCCTTGCTAGGGTTCTCTAGATACGCCACCAGGTTGTGTTCTATGGTGAACTTAGAATCACTGGCAGGCTTCTTGCCTTTTGCACTTGCTTTTGGAGCCATCGATTGTTGGATTTACAAAGAGAATGTGAGAGATTGCTTGGAGGTTATGGAGAAGTTGAGAGGAATTTGGGTGTGGAAGTTATGAGAAATGTGAGAAATGACGGTAAATTAGGGCCTTTTACCTTTGATATGGGTGACGTGGAGGAGAGAGACTCTAAAACAACCGTTTAGTGACTGATTTGACGTGTGCTTTGGAGTTTATACGGTACAACCCCCTGAAGCGTGTCTTTATCAAAAAGATTTTCAACTGAACCTCGGATATTTAATGGTTAAAAATTTAATGGGTAATTCAATGCGTATCCGCTTAGAAAGAAGTGCCTTCCGGGTAATTAAATGTAAAGTGACTTTGACTGTTTGACCCGAAACTTCAAGCAGAACCCATTTTCTCCTTTATTTTAAAAACTAAATTCTTCCGTTTGAACTTCAAGCGGACAATTTTTCTGCTTCGAAGAATTGTTTTTTTAATAAATTTTCCACGTTTAAAACAAAACATTTTTCTGGTTGATGTTCACCCGGAGACTTTCAAAATTTGTTTTCTCACAGGTTGAACCGGAACTTGCAACGGAAAAACAAAACACATGAATTTTATAAAATAACTTGTGTTAATTTTCATAGTTTGACAGAAGTTACTGACTATGAACTGAAATGAGTTCTGATTAACACAAACATTTTTCCTTTTCTTTTTCTTTTTGTATCAAGAGACAGACTCTCAGACACAAAGGTCTTCTTTATTAAAGGTTTCTGAAAACATTTAAATCAAAGTTCATCATACCAATTGCTGTAATGAGGTAGAAAAATCTTTCCTCATCAAAAGCTTTTGTGAATAAATCAGTTAATTGGTTATCTGTGTGAACTTTAAGCAATTTGATCAAATTCTTTTCAGCACAATCTCTAACAAAATGATACCTGATGTCGATGTGCTTTGTTTTTGAGTGCTTCATTGGGTTGTTGGTGATTGAAATGGCATTGTTGTTGTCAGCAAAGATAGGAGCTTCCATGAATGTGATTCCATAGTCAAGCATTTGATTTTGAATCCACAAGACTTGACCACAGTAGCTTGAAGCAGTAATATACTCAGCTTCAGTAGTAGAAGTAGAAACACAGGTTTGTTTCTTGCATTGCCATGAAACAAGCCTCTCCCCCAGAAACTGACATCCGCCTGAAGTTGATTTCTTGTCCAAATTGCAGCCTCCATAATCACTGTCAGTGAATGCTTGAAGGTGAAATCAGAATTCTTAGGGTAGCACAAACCCAATTTAGGTTAACCTTTCAGATATCTGAATATCCTTTTAACTGCTAACATGTGGGACTCCTTTGGTGATGCTTGGTATCTAACACATAGGCAAACACTGAACATGGTGTCTGGCCTACTTGCTGTGAGATACATCAGAGATCCAATCATTGCTCTATATACATGTGCTCATCCACAAGTTCAACACTACAGTCACTTGTAAGCTTGTGGGATGTGGAAATGGGAGTCTTGGTGCTAGAAGCTGACTGCATATCAAAACGTTTAAGCATATCTTGAATATATTTAGATTGGTTCAAGAAAATACCATACTCAGTTTGCTTCACTTGAAGCCCCAAGAAGAAATTGAGTTCTCCCATTGAGCTCATCTCAAACTTTGCTTGCATGAGAGCTTCAAATTCTTTGCAAAGAGCAGAATTGCAGGAACCAAAGATGATGTCATCCACATACATCAGAACCATCAACATGTCTTTACCAACTTTCTTGATGAAAAGAGTTTTGTCAATTGCTCCTCTTCTATACCCATTCTCAAAGAGATAATTGGAAAGTGTTTCATACCAAGTTCTAGGAGCTTGTTTGAGACCATATAAAGCTTTGATAAGCTTACACACTCAGTTAGGATGGTGTGGGTTCTCAAAATCTGGAGGTTGACACAAATACACTTCTTGATCAAGTAACCCATAAAGAAAGGCACTCTTGCACCTATTTGAAACAGTTGAAAGTTTTTGAATGTAGCATAAGCCAAGAAGATTCTGATGGCTTCAAGTCTGGCTACGGGAGCAAAAACTTCATCATACTCAATACCTCTCTCTTGAGCATACCCTTGCACTACTAACCTTGCTTTGTTCTTAACCACTATTCCTCTATCATCCTTTTTGTTTCTAAACACCTATTGGGTACCAACTGCCTCTGACCCTTCTGGCAAATCAACTAGTACCCATACCTTCCGTTTGTTGATCTGAAACAGTTCTTCCTACATAGCTTCCATCCAAATGTTATCTTCTAAAGCTTCAGTTACCTTGGTAGGAACTTCTTGTGATAGAAAGGCAACATGCAAATAGATTTTGCATCAACAGACTTGCTTCTTGTCAACACATGAGCTGACACATCTCCAATAACATTCTCTAAAGGATGATACTTGTTGATTCTTCTATCTTGAAACATTGGGAACTCATGGCTTCTTCCATTGGTAGGAAATTTGAGTTGTGGAAGTATTACATCAGACTCAATATTACCAATAAGTGAGATGGGATCGGTGTCGTGTTTAATTCTTGGGAACTAGGCCTTGACCCATAGGATTCATGTTCAAGACTGAGTTCATTTGATATAAAATCATTTGAATTCAAAAGCTCAGTGATCCTAGAGTCAGAGTTCACCAAAGACTTTGAACTATCATTTTCCGGTTGAACTTAAACCGGAGATTCAGTTGAAGTAGGTTCCATTTGAATTTGAACCGGAAGTTCTTCCGCTTGATTTTGAACCAGAACAGCATCCGCTTCAATTTGAATGACATCATAAGTGTTGTTTATAACAGTTGGCTTTAAAGGCTTGGTGCTGAGTGAAGAGAAGAATTGAGGGTCAATTGAGAAATTCGTTGTATTCGTCCTCCAATGTTCATCAGCTGAACTACTTGATTTCCTGTACCTGCACTGAATCAACAGTTATGTTGAAGGCGGTGGTTAGTGAATCAATGTCATATAACCAAGTGGGCTGAGAAGTAAAGTTGTTCTTTGATTTCTTATTAAAGAACACAGTTAGTGTTTCTTCAACAACTTTAGTTCTCTTGTTGTATACTCTATATGCTTTTGACACACCATAGTAAGCAAAAAAATATCCATCATCTGCCTTTTCAGCAAACTTTGGCAATGGCTCATTAGCTATAAGGATGGTAACAGGATACCTAAAAGATTTAAAGAAATAAATGTTTGGTTTTCTACCTCTCCAAAGCTCATATGGTGTTTTGTTTTTGCCCTTTACAATTAAAATCATGTTTTGGACATAGCAGGCAGTGTTTACTGCTTTAGCCGTAAAAGATTGTTGGAAGTTATGCGTAAAACGATTATGACAATCGTTATACAAACATAAGCATTTTGCAAGAATAGAAAATAAATGAAAGTCTAACCGAACCGACGATCAAGATACGGAAGTATGATCACGAACAGCAACTCTATCAGTCCCTGCAAAACCTGAAGAACACAGAAACAAAACGAAAGGAACCGGGCTTGTGTTTGACACAATTCCCTTAAACAGATTCAACGTCTGTTCCCAGGGTACACCGGTTCAAAACTGTGTGTACAGCCGGACGAGAATACTTGCCTGAAACGAGACCGGAATGAAGCTGTAGACGGAGATCAGCAGCAGCAGCACAACGTTGGAATGCAAATTTTCTGTGTATTCTTTCTGCCCACAACTCGTGTTCTTATACACGTAAACTGGGCATACGAAGTGAACATCATTAACCAGTAATGAATGATCGATTTATGTTCATTAATCTGTAATGAATGATCAGGTTTGGAAAGCCAAAAGTCATTTCTAGAATCATCTTAAAAATGGTTCGAAAATTAACAAAAACGTGTCGTCCACGGACAAATGTTTCGGAGCTGCATTCGTGTCCGCAGGTCGCGCGGGCACGAGTTCAGAATTTCGACCCGATTAGCCATTTTTTACACCCCCCCCTGCGCGAGGGTATGAGCTAGAGTAAAACATGACACACGTGATATCTAGAGCTTTGAGGTTTATCCTTATAAACCAATTCACCTTTTGTTCCCACACCAATGTGGGATAGCTCACATCACATTTTCCAAACTTGAACAAACATTCTTTTGAGATAAACATCTCATTCACACACATTTTCCAACAATCCCCCACATGAATGGAGGTTGATCTCAGAAGTAACTTAATCCCGAACGAATTTCAACAGTCGAATCTTGCATACGATAGGTAGGTGTTACCCTTTGAACCTTCGCTCATGAAACACACTTAGTCTACTGGCTCTGAGTAGGCGGCGATGCCTTTGAACTCGTCTGCCGTTTGTGTAGGCGACAATGTGCTTCACACAAGACTCTCCTTGACAACATCAAGTCCTCATAGTTATGTTCGTTATGGTCATGAACATTAGCCTGGTTCTGCGAGAGCTCTTAGGTATTGTGCCCCCTCTCAATACCCTTCGAAGCGACCCCCACTTCTCTCTCACATAGGTGATTCACCACGTGTGGCTGCCTCAGCTGAATCATTAAAAGCCATATGCTTAACCTTGTACTTGTCACTTTTAGGAATGGACTAGGAGATGTATCGATTCCAATTATACATCCCCTTCTTAAAGTGCGTGGAGTTATCAATTCTTCCCCCACAGTGACCTCACTAGTTCATACAATTAGGTTGTCCTATTGAACTCAGATCTTGGGATCTCCAGTCAACTGAGTTAGGTTTTCCTTCATATGAACTTTAATCTTTCAAGGGCTTCAGTCCCATTCCCATGGACGACTTCTGAACTAACACTCTACTTAGGCCTTTTGTCAGCGGATCCGCAATATTATCCTTTGACTTCACATAGTCAACAGTGATAATTCCAGTAGAGATTAGTTGTCGTATCGTATTATGTCTACGTCTTATATGTATGTTCTTACCATTATACATTGTGCTATGAGCTCTGCCAATTGCCGATTGGCTATCACAATGTATACATATGGCCGTTGCCGGCTTAGGCCATCTTGGTATACCCTCCATGAATTGACGTAGCCATTCACCCTCTTCACCAGCTTTATCTAAAGCGATGAATTCTGCTTCCATCGTGGATCTACAATAACCTTTTGTTTTGAAATTTTCCACGATATGGTTGCACTTCCAAGTGTGAATACATATTCACTCGTTGCTCTGGAATCATTCGTATCAAGTATCGTATCAGATATCGTATCAGATATCGTATCAGATATCGTATCAGATATCGTATCAGATATCCAACTTGGATCACAATGTCCTTGAATCACTGTTGGATATCTGTTATAGTGCAACCCGTGTTCCTTTGTGTACCTTAGGTACTTAAGTAACCTAATCACACAACTCCAATGAGTTGAACTTCGATTACTCGTGTATCTACTTAGCTTGCTTACAGCGTATACTAAGTCTGGTCCAGTACAACTCATCAGATATATGAGACTGCCAATAATTCTTGAGTACTCCAAACAAGCTCTCCTCTATTCTTAGCTAGATACTGACGCGTGTCAGTTTGTAGTTCTAGCCACATTAGAGTCATTGCAAAAACCATTTGCAAAAACTATTTGCCATTCCCATAACTTCTGAAGAATTTTAGTCCACATAGTGGGTTTGACTTTAAACAAGTCCACTTTCAGTTCATGTGTTTTTGAATTTCCAAAACCACATTTGTCATTCCCATGTCTTTCATGTCAAATCTTACATCCAAGACGTCCTGACATTACTTACATCATTGATCATATCATCTGCATGGGAGCTAGCGGATCTTTCCCTGGGATGCCAACCACTCAGTTATCATAAACTAGATGGTTCCCACAATTCATCAAACCAACCAAGATAATTTGCATCCAAGATTTATAATCTTGATCTTGCAATAAGTACCCTTTGTGACCATATTATAGTCTTTCCAAGTTGAACACATCCTTATGACTATTATGTACTCCACTTAGTCATATGATTTTAATCCTTATTGCCAAACATATATATCAAATGCAAGCCACCCCCACATTTAAGTGTTATTAGATGATATCCAAATGGGGTGATGAAAGGTTCTCCCTTTCTCTATGGTTATGCCATTTCAACCATCACACTGGTTGTTTCTCAAATGGTCTCTCTCCCCCCACATTGCCTGCACTTTGATAAGCTTTATGTGACATTACTTATTATCACACTTTGAATAATAAATGTATCATAACGGTCCATAACTTCAACTCATTATATATATTAGCTCACGAGTGCTTTAGAGTTGATGTAAGCAACACATGCTTTTCCCATAAGTATGTTCACACAAGCATCTCATACTTAGAATAGTTCTAAGTTAACCTCTAGCATAATTCTAGAAATTATGGAAGACCCACATGAGTCCGGAACCACCTTTCCGGAAGAACCTCACGATTCCGGAACAACTTATCCGAAGGACCACACAAGTCCAGAACAACGTGTTCGAAAGAACCAGTGGTCCGGAAGAAATCAAATTGCTATAGGCATTGAAAACTAGGTAATATCAACTTTAATGATCTAGTCATTCAAGTTTTCCATAGTTTATATCATGTTCCTTAAACCGAATGTAGATTACATTTGAAATTTGTCTATACACAAAACGAGTATTGTGTTCATGTGTGTCTTGAATGTTATAGTTGATTAATCTCAACAGAGCATCACAATCAACCAAGTGCTAGTCTAGCATGCTTTAGACTGCAATACGTTAGCATGTGAACAGAAGATGCATCATTCTGATTCATCACAGCCTCAATGGATATCACAATATCCGTTTCCCACATTCACACATTCATTTAGACAAATTCGTGAGACTAGACCAATAACATTGTGTACGTCTCATATGTATGTTACAAAACCATACATAACCTATTATTCGGTTTTAGGATTATAACCTATTTGCCTTAAGTACGTATCCAAAACACCAATGAAACTCGAAGGCCTCATCATGAGCATTAATTCGATTAAATTTGGTGAGTGCATTCATAACCAATATGAATAAACCCAGGATACACTCACTAGGTTTTGAGATGTTCAAACAAATTGACACTCAACAACCCATTGCACACGCGGTGCATCATCCCTTGTTTTCTAGAACTATTCATTTTAGGATACTCTCCCAAATGAAGACCAAGTCATCAAATAGTTCAACAACATTGAGGTGGTAGACGCATCTACTTGACCTTCATAAATCTCCGAAGATTTATAATTTACAATACCATATATTGTACTCCATAACAACAAATCTTGCATTCATACTTCACAATTCACACTGTGCATCCGTATTATGTTGAACACATAAACACTACAAGATATACCATTTCGTGTATTTTAATACACTTTATCATCTACCATTGTGTGGGGCGTTACATATATGATTTACATGTTTAATTTAACTCACAGGTGCAACAGACATCTTGCACTATCAGATTGGAAAAAATTTGAATAAACGATTGTATTGAAAAAATCTCAAACATTAAAGCAACAAATTATTTTATTAAAATAATTTCAAACTATAAATCATAAACACTTATTCCAAAACATAACAAAGTCTTATTTAAACCAATTATTTCATAACGAAATAAAGTCTTATTTAATTAAAACATAAAATCATATAGTGTTGCTATCCCCAACACTCTCGTCATCAGATATCTCGATGACCTCTTTAACATCACTCCAAAGAGTTAAGCGATGTAGTCCTCCTACAACAGTTCCTACCGCATGGAACTTAACCGAATTCTGATGACGAAACATTCTCCACGAATTCGTTGATGCAAATAATATCGAGTAACCATCGATATTCAACTTGCTCACAGAGATAACATTCTTCTTGATACTAGGCACATGGAAAACATCTTCCAAGGTAAGGGTACATCCTGTAGACACTTTTAATTCTACAGTCCCGATCCCAATCGCCTTGTGTTTAGTGCCATCTAGCATCATTATGCGATTTATGACAGCACGATATTCCTTAAAGGAATAACGATTAGAGCATGCATGAATTGTTGCTCCAGACATTATGAACCACCCTCGACAGGCAATCACTCGAGTCATTCCTGACATTGAAGGAGTGAATCCTAAGATATTTCCGTGAGTCCTATCTTGAGGTACTCCCTCAGTGGAACTCCACGTAGTTATCTCTTCATGTCCTTGTTTCATTTTGAACAAATCTGCTCAAAGCAACACCACCAAGTCATTATACATCTATATTTTATATAGATATACTTTAACTCAATAAATTTGAAAACAACACCAAGTTGTTTTTCCCAATTGCTATTTCTCACAAGATTGGCAATGAGATTCAACGAATTTTAACACCTTGTTAAATTCTTTTGATGACCCATTACAAGGGTTGTAAACATAGTAGACCAAAACCCTTTATTAATAATTAATAATAACATATTAAATTATTAATGGTCATCACTATCACATCAAGACACGTTCTTAATTACAACATCAAGACACGTTCTTAATTACATCATTAAGACACGTTTAAAATACAACTTTACATAAAGTTCGGTTTTTAAAACTTCGTCATTTGTAGCACTCATGTTGGACAATAACATTATAAATCATTTATACATTTGGTATAAAACATCTAGTTGTAACACGCATGTTAGAACCAACAACTAGATACAACACACGGAGATTAAAATCGTTTTACTCCAATTATTTTGTATCACGACAATATGTGAATTTAAAAACCATTCTCCAATTTAGAGAACCAACAACGAGTGCTTCCCAAAAATTAAGTATATATCAAGAAATCAGAGATTGTTTCACAATCTAAGAATCTGTTTAAGTTTGTTGGAAGTTATGCGTAAAACGATTATGACAATCGTTATACAAACATAAGCATTTTGCAAGAATAGAAAATAAATGAAAGTCTAACCGAACCGACGATCAAGATACGGAAGTATGATCATGAACAGCAACTCTATCAGTCCCTGCAAAACCTGAAGAACACAGAAACAAAACGAAAGGAACCGGGCTTGTGTTTGACACAATTCCCTTAAACAGATTCAACGTCTGTTCCCAGGGTACACCGGTTCAAAACTGTGTGTACAGCCGGACGAGAATACTTGCCTGAAACGAGACCGGAATGAAGCTGTAGACGGAGATCAGCAGCAGCAGCACAACGTTGGAATGCAAATTTTCTGTGTATTCTTTCTGCCCACAACTCGTGTTCTTATACACGTAAACTAGGCATACGAAGTGAACATCATTAACCAGTAATGAATGATCGATTTATGTTCATTAATCCGTAATGAATGATCAGGTTTGGAAAGCCAAAAGTCATTTCTAGAATCATCTTAAAAATGGTTCGAAAATTAACAAAAACGTGTCGTCCACGGACAAATGTTTCGGAGCTGCATTCGTGTCCGCAGGTCGCGCGGGCACGAGTTCAGAATTTCGACCCGATTAGCCATTTTTTACACCCCCCCCCTGCGCGAGGGTATGAGCTAGAGTAAAACATGACACAAGTGATATCTAGAGCTTTGAGGTTTATCCTTATAAACCAATTCACCTTTTGTTCCCACACCAATGTGGGATAGCTCACATCACATTTTCCAAACTTGAACAAACATTCTTTTGAGATAAACATCTCGTTCACACACATTTTCCAACAAAGATTACAGGAAGTTTGCAATCAGCCAACATTGCCCTAGTAGCTTCAATCAATGTTCTATTTCTCCTTTTAGCAACTCCATTCTGTACTGGAGTTCTGGGAGCACTGAACTGCCTTATTATCCCTTTTTCTTCACAAAAAGAATTTAAAACATGATTTTTAAATTCTGTGCCATTATCGCATCTGAATGTTTTGACTTTAAACTTTGACTGATTTTCCAACTTGACAAAAAGAGTTTTCAACAATTCAGTTGTTTCATCTTTTGTTTTTAGAAAGAAAGTCCAAGTGTATCTAGTCAAATCATCAATTATTACAAAACAGTATGACTTCTTTCCCAAACTCACTATCCTAGTTGGCCCAAAAAGATCCATGTGTAGCAATTCTAAGGGTATTGAGATAGAACTTTCAGCTTTTGCTTGAAGGAAGACTTGTGTTGCATACCCTTGAGGCAAGGCACACATTGCTCAGAGTATGTAAATTGTTTAACGGGAAGACCCTTGACTAAACCAAGATTGACAATTTTGTTCATATTCTTGCAATTTACATGTCCTAGCCTTCTATACCAAAGATCAGACTCACTAATTGAGGCTTTAGATATAAAACAAGTAGTGCCACTAATAGGTGTACCAACTGACATATCCAATACATATAAACCTTCTTTTCTGGGTGCTCTAAGCAGAATCATTTCCTCAGGAATTTTGATTTCAGATTTTAGTATGATTGCCTCTCTCATTAAACAAAATATTTAACTTCTTGTCACACATTTGTGAGACACTAAGCAAGTTAAAATTTAGAGTACCAACAAGATTGACTCTATCAAAGCTTTTCGAACCATTTGTAACATCTTCTTGTGGTGAGATGTACCCCTTGTTGCTTCCAAATGCAACAGATCCTCCATTGTGTAATTTTGTATTTTCTAAGATGTTTTTATTCCCTGTCATGTGACTGGTGAATCCATTGTAAACGATCCACAGTCAATCTTGACTTTTATTTATCACCTGAACATGTCACAAATTTATTATTTTTCACCCAAGCCTTTGTGGTCTTGGGTCTTCCCAATGCATCGTTATATACTTATACTCTTTTAGTACTAGAGTATTCAAAACAGGTTGTTCAGTGAGCAAGTCATCATTTTCAAAGTCTAAGTTTTGATGAGAACTTTGTTGATGATATTTCTCACTATATATTTTTTATTTTATTTCTAATGCCTTTCTTTCTCTAAATTCTCTGAACATTCTTTGTTTATTTGACTCAGTTTTTGCAAAATCACTAGTTGGAAATTGGTTTTGACTTGGAACTCTAGTTCTTTCTGGTGAAGCAGCATACTTTCGTGATGCAAAGCTACTTTAACAAATTTTTCACTTTGAAGTGGAAAATTAGAACTTCTGCTTAAACTAGCTAAAAATTCATTCTGACCAAAATTCCTTTTCGTTTGAAAAAAGTTGCGAGGATTGACTTTTCCTCTTAAAGGATTTCTTCTTCCTTGACTTTCAAACACATCAGAATCTTCACTGAATTTCACTAAAGGTCTTTGTTTCAAAGCAGTGACAGACCTGAAGTTTTTCTTGTTTTCCGGTTGAACTTGAGCTCGAGCAGAAAATTATTCCGCTTGGAATTCAGCCGGAAAATTGTTTTGCTTAAAACCTGAGAAACTTCCATTTCTTTCATTTCTAATTAAAACCTAGTTTGAATTAGATTCAAAATTCTTAAATGTATGACTTTTAACAGGTGAGACTTTTCCTGTTAGCTTCTTTGCCAAATTTTGACTTTTCACAGTTTTAGGTTTTGAAAGTTGGCATTTGTTCAAAGGATTGTAATAACAATCAGCTGCCAAATGACCAGTTTTACCACATACTATACACTCAGGAATTCTGGAAGAGTCATAAGAATGAATGTGTATCTAGGGGACTTTTCACTTGTTTCGTGTCTAAAAATTGTTTTACCAAAGATTTGACCTTTGCCAGTTTTGACATTTTCAACATATTTTCCTCCAACCTTTGAATCCTTTGGTTCATAAAAAGTAAGTGGAGGGACAAACAAACATTTGTTTCAAATTTTTTTTATTGGTCAACTTCTGCAGAGGTGCTTGCAGCAGTTATTTCAGTTTGAACAACTTCACATTTCTTTTCAACAACTTTTACAGGAGCAATATCGTCAACAAGCAATGTTGCAAAAGACGCTAGGCGGTACCTAGGCGGTCGACTAGGGAATTAGGATTAATCGGCCTAGGCGGGGATTAATCGGGGATTAATCGGTCCTAGTAAATTACAAAGATTTATAGATTTTCTAGAGATTATATATTGTAATATGTCAAAATACTAAAAACACTTCAAAAACTAGTAGTAATAAAGACTTCTAATATAAATATATAAGTGAAAAAAAGAAATTAATTTTTTTTTTTAATTTAACCCGATTAATCCCCGCCTGGCCGCCTAAAACCCGCCTAAAACCCGCCTAGAACCCGCCTAGCCGCCTAGCGCCTAGCCGACTTTGACCGACTTTGACCAATTTTGACCGATTTTGACCCAGGGCGCCTAGACAGCCCGCCTAGCAAAAAAGCACTACGGACGATGCCCGCATAGCGCCTAGGCGCCGATTAATCGGCCGCCTGGACCGCTTTTTACAACCCTGTCAACAAGTAAACTGACTGTGCTTTCAGTTTGTAAGGCAGAAATTGGTTCAATTAGTGGTAAATAATCACTGGGTGGTTTGACAGAATTGTAACCAATGCCAGTTTTGCCATACATAGCACCTTTGCAAAGTTTTTTAGCTTTTTCATTAGCTTTTAGAAACTTATCACAAGTAAGTTGAGCTTCAGTTAGCTTCACCTCAAGAGCACCCACATCTGTTTTAGCATCTTGGGTTTCTTTCCTTGAGGTGTTCAGCTTGGAAATCAAGTCATCAATCTAAGTTTCTAAATTTGAGTTTGTTTGTTTTAGTTGCTCAATTTTTTCATTTAAAACGGTGACTTTTTAAATATATGTGCTTTTCGTTTTTCTAAAACACTCTTGTAACTCTTTCAGATTTGAAACCTCTTTAATTAGCTCAGAGTTGTGATTCAGGTATCTTTCCACTTGCTCAACACAAGCAGGAGAGCACAGGCTAGCACTTTTCAGGAATAGGATTTACCTGAGCAGATGATGATTCTTCCTTTACCATAAGAGCATGGTTGGTTGGCTCAAACTCTGCAATAACTTCCTCCTAGTCAACAAACTCCGTTTGGTTAGCCACAACTGCTGTTGAGTTGCTTTTACTTCTACTTCCGCTTGGTTTTGGTGGTGTTGGCTGTGAACTTGAGGAACCATGGTGTTGTTGTTCTTGTTGTTGTTGTTGTTTTGATGATGGCTTCCTTAATTCTTACCTTGAGTTTGGTTCTGAAACTGGCCTTCTTTTCTTGGATTTGAATATTCTCTTGCGAAATGACCCAATTGGTGATAGTTATAACACTTGACCTTGCTTTTGTCAAGAGGTATAGGTGCATTTTTGGCTCCTTTATAAGTTCTCCCAGTACGTTTATTGAAACGTTGGGCTCTTACTGAGACCATAGCAAGTTGAGTAAGTATATCCATCTCCACTAAGTCATCTGCACAAATACATTCTAAATCTTCACGTGTGAAGTTAGAGTTTGAGTAAGTGACTACAAAGGCATGATGGTTGTTCTCAAAATTATGAGACACAATTTCAGAAAAGTTTGAGTTCATGTTTCTTTGTGACACCTCTTCCAAAAACCATGTCAAACCTCCTAACTTTGACTTTTAATTAAATACTTATGTGCTTGATTTATGTGATTAAACTTTTAAATTGCTTAAAATTGATAACCAACTTCTGATAACTGACGACGTAAATAAATCCCGCGTTTGTACTTAAAACGTATACCCGTAAAATATGAAAGTTTTCATATTATGAATATGGAACTTCAATAATAAAAATGTAAATATAAAAATTAGACTTTTTCTTATATTTTACCAAAAACTTAAATAATCTGTTTCACCTTAAACGTTTTTACGTACTAAAAATGTGATAAAACTGCTCCGTTGTCAAGACTTAGCCAAACAAGAAACGATGACCCGTTCGGGCTCAGTAAGGCCCAACAAGCTCAATACAATTCCAACGAACCCGAAACTCAATCCAATGACGGAACCCAACTAACCGAGTGATTGACCGAACCCGGAGGCCCGACCCGCGGCCCAATCGGCCTGGGTCAGAACCGACGCCCTTGACCCTCTCAGCCCACTCGAGGAAACCGGCCCAAGCGGCCCAACTAGTGAACCCAGCCCGGTTTCCCCCCTTCTTTTGATTCCGGCCCAAACCAAAACCCAACCCGTTTCCCTTGTTATTCTTTTGGGCTTCGGCCCAACCCACAAACAAAAGGTTTAATAATCTTTAGCCCATGATTTTTATAAATTAAGTCCACTACAACTTTTATAAAAATCTAAACCCATCAAATTTATAAAATTACCACCTTTGTAGTTTTATATTACTTGGGTTATATTTATAAAAATCATGATTTTTAAATACCTCTAACCATCTTTTATTTTATAAAAGTCTTGCCTTTAATTAAGTCTTGGAACTTTCTTTTAAGTAAAAGTCACCTACATGACCCTAACCTTTCATTTTAATTTACATGGTGACCCAATTGGTCCACATCTCCAACCTACAACTTAAGTCTTACACACATCCAATCCACATTAGTTGGCATTGTACTAATGCATAGGAGGTTAAGGAGTTGACCATGGGTTAATAATCAAAGTTTTGGTTATAAGAGAGCACCCCCACCACACTTGCTCACCACACCAAACCAACACACTCACTCACTCTCCCCTCTCCCTCTTTGGCCGGCCGAACCACAGCCACAACCCCACCACCGCCGGCGATCAGCAGCCACTAGCGCCGCCAGCAGCCGCCGCCGGACACCACCGAGCCACCACCAACCGCCGAATCCCCCTCCATTCTCGGTTCTCACTCACAAACCCTTGTGAGTTTTCTAAACCCCATTTCTTCTATGTTTCTACATGTTTTAACACCCAAGAAAAACCCACCAAGTCTTGACAACTAAACCCCTTGGATGCTTGTATCTTGTTAAACCATCTAACCAATTCTCTTCTCTATATCCTTTCTTCGAGAAATCAAAACACTCTCTTGGTGTCTTAGGACTTAAAGGAGCCACGGAGTGTGGTGAAACACACTTATGAAATCCAAGGAAAGTAATAGGTGTGCACCAAGATTCTTGTGCTCATGAAATCATTGATTTCATGTTTGTTGGTTTAACAATCTCAAGCCTCTTCTTTGTTAGTAATGTATCTTGAATAAAAAATAGACAACTAACTAAATGGTAACTAAAGATGGGTGTTAGATGTTATTTATATGTTTAGTTTGTCCTAACACTTAGTGTTAGTTGATTAACCTACATTTCTAGTATTATGGTTATTTGTGTTAGTAGACATGTTATTTGATGAGAATATGGTCCTAACACTTGGTGTTAGTTGATGGTAATTAAATAAACATGTTACTTTCATTAGATTATTTAGTGTTAATAATGAAAGAGATAAATAAAGGATAACACAAATCTTGTATAAATTGTCATAGATTTTATATAAAATTCTAACGCACAATTTTATCACATAAAACTTATTTAGGGGAAAAAATGCAACATTTTGAAATCTAACACATTTAAGTGTTATAGTCTATGGGCATTTTCCACAATGGACACCACTCTTACTTGTGTACCAAAGGTCACAGGTTCGAGTGTTGGGAGCAGCGATTTAAGATGCAGGGTCCATTTTGATGTCTGTTATTGCACTGGCTCCCCGGGGCTCCCCCAGTTAACGCAAGGGGGGTCCATGGGGGTTTTCTCCCCACTGACTAGGCCCAGGGTATCCAGTCGTGATAGTAAACGTGGGGTTTCCTCCTGAACTGGCGTTGGCCTTGGATATGATCGGGTGGGTGGTTTAAAAGGCCCCCGTCAGTGATCCTAAATACATTGCCGTTCAAAAAACGAAAAGAATTTAAGTGTTATAAAAAGCCTTTCAAGACAAAGAGAATGTCACATGATTTTCACTAAAAATAGTAAGAATAAGATTTATGTCAAATGATTAAATTGACATAAATACTTGGATTTAATACAAAGCTTTTAACCAATTAAAGAAATGTTATAAAAAATGGAGAATTTTTCTACAAAAAGACATTTGAAGAATGGATATGTTTTATAAAGGATTTTTATAAAAATAATCAAAAGCCAAGCAATTGACTTTAAATATTTTTGTAAGCTTTCATTGTTACGTTGAATGATCAAGGTAATTAAAATGAAAATACGTTGCGTAGTAATAAAACCAGGACCCATACGGCGATATACGCGAGAACGTAAATGTTTGGAATTATAAACCAAATTACTTATCATGTTTTATTAAGACAATTTAAAAGTTTTTAATAAATAAACTTTTTATAAATTTAAGTGCCATCATGTAATATTTTGAAACAACGTTTTAAACTTTTAAAAGAAATGAATATTTCAGGTGAATGAAGTATTAAATGATTTTGAAAGTATTAAATGTTGTAACTTAAAACGTAACTTTAAAACATTCATGTTTTAAGATGAAATAAACTTTAAATAATTATTCTTTGATTAATAATTATTTACAAAAGATTTAAACTATGTTTTATTCACCAAGGATTGGTAAACATAATTATTTAATTTAAAAATAATTATAACTTGCTTGAATAATCAACCGAACTCATAACACGGTAACATTATTATTTTAACACAATATTTAAGACTTGATTGGTTTAATAAATGATTATCCTTTTTATTTATATTTGTTGAACATAAATATAAATCATCATGAAAGTATTTATTAGATCTAATAAATACTGACCGATGGGTTTTCAAACAAATACAAACGGGATTAAAACGTCAAGACTTAACCGGTATCACTTGGGTGACAAATGTTACCCAAATGATTAGACCCTTATGCAATTGTCTTATTAATTATTTAGGACGTTACTTGTTATTACTGCTTTCCAGTCTATTCATTACCTACTAATCAAGTGAGTTTCACAGCCCCTTTTCTTTTAACCGTTTTTATACTCTTGGGGGAGAAATCATGAACTGATAAATGCTTTTTACTTAATATTATGGTTTATATGTTAGCCGTATGACTACTTGTTCTCTTACTGATGCCCAACTATGGTACATTATCATTATAAACGTTTGTACAACTGTATCCCACCATTAATTCATTTCAATTAGTTCTGTACGAAACGATAGCTAGTGAATAGATCTATTTGAGTTGACAAACCTGCCCTAATTGGTAGCTCCAATTCTGACTTCGGATTGTCTTGGGGTACACGTCAGTTATTCTGCTATGTTCGGTATCTCTCGGGCGAGATACTATAACCGTTAGTATTTGAAATCAAGGTTCAGGTGAGTTCATACAACCACAACGGTAAACCAATGTAATATTTAAGTATACTGAAACTGTTTTACAAACTTTGATTGTAGAGTCATAAACCTGTGAACCTCACCAACTTTATGTTGACCTTTTAAAACTCATGATTTCTTAGGTAATGGAGCAAATTATGGAGGACATGCAAATGGGGCTTCACAGTGCTATCGGACCTGATTCTGGAGTCGTAGTCCCGAACTATCCTAAATAAACTGTGTTTATGCTTTTAATATTAAATTAAGACTTTATGCTTTTCAAATGTAAGACATTGTCACTTTCACTACTCTTTCCGCTGCAATGAAATGATGTAATGTTTTTATAACGTTTGAAATTATTAGAAGTCGTTCTATGTATTCGCGACTATGATTCCATCTCGCTCACACCCAAACCCGTTGACCGAGGTGTCACATTCTTTGACTTTGAAAATCAGTTGTCACAAGTGCAGTTGATTGTGGTTGAGTTGTTTCAAATACTAAATTTTGTTTAAGGTTTATGTCCATCTCATAGGCACATAAGATACCGTGGGGTTCACTTAGTTTCATTTTCTTAAGGTTCTTGTACTCTCTTATGCTTACTGTATAAACAATCCACATAGAGGGTAGTGACCTTAGAAATTTTCTGTTAACATCCGCCTGTTCCAGGGTTACATCAGCTCTTTGAAGCTCATCAAGTAGAGAAACAAAGCGAAGATACTGGTTGGTTATGGTTTCACCAGTTTTGTAACTGAAGTTTTCATATTTCTGTTTTAAAATATCCTTTTTGTTCTATTTAACCTCACTTGTTCCTTCATACATCTCATTGAGAGCATTCCACAAGTCAAAAGCAGTTTTGTACCCCTTAAAACCAACGAGTATGGAGTTGGGTAGCGCTGCTTGCAAGGTCCAGTAGGCCTTAAAGTTTGGCTCAAGTAACTTGTGGTCTATGTCGGTAAATTTATCAAGTGGTTTTGCAATGTGAACATTTTCATCATCAGCAGATGGTACAGTTACAACAATAGGATCAACAGTTAGTGACTTCCAAATACGGTGGTCTAAACTTCGAACAAACCCCTCCATACGGAGCTTCCATGTGTCAAAATCATCTGGAGTGAACATGGGTGGTTTGTTTCTGCTATCGTTTGAAGTTAGTAAGCTAAGATCGTTCATTTTGAAAGTTTTTGAGAAAAAAAGCTTGAAAGCAGTAAAGTAGACAAGTAAATATCAACTTTGAAGCACTTGAAGTCTTCAAAGTGAGAGCCTGAGCTCTGATACCACTTGTAGGATCGAGATTCTTAACACTTAGTTAAGTTACAAGATTTACTTGCAAGATTAACCTTGCGGAATTAAGGTAATCTTCACTTTACTTAGATCGGTTAACACTTGTAACTAATAGTTGTTTGTATAATATAGTAACACACGAAGTAAAATATACTCGACACTATTTGCATTAACTCAACAATATTACACAGTGTTTTGGCATCCAAACATTCGTACAAATGTTGAATATGAGCTATGCTATATATAGTGCTAAGGGAAATCAATGATAGCCATTGATTTCCATACGATCATCTAGACCGTTGATTACAAAAGTCAAACTATACTACCAAAAGAATAACCTTCGACATATGGGATTGATTGCGTGTGATCAACAACATACTACTTTAGGAGAGCGGATTTGATAGATTTATAAGCAACCAGGAAGCTTTACAACGAATTGACAACTGAAAAGACTTCACAGAAAGTTCGGTTGAACTCTTTATCTGGTGGATAATAGAGTGGAGAGCGGCTTTGATAGATTTAGAAGCAACCAGGAAGCTTTACAGCGAATTGACAACTGACAAGACTTCACAGAAAAAGTTCGGTTGAACTCTTTATCTGGTGGATAATAGAGCTCACCCGAAATATTCGCATCTGGTACAAAAGTGCTTCTTCAAGTTGATTTGTCTTCTCCGCTTGAACTCAGATTTCCGCTTGTACCTAGTTCAGCCGGAACTGCTACAAAATTAGACTTCAGCCGGAATATCAAATGCAATATCCCTTACACCTTTACAATCATGATGGTGAAACTTCTTCAAGACTTCCCTTACATATTTTCCTTGACCGATCAAAATTCCATTAGAAGTCTGTTTCACTTCGATCCCCAAGAAGAAAGTAAGTTCTCCCATAGCACTCATCTCGAATCGTTGCTTCATGAGCTCCTCTAACTCTTTACACAAATTGATGTTGTTTGACCCGAAATGATGTCGTCAACATACACTTGAAGTAAAAGCATATCATCCCTCAACATGCGAATGGAAAGTGTTTGATCGATTGTACCCCTCTTGTAACCGTGTTGAAGAAGATAGGTAGACAAGGTTTCATACCACTTCCAAGGCGCTTGATGTATACCATAGAGAGCTCTATCTAGCTTGTAAACTTGCTTTGGAAAAGATTTGTTCACAAACCCTGGAGGTTGAGCAACATACACCTCTTCATCCAGCTCACCATACAAAACGCAGTTTTCACGTCTAACTGATAGACGGTGATATTTCTAGAAGCATCGTAATTCAGAAATATCTGCATGGCTTCAAGATGAGTGACTGGTGCATAAATCTCATCATAGTCAACTCCATCTTCCTACTGTAACCCTTCAATACAAGACGAGCTTTGTTACGAATGATGATACCACAATCATCCTTTTTGTTCTTGAATACCCACTTTACCGGAATTGGTTCTTTGCCGGGAGGCAAATCCATCAATCCCTACACATTCAAGGTTATATTGTAAAAGTTCATCTTGCATCGACTCAATCCAATAGTTGTCTTTCATAGCTTTAGCAACTGAACTCGGTTCCATTTGAGAGATGAAGCAGCTGAAAAGGCAAATGTTTGTAGTACCAGATTGACTTCGAGTGCTCGCTAATCGACTGGACCGATGATATTGGAAGCTAGATGATTCTTGTGAATCCATGACACTTCAATAGTAGGAACTTGAATAGTAGAGTCTAGATTCCCAATCTGTATTTCATCGACATGAATTTCCCAGTGTCAATTTCTTTGCCATCCTCTGAATCAGATTCATTTGACACATTTGGCTCTATTGTAGTTGCATTTTTGTCAACACTATGTTGAACAATTTCTTCTATAATGGGATCGTCTGTCTGAAGGGTAGTTATTCCCAAAGTTAATGAAGAAGGATTGGATCCAGTTCTACCCGAAAAGGTAGATGCAATATTTGACTAGGACAGCTCTCTGGAGGATCAACCGAATAAATGCAATCCAAAATAGAGATAAAATTTTGTATAAAATTTTATGTATCCAAGTAGACTTCTTTATCTGATTGTTGCGCTTGTAAAGGAATAGAACCTGAAACATGAGAGGCAGATGCATTAAGAACAAAAGAAAAGGTCTTGAAGTCAGACATGCTACATTGAGAAGGAACACATCCGTTCAAAGTATGCTCGTTAAAGGTAACATTTCATGACTCCTGAACGCAGTTAGTTCCTCTATTGTATACTTTGAACGCGAGAGATATTACAAAGTATCCAAACAAAAAAATAACATTCATCAACCTTTGGGGCAAACTTTGCTAACTTCTCAGACTGCACTAACACAATACAAGGACATCCGAACGGTTTTAAGTATTTTAAAACAGGTTTTTGCTTTGAAAAGAGTTCGAATGATGTCTTGTTAGCATGTTTGACTGTGAGAATTCTATTAAGGACATAACAAGAAGTGTTGACTGCTTCAGCCCAAAAAAAACAGTTTCATATTTGAGTCAGCAAGCATTGTCCTGACACACTCAATGAGAGATATGTTCTTCCGCTCAGCTATCTTGTTCTATTAAGGAGTGTACGGAGCACTGAACTGACGAGTAATGCCTTTCAAATCACAAAAAAAATAAAAAACTCCGTTCTTAAATTCGGAACCATTATCAGATTTGATGATTCGAACCCGCTCCCTGCTTGCGTTTTCAATGTGAGTGATAAAAGTCTTTAACAACTTCGGAAGACTTTTATAAGTTCAGGAAGACCCTCAATGTTATGGTTGGGCTTGCGAATCGGGGGATGAATGCTAATTTTGTGTTTAACAATGGTGGCTAGTCTGTTTGTTTTTGGGTCATTCTAGGTGTTTATTCTAGGGCTAGCTAGTTGTTTGTTTGGTTGTTTCCTTGTTCTCTTTCGGGGGCCTGTCCCTGTTTGTTCAAGTGTGCGCTCTGCACACTACTTGTATTTACTTTCTTTTATATATTATCACCGGGTTAACCCTTTCCAAAAAAAAAAGAACAGCTCCAGAGTCTCTGATTTCTCTTTTAGAAAGAATACAATAATAGCAAGAAAAGTCATCGGTTATGACAAGACAATGGAAGTCCCCCTAAACTTCTGACATTCACTGGTCCAAAGATATCCATGTGGAGTTGTTGAAGAATAGTATCAGTTTTGCTCGCTGGCTCCTAAGAGTGAGAATCTTTGTGTTGTTTTCTTTTCAGACATGCCACGTAGCTTTCAATGTGGATAAATTCCTTCTCAGGTAGTCCGCGAACGTGTTCCCCTCTGATCAACCGGTTCAAGTTTTGAAAGTTGACATGTCCCATCCTCCTATGCCATAGAGTAGAGTCTGCTTCAGAAGCCTTAGCCAGAAAGCATGAAATTGTGCCAGTGAGTTTAGCAGCATTCATGTTTAAAGCATACATATTCCCCTTTCGTTTAGCTCTGAAAAGAATTTGAACTTCGGGAATTATATAGCCAAACTTCAAAATAAGACACTCCTTGTCATTGAAAAACATTGGCATGTTGGTGTCACAAATTTGTGACATGTTGAGCAGATTAAGCTTCAAACTAGATATAAGGTTCACTTTTTTGAATGTAACATCTCTATTTGAGAGAAGCCCATTCACGACAATCTTTCCACCATAAACATCTCCACCAAAAGCATATGGTCCTCCATGCGCGATAGGTTTAATATCATGCAACAGGTTCTTATTGCCTGTCATATGCCTGGAACAACCACTATCCATATACCAAGTATAGACAGCTCTCCGCGATTGTCTCTGCATACTTAAAAGGAAAAATTAGTTTGAGGAAGGACTTAGGCCTGATCGACCTTGGTTCTTCTTCTTCCTAGAAGATTTCTTAGTAACAGTTGTGGTGGTGATGGGAACTTGTGATGATGTAAAAGTTAAAACAAGTAAGACAGAAGGTTTTGAAGTTGTTGGCCTTGGATTCTAAGTTTGATTAGCCTGAACCGAAGATGGTGCAATGTTTGTGATTCTTTCAGCAGGTCTTCCACCTAATTTCTCAACGCTCAAACCAAGACCAAGTGATAAATCAAGAAAGGTTGAGTAATGGGTCTGATTCTGGAACTCATGAGGCAAACGGTTATTTTTATCCAAATAGGATAAGTAATCTTCCCCATAGTTACCAAAATATTGAGGTGAAGGCTCAATGTATTGTGGTGACATCATTCCATGACCATGATAAATTAGGAGCTTTTTGGTTATATGATGAACGTTGAGTGTATCCATAGGCAGTTGAGATCCCTGGATTAAGTGCACACACTCTAGCATCATGATGTGGTTTCCACATACAAGACAACCCTGAGCTATAACAAGAGCAGATGAAACCGGTGCAAGAAATGGTGCGAGCACAATAGATGTAACAGTGCTAGTTGTACTTCCACCCGTTTCAGATGGTACACCAACTTTCTCAACAACTTTCTTTTTCTTCCGTCTATTATGTTTCTTCTTCGGCTTAGAAGCAAGGCCACATCTTGATTTTCAGCAATAGTCGCTCCTTTTTGAGTGGGTTTGAGAGGTGGCACTTTAGAACTGCTTTCCTTGGATGAAGGCACAATAGAATTAGCCACTTTTGTTGTCTCTGCTCGTTGAGGTTTCACTCGAGGGATTGGAATTGAAGCTTCATTTCGGTAGAAACTGCTTCCGGATCAATCTTACCAGCTTTGACTTGAGTTATCTTACCATTGATAACGGTGAAACCAGCATGCTTAAGTAAGTCTTCCTTACCATGTTTTAGTGTCGTATCAACAAAAGCATAATTGAATTATTCATTTGTTAAGTTCTCATGTTGAGTGGCCCTTTCAAAAACAGGTTTCTCTTTAGCACGACATCTTGTTTACTTTTAGGTTTCTTAACAGAAGACACAGTTTCATTAAAGTTAAATGGACATCTGATATCCTCTGACTAATTTGTTTTGAAAAATCAGGCATCAACATTTTTATTGACATATGATTCGGGAAGAATAATGTTAAGAGAACTCAATGATATATCATCAACATCAGTGTGTTCAAAAATCTTATTAGTAGGCTCTAGACTGGATCCATTTTCATAGTTATCCCAAATTCCTTCAAACCTATCAATAGTTTGTGCATCTGGGACTGAACTTGCATCTTTGAACCTAATGTGGCTCTTAGAGTTGTTTTTACTAAGCTCGGTAACTGAGTAATAGTTGTGGTTAAGTGGTCCTTCAGCCCTACTATCATCAATTTCCCAAGTTAAACCCAAACTAGATTTAAGCCTAGCAAAAATCTCTCTACCAACTACATTATCTAAGTTAGTTTGTTCAGATTCATTAAATCAACTGTTTCTTTAACTTGAATGTAAGTAATTCTAATTTTGTTCAATTTTTCATAAAGATCAGATGATTGAGCTTTAAGTTTAGTCTCAGTGCACTTCATCAACTTAATATCGTCTTGTAGGGATTTGATAGTGATCAAAAACTCTTTCTCCTTAACCTGCATTGCCTCAATCAATTGCTTGTTCATAATCGCTTGCTCAACCAAGAATTGGTTGTGGATTCGATACTTAGCAACAGCCTTGATATATTTAGGAGAACACAAGTTAGATTTTACCTCAGGTAGAATTTGCTTAGCCTGAAGTGCAAGTTCCTTCTCCATATCAGGTTCAGATTCAGCAACAGCTTTGGAAGGTTCTAACTCAGTGATTTCTTGAATATCAGCCATAAGACAGAAGTTCATTGAGAACAAAGGATCAAAAGAAGTGGTTTCTTCATCAGCTTGACCAACTTGAGTGTTCACCATCAAAGCATAATTTGGTGTGTTTCCTTGAATTGTTGTTTGACTTTGAGAAGTCCAACCGTAGGTTCCATCCTGAAGTGACACTAAGGCTTTGGAGGTTTTAGGTTTTGAGGTTCTAGCTGAGGGATTCACTTTTGGAGTGGGAGCAACCATGGTTTTTGAGTTTCATAAGATGAAGATGCTTCTCTTCTTGTTTCAGGTGCGTTAGTAGTTCTAAGCTGCATACACTCACGAGCAAAGTGGCCTAGACCTTGACAGTTGTAGCACTGAACCGTAGTCTTGTCAAAGCCAATGGTAGTACTAGGATGACTCTTGAACGCGTCTCTTCCAGTTCTTTTGAAAACTTCCTAGTTCTCGCTACTACCATACCCAATTGCCATTTAATATCCATCTCTTCTAGGTCATCTTCAGCTATCTGATCAAGATCTTCTTGATACAAATTCATTTTCTGGATATTACCAGAAAGTTATGCAGAATAGCATGCCATAAATCAAATTTGATAAGTTCACCATTTGTGGTGATAGCAGTGGTGAAGAAAAACTAGACTACTAAACGGTTTGAGTGACAGTTGCTTCAGTTGGTTGTTGGGGAACCGGAGTTGAAACAAACATATAAGCAGAAAAATCAGCATGACACTCTACGCCAGTAGAAGCAAGAAGTGCAGCATTTGGAACAGCAGATGAGGTAACTCCCATAAGTAAGCTTCCTTGTTCCATAGCTTGAATTTCATAGTTCCTAACCTGATCAATTGTAGCCTTGTAGTCAGTTGTTTCATGGCCTTGACTGTCAAGAACATAGCCTACAACGGATGCATTAGACCGTGGCATAGACCGTAGGAACTTTTTGTTGATTGCTGACATTTCAGGCTGAATCCTTTTCAAGGTCATGTCAGTGAAGATTCTACGGAATCTGCTAGCATGAGCTTGAAATATTTGACCAAGGACATGAGTAAAAGTGTTAAAGAACAGATTGAATTTATCCAACTTTCTTTCCTTAGTTGCCAAATTTCCCACAAATTGCTTTTCCAACCCATCCCAAATTTCTTTAGCAGTTTGAACATCATGGTAGTGATACCCAATGTCATCAGAAAGTGCCAACTTAATGCAACCAAGAGCACGACTCTGAATCTTGTATTGAGCACACTCTTTGTCAGAATAGTCTTCAAACTTCTTCTTAATCTTAGGTGCATCAGGAGCAATAGGATTAACTTGAGTATTTGGTTGAACAATATGTTCATAAGTGAACTCTTTAGCACCATGTTTGACTGACAACCAAAGATCACTATCAACAAAGTTATAAGACACAAATTTGTCCTTCCAATCCTCAAAGTCAGTAGGATCCATTAACTTAGGCAGCTTATTAATTCCATGAGCACCCATATGATTTATATCAGCCATTGCAAGAGATCATAAAAGCTTTATCTATCAAAAATAGCAACTTTGACTTTTAAAAGTCAAACTTCTCGAACTTGCTCAAACTTGCTTGAATTGCTCAAACGGACAAGAATATGATGATTCAATGCATAATGAACCTGTAAGAACATAAAAAACTTGAACAATTCAGTAAGAAGCTAAAAATCCAAAGTTGTAACAGAAATCACACTTAGTGAAATTTTCAACAAATTGTTCATGAGAGCTCCAACTTGACCAAAATCAAATGTGAGGAATTATCGTTTGGATAATTCCAGCAGCTGTAGAATACCCTTAGGATAAAAAATGATCCCTAACACAAACTCCAAAACTCACTCTAACACTATGAAATCAATCAAATGGTCATTTTTGAGAAAAAGTTCAAAAAGCCAAAAAAATGCTCTCAAGAGCTCAAAACCTGATGTTAATGGGTGTTGTCTTCGTGAATCACTTTAGTTTTTGGTGTATTTCACTCGACATTAACAGATTTTAGCATACCATGAACAGTTCTCCAAATCGAAATTTCAAAAATGAAGAATAGTGGCTCAAAATCGTGGGTATTGTTCCATTGATTTCCAGATTTTGGGACCAATATTAGTTGTTGTTTGCTAAATCTGAGGTTGGAAACAGATTCCAAACTGATTTTGTGTAAGAAAAACACAGATTTACACCCCAAAACAGCAAGTTTACCTTAGCGGACTTCAGATTCCTTAGCGGACATCAAGTTTACCTTAGCGGACTTCAGGACAAATTCATCAAAAACTTCAAGTCTTCATATCAGATAGATTCTTTAGAAGATCTTCACCAGAAATACTCAATAATGAAGAGTTAGAGTTGCCATCAATCAAAAGATAGGTCTTATAATCGGCCTCATGTATTCCGAGTCATGCTATCCGATTCATATCATCGGGTACATGGATTTTGAGTCAGGTTGTCCGGTTCATGTTATCAATACATGTATTTCAAAGCATGATGTTTGGTTCATGTTAGCGGTGCATGTATTTTGGGACATGCTGTTCGGTTCACATTATCGATACATGTTTTTCAAGACATGCCGTTCGATTCATGTTATCATATTTATGCATTTCGGATCATGTGATTCAATTCATGTCATCGAATTTATATACCATGAATCACGCAGTCTATTCTAAGTCAGCGGAGTCATGTTCTAAAATGTACTGTTCGGATTAGGCTATTCGTAACACCCGAGCAAGTGCTAATGAGCTCATGGCATCCAATGCGTGGTTTTCCGTTTAGTTCGTGGTACTTGATTTCTTTTCGTATCAATTGTTTTAAGCCTAATTGTGCTTATCACTTGGATTTTTTGATGGTATATTGTTAATTCAAGTGTTGATCATTACTCTACTCTTGCTAAACCAGGGACTCATACGTGCTGCTACGATTGTGTGTGATTGTAGCTTAGCACGCGATCATATTGGTCGTGGGGTATAGGTCTTAGGTTTTAAAGAGGGCTGATTCAAATTTTGTCCAGGTGTTGTGTCTTGTAAGGTAAACCGGATGTGGGTCGCTACCCATCTAGTTCACCACAACTTAACGCTTTTTCCGGATAAGAAGTCTAAACTCCAAATCTTTGTTTATCATTATTATCAGTGTTGGTGATCTATGTGAATCTATGTAAATCTATGTGTTATGAGTTGGGATACTTTGAAGAATCCATGTTACACCCATTACTCACCTGAGTCTCCTAATCCCCCAGTTTCTCTCCTAAAGTAGGAGAGACTGTGGTCCAGTATCCTTGGTTAGTCTTTTGGTTGATTCTGTTTGGTTGTAGTGTATTCCTTAGGTCTATCACTCAGCTTTTGTTGATAGCCCCATATTATTGTGTTAAGCTCGGATGTCTGTTATTTGTCGTGTGGGATATGATGTTCTCCGAAGGAAAATAGTATCACTAAAGGTATTAAATACATTTTGGCTTAGCTACGGTACACCCTAATTCCTTTAGGGTGCATTGGGAGTTGGACTAAGAACAGTGTGTGTGTGGGGGGGGGGGGGGGGGGGTATGTCTCTGATGGTTGGTTATATCCAAATCCGTTTTCGTTGTCGCCATTTCTACCCTAACCCTTGCGGTTGGGTAAAGATTAGGTGCCGATGTATTTGATTCAGTAATGAAGAATAGATTCCTATCCGCGTTGAAATCTTTTAAGTCTTCTCTAATGATGGGTTCAAATGTCAAAATGTGTTGGTTATCGGTAAAACTCTTTTAACTGCTCATTTCTCAAAAAATTATAAGTCTCTTCTAATTTTCGGATGAAATTTCTTAAAGTAGGGGAAACTGTAACATTTGCATTTTACCCGATTGAGAAATCCAACCCGTTTTGAAATTTCATGATTTACCAATTTGCAAATTATTGAGAACCTAGAGAATTTTCGGGTGTCTATACCCCAATTAATGGATCTAAATGACTTATAACCGTTTTTCGAGACAAAATACTTATTTACAACCAATTGGATTCAAATTGGATTTCTCGATATGAAAATAAAGCAATTTCCGGTTTTTATGTGATTTCGGTACGTGATTTGTTGTTTACCGGGAATATCGTATTTGGTCATCATATGTCAATTTCAACATAATTATGAGTTTAATAATCAATTATCATGTCTCAAGTCACACACCTAATCGAGTTGCATATAGTTAGTGACTTGCCAAAATTGATACGTACGTCAAAACCAACAAAAAATGACCAAAAACGTGTTACACTACGTCAAAAATAGGTTTTAGCCACTGAAAAAAACGTGGCTAAAACCCTTTGGCCATGCTCTTTTTTTCATTTCAATTGTGACCAAATGTCCCGTCACCGTAGGTACTATACGACCACACTTGAAGATTAGTGGCTGTAGCAACAAAAAAACGTGGCTAAATGTATCAATATTTTTGTTGAAATCAGGCATTCCATCTGAAATGTGTGGCTAAAAGGTAGCAACGGCCACATGAATTTTCTATAAGCGTGGCTAAAAGGTAGCAACGGCCACATGAAATTTCTATAAGCGTGGCTAAAGGGTAGCAATGGCCATATGAATTTGCTAAAAAGTTTGTTTTAGCCACGCTTATTTTTAAAAAACGTGGCAAAAGGTTGCTGGAATTAAGCATTCCATCTAAAAAGTGTGGCTAAAAGGAGACAACGACCACATATTTTAAAAAAAAAACGTGACAAATGGTTTTTGGAATCAAGCATTTCATCTGAAATGTGTGGCTAAAAGGTAGCAACGGCCACATGAGTTTTTTATATGCGTGGCTAAAGGGTAGCAACGGCCACATGAATTTTCTTTAAACGTGGCTAAAAGGTTGTTGGAATCAAGCATTCCATCAAAAAATCGTGGCAAAAGGTAAACAATGGCCACATATTTATAACAAAAAAAAAACGTGGCCGTTTCTATCATATAGTCACATTAATTTATCATATGTGTGACCATTTCTATCATATAGTCACACATTAATAACTGGAAGCATGACCATTTCGTGTAATTAGAGATTTTATTTTCATTATTTTTGTAAAATAAAAACAACAATAAACATAAAAAAAACAAATGATATTAGCAATAACAATTCAAGATCCATACATAAGTTTTCAGTTTAAATAATAAAGACCTAACTTTCTAATCAAAAGTTATCTACAAATTATACAAAACCTACAACAAGACCTACATCACTCCAAGCTACGAATAATAACAATTGAAATTCAAGATCTATACACAAGTCTATACCTGCACGCACCTGCACATGAAAAATGAAAATTAAAGATATATAATGTGATGGTACTCAACTTCTTGACCATTAACAAAAAGAACACTTACCTGCTGGTGTTACAGGAGGCTGGTCTTGAACATTAACAAGAAAAACATCAACAAGAACACTTACCTGCTGTGTTCTTTTTATTGTTTGGTAGATTGTGTTTTTTTTGTACCTGTGTAGTCTCTACCATTGATGGATATGGACATCATTTAGATCTCTACCTGTGTAGCAGCAAACAATTAGATATAACCACACAATACATGAAGATATAATGCATAAAACCTGATCTCTTATGATTAGAACATAGTTTTTTAAGATGCAACATAGAGAATGCCTCTGAGCAAACACTCCACAACCTGCTGCTATAGTTGTTAGTTCGGTGTGGCTCATTGAACCAGGCTGAACTAGCCAAATATGATGTTGTTTAATAGAAAAAAGTGAGCATAAGTGCATATGTAACAGACATGCTTCTAATTTGAGACTTACCCCTAATATATATGCAGAGTTGGCTTTCTTGATCATTGTTAACCTTAGTAACTGGGTTTATACCTGTAGCACCAAATGTAAGTTTAATTTGAGACTTACCCCTACTAGTGCATGGTCAGAGATGAGAAGACATCAATTGAAGCTAGGATTCACCTGTAACACCCAATGTAAGTATAATTTGAGACTTACCCGTAAATGTACATAAGGTTTTGAATTTATTTACCATAGAAGTAGGTAACCTGTGTGGTTCTATCTCTATGCAAGTTAATTGTTTCCTATCAATACTAACAAGTGGTTCACCAGAATTACCCTATAACAAGAGATTACAAAACCCTAAAAGAGATTAAAAAACTAAAAAAGGTATTGTAAATAGCAAGTACTTGTGTGTCACAAACCTTTGTATAAAGTTTAGTGAAAATTTGAGAATTATACCTTTCATGCTTGGATCAACTTCAGAGACTTGAAAAGCCTCCTCTTTATTCTTTTAACACGGTGAAGAGAAATTTCATAACTATTTTAGTGATGAACACCCAAAGCAATTTCATTTCAGATAAAATATTGAGTGTACAGGCTAAAAAATACACAACAAAACCAAATATATGTCCTTGTTCTTAAATAACAAATACACACATTCATTCATGCACCACACCATTTAAATATCAATGATTATGTGTAGCTTAATATCAGCTAAGAAAAATCTGGTTAAATGATGAACTGTAATAAAATGAAGACATAACATAACAACTAATCATAAAGAATTTGTTTTATAAAACAATACCTTTGATTGCCTCTTTAGGCGTCTTAAATCCAAGACGTCCAACGCTCTTCCGGTATCTTTTTCCAGCCTCTTTTGGATGGTGGCCATATTTCATCTTGAACATTGAAATCTACCGAACATAACAAACACTTACTTCCATTTCAAAAATAGTATATTCTAGTAATATAATCTTTGTAGTCATATTGAACATTTATGTTTCGCTTTGTCCACCCTATAAGAAAGGCAAAAACTACAAATATAGCTACACCTTAGACAAACATACATACTACATACGTACAAAATAGTTTGTGCTCCAAAGATTAAGCTTACATTACTTAGATAATTAATATCATACCATGCCTTGAATAATTTATAATTTTTGTGTTTGAATCAACATATCTTCCTACTGCAAATGAGGATGCTAGAAACCGCACAGATAAAGTGCTCTCATATTCCTGCACATAGTATTACACATATTGTTCAAGATTTGTTACTCTGATAAGCTTCGTTGGGTTCACTTGTCCTAAATGGAATCGTAAGTGTCAAGATTGGTGGCCTAGTTAGAAATAAGGTTTTAGTTGCTGTTATGTAACATACATTATTATTAAATGAGACAATTTTGACCCATTTACCTATGAGGATGGGGTGGCTTGTGTTCTGTTTGATCTCTAATGCATTAAATGAATCAAGAAAAGTCCTCAAACCTGTAAACAAATAGTTTTAATTCAGCAAGAAATAATAAAAAGTATCTTCAAACCAATAAATGAGACAAATTTGACCCATTTACCTATTAGGACAGGGTGGGTCGTGTTTTCTTTGATCTCTGATGCATCAAATGGGTCAAGAAAAGTCCTCAAACCTACAAACACTCCTATTTCTACAGCAAAAGAAGTTTTTATTAGGAATCGTAGGTAACATGAAGCATAAACACCACACGAAGAAGACATATAAAGGAAAAAGGAAGATAGAAGGAACTCACCTTTAAAGTACCTGAACTGTTGTTTTGGTGATGCTATTTAAGTTCCTATAGTTCATATTTAAAAGATATAAACACTCCATGTACTTAATTAATTCAGAACTTCTAGCAGATAGCGCATCGTATATGGGTAGCAGATTTCCTCCAGTGTACATGCACCATTTGGTGCATTTTTTATGATTAGGTCCGTACATATGGTTGGCTGAATAACCCGATACACAAACACCACTTGTTGTTCTCTGACAAATGTTGATCAAACCAAAACATCAAAGACTATTTGTTACAGGAAGATAGTTTCGCCAGTCTTGAGTAATTCTTTCTTCTTATCCAACTCCTTAAAGATTCCTTAAAGATGTAACAATGAACACAAACATAAATATATACAGTTGTAAGATTTGTAGCTACATTAGGCATTAAACACTTACAATGCAATTTATGCATGTGAAAATGAAGTAAGAGTTCTTACTAATGATCAATTTTATTGGGACTTTGTTCAAAGTTGCTCTCCAAACATGTATACTAATTTTAAATGGAACATAAATGTTCCCAAAGTAATCAGTCCCAATAACACTTCTATTGATTTTTCAAACTCACATCTCACATTAGCATGACAGAACCTCGAAGGGCCATTATCACACCACACCCATTCGTCATTAGCTTCGGTCAACCTAAAACCTGCAATAACAGCTTCACCAACTTCCATAAGGGGCTGCAATCTATCCTCCAACCCGACACCTTTATTGAATGTATATATAAGCTGGTAAAACATGAAAGTAAACCTAAAAAGTTGAAAAACAAACACTCATAGAAGTGACAATATAAGTTTTGTTAGAAAACATGCATCATGAATTGCACCTTGTGATTGGTGTTAGTACCCACTTGTTACTTTACGTATTGTAGATATGTTGAGTAATATGAGTCATGTTAGGAACAAATTGCAAGTTATCCAACTGACAATAGATTTTAATACAGAATATATCGAGATACAAAAGAATAATTTTTAGAAATCAAAGTCACCACTTCAACTTTGATTTCATAAAAAAGTTACATAAACATACCATATTTTTAAGAGGCTACTTCACCGCAAGAAGTTTAGTTGAACATTCCCTTATCCTTCATCCTTCTCTGCTCAAATAACAAGTATGTTCATATCTTCTCTGCTCATATATCAACAAGTATGTAGTATAGATGTATCTTTTGGATAATTCAGTAACTTTTGGTTGTTAACTTTCTAGAACAGATTTTATTAAACAACTGGATGCTTTATAAATCCTCATGAATTCTTCTTAATTACCTGCAAACTATAAAGCATCATCAATGTTATGAAAAATGCCCTTATTATTGTTCTTAAACTAATTAAGACCAAACATTGCTAAAAATTAAAAACCAAGTAAAATACAAATACTTGTTATTATCTACAATCTGAAACTTCAATTCTGAGAGTATGATTACTGTTTACACCTGCAGATTGATAGTCAATCATCAAAGGGCTTGGAGAGGAACACCACCAATATTGTCTTTACATAAGGCAAGAAAATCATATTTTAGTGCTAAATTCGTATACACAGAACCCACCCCATCCATGAACCCTTATATGCATTTGAAATCAAGCTTCAAACCCACAATCTAAGTTGTAGAAACAAGTAAGAACGGAATGAATTGCAACTAGGATAACCGAACATACGTGATCAACGAAAGACAGAGTGGTTACCTCAATAAGCTCGGCTAAAACGGATGTACTTCGATATCCATAAATTAGTTACTTTCTCCATCGTCCATGGACTTCAAGGGTTTTAGATTCACACTTGTTTCCTTACTGCTGATTTTTGTCCATAATGAATTAGCCTATGCTCTAAGCAGGTACATCACCTGGAACGATATCAAGATACCAGAAAAAATAGGTGACTTTTAGATAGAAATTACGCATACACAGAGTCTAGGATTGAAGTGATGCTGGACAATTTGTAGTACCTGAGATCGTGGATCTGACTGTTTAGTGAGCCACCACGGCTGGCAAAGTGGTGATGGGGACAACGTAGGCGGAGTGCGTGCAGCTGCAACAGTCTAGGATAAGGGTTTTTGCGAATTCGATTGAGTGCGAGAGGCGGAGGGTGGTGCTAAGATTCATCAGTATGTTAGTGGGTGATGGATTTGGGTTTTGATTGAGAGGTGCCATGGATTAGGGTTATGTTGTGGGAAGAAAATGACTAGACGATGGTGAGATGGTGAGGGGTTTAGATTTTGGGGGATTTTGTTCCGGAAAGTCTTTAAGCGGGAGAGTAAAAACTGATCAAGCGAGAGAGTGAAATTTAGATAGGCGGGGAATTGAAATTTTTAGTCACGTTTTAGAATTTAAGTGTGACTATAAGATGTTTATAGTCACTGTTTTTTTTTCTTTTATTAGGTTGATTATAAACATTACTCTTTGGTCACATGTATTAGTATAAGTGGCTATATCTAATATGTTTTAGTCACATAGAATTAAAAATCAAGCAAATACAGTGACCATTTGTTGCATTTCATCACTCTTTTTTAAGTGTGGCAAATAAATGTAACATTTTTTTATAAAACAGTGGCTAAAGCCTCTGCACCTGATCGATGTTGTCACATAAACAAAAAGATACGTGGCTAAAAGGGTCCAAAAGCTATATATTTGGCCACGGGTACAAAATATGTGTGGCCGAAACTAGTGTTTCTTACCTTTAGCCACGTTTTTTTAAAACAGTGGCTACGCGTTTTCAGAAAAACAGTGGCTAGGTCATTTTTGACGTAGTGTTATGTGCATTATTTTATCAACCATAAATCATTATGTGGCATATTTATAACCATTTTGAGTGGTTTCTATGTGGTTGGCATGTTAGGATGATAAACTGGGTAATTTGGGATTAAACGAGACTCAAAAACACCTAAAAACGAAGAACCGAGCGCGAAAATGGAGAACTGGCGAAGGGGAGCACGATCAGGAAGGTCGCGGACCGTGAATTCTGTGTTTCCCCACTTCTGACAGTCCTTGAATAGTGCAGTTGGCCAAAAACCCTAAAATCCTTTCTATAAATTCATCCTAATCCTCATTAGCTCCAATCCTGTCCCTTCTAACACCCATAGAAACCCTAGAACGGTTGTAAACATCTAAGATCAATATCCTTGAGGTTTTGGAGCTTTAACTTGGTGAAATCAAGTAAAGATTAGTGTCAGTTTTCGTCTTTTGGTGCGGTTTTTCACAATCTATGCTTCTACTCTCTTGTTGTCGTACTATTATATGATTAAGATCAGACCTTTATCTTGTTAATAGCTTTGATTTAGGTTGTAGATGATAAATCTAGTAAATCCATAAAAAGATATGATTTTTATGCATTTTTATAGATTTTATGATGAATAATGGATGGATCTTGATTCATGCTGGGAGATCTTGTTTAGGTTTGTTAAAGATTATATTTTTATGCATGTTTTTCCATGAAGAATCACCATGCTTGATAGATCTAGGGTTCTTGAGATAGAAACATGATTTTTATGCTTAAAGTTCACATTTTTCTTGATTCCTATATAAGGTTTTGTAAGATTTTGAACATGCTTGATCATCCATGCTTGAGTCTTGATAAAATTATGAGCTTGAAAATAGATCTAAGGTTTAATCTTGTGAAATCGCCATCAAGTCTATGGTTCTAGGGTTATATTTGAGAAAACTACCATTTTGATGATTTTTCATGAAAAATATACATATATTTAATTCATGCTTGATGGATCTAAGGAAAAATATATGATTTAATATCTAGGCCTTATATGTATGAAAGGTCATGAATAAAAAGTTGGAATAATTTGTATGCCCAAATATGATCTTGGTTAATTAAATTGTTTGGAAAATAATTAAATTAGCGTAAGATTGTAAATAATAAATTTTGCAAAAAATAAATATATGTATTTGATTAATTCATGTTAAGTAATATGGTTAATAGATTAGATTCGTGTTAAACTAATTGTTGGTTGATATTTGTGGTCTATGCGATTCCATGAAATATAAATATATTTTGAGGCATCCTAAAAATAAATAATATATCTAAAATTGTTTGTCGTCGCATGTGTAGTTTAGGAATAACCTACCTCATGACCATAATCGTACGTTATCACCATATTTAAATCACCAACGAGTCGTCGAGTCGATTGTGTTGTAAATTTTAATTATTTAATTATTTAATTGTTTATTTATTCCTCCGTCTTGTTTAGTCGTCGAGGTTGTCTTTGTTGGATATATGGTGTCCTGACCCGACGAATTAACGAACCCGACCGATATTGACCCGTAAGAGTTACACCCGGGTCAACAGACTATTTAATCTAATTAATTGTTAATTAGAAATAAACGAACTAAATGGTGAGTTAAATAAATATTAATTATTTATTTAATTAAAACGACAAAATCTATCGGTTTAAAATTACTCGTTAACTAAAAGACGAACCGATCAGTTGTTACCGGATTAACAGACTGATCGGTTGGTGGACTAAAGGAGGATCGCGACCGGGCCCAGTTCGCAGGCCCCGGTCCGCGATTTAATATTAATAGGAGAAGGGAGGAGGTGGATTGGAACACAAGTCAAAAACCCTAATCTCCTCCCTCACTCTCTCTCTGCGCCGTGACCGCCGAAGCCGGCTCCGCCGCCGCCGCCGACCGCCGACCGCCGGTCGCCGCCTCCTCCACCGTGATCCCTTGCAATCTCCGATGGATCCCCGTCTTGCCAGTATTTGCGCCCGACTCGAAAGCAAAGCCGTTGCAGCCCGAGCCGAAGCCGCAGCCCGAGCCGAAGCCGAAGCCGCAGCCCGAGCCGCCGCCGCGGCTCAATCCGCCGCCGTCGCCGCTGCCGCTCACGCGCCGCCGCGCGACCACCGACCGGTGGTTCTCGCGCTGCCGGCGCAGCCGAGACCACCGCGTCCGGTCCCGTCGTCGTGGCCCGCGCCGTTATACCCGCCGGCCACCGCCACCGCGTCATCTCCGATCACCGGCGATTCGATCGTCGTGGGATCCGTTCCGGTGGCTATCCCGACGAAGAAGATTTTGTCACCACCACCGGTGGTATCCCTACCACCACCGCCGCCACTACCGCCGCCGCCGCCAGTCGCCGCCGCCGCCGTCGATGACTTGTCTCGAAGGTTCGAGTCAGACGTCTCAGTTCGTCCTAGCGCGAGCCCGTTGAATCCGGGTGTCTCGAGCGGTTGCTCGGATCCCGCCAAGGTATATCTAATTCGTTAGATAGTTATTTATTTATTTATTTTAAATAAATATATTTTCTGTGTTTGTCGTGTTCCGGTGATTGATCCTGTTACAGTTGCATCCGCGTTTTAATCGTTTCCGCTGCCAAATTAATTTAGAATTAATTTAATTAATAAATCGGTTTTAATAAAATTAAAATCGGTAACCCGGATCACACTGTAAAATCCCAACAGTGGTATCAGAGCCATTATCACTGCGCGCAAACCAGAACCGGTCCTTACACGACCGGTAGTTCGCAATTTCGATTCAAATCCAAATTGCGAATTGGAATTAATTTATTTATTTATTTTAATTCTATGTATTTTATTGTGTGTTACGGCCGACCCCTCTATGTTTATGTTCATATATGAATATGTGTTTTGGCGTGTTTTGTCTTTCTCTGTTTGGCCCAAGTTGTTGGCCCAATTGTTTGTATTTCATTTTGGTTTATTGGACCCGGATTTTGGGTTTCAAAGTTGTACAAATTTAGGGCTAGTTTACTAGAAGTAGTTTTAGTAATTGTAAATTTGTGTGTAACCAAATATCGAAGACTGGACACACGCCAGAGGGATGTCGAAGCAAGTGGGAGCTGAACAGGATTCCAGATCGCACAGAGTTGCCATCTCGATCGTTCACCATTTAATTTAATTTAATTTATTTTAAATTTGTCCCTTATGATCTCGCTTGTATGGCTCGAGCGAGATCAAGACCTTATGCCGTTTAACACACAATATGCCATTCGCGACAACTTAGTAAGTTAATTAGGTTAAATTAATTTACTTGTCCCGAGTGGTGATAGGGTTTTATCGTTCGTGTTTGACGGTAATTAAATATTAAAAGTAATTAATATCCCTATTTGGTAATTCATAAAACTGATAGTTCGTGCCATCTTATCTCAAGTTGAACTTGGAACGTATTTACCGGAGCATCAGTGTTGGAGTATTTCAACACCGCACTTGGTGTCGAGGGTACCTTCTAAGGTGACGACATTGGTGTATTTCAACACCGTGTCATCACAATCAACCATTTAGGATTACTATCGCTTTAGACGTGCATGTTCGTGGTGTTGGAGTATTTCAACACCGCGCCACGGATGTGTATTACTAGAGTGGCACGGATGAGGCTAAACGTATCGCAAAATACAATTGTATGTATATAGCGGCCTCATACCGAGAGTTGTGACTTGAGTCTCACAATTGACAACCGTTGTCAGTTTGTTTACACGACCTTGCTCCTGAGGCTCATTTGGCGGTCTTAAGTAATGTCGTCTAAACGAATTCTCAATTTTCATAAAAATAAACTTTACCAACTTATTTTTAAAGAAAAAAAATAAACATCGAAAATACTGATTAAATTTACTTTGCTTATTTTCAGAAGGCTAAAGAAAACTCACCTCCATTAAGTTCAATGGTACAACTCGACCCCTTCACTGAGACTGGCTTTCTCGCATGGCAGACAACCCTGAGGAACCTTTTAAGGCTCTTCGGGAAACTCTATGTCATTGACCGACCGATCGCGAGTATTCCATCTTACTTGCTAAATGAGAACTCGCGGTCTGAGCTCCAAAAGCACATTGACGATGATAAGGACGTCACTGACCTGATGTTATAATGACTCAGGATTATCGGTACAATTTCATGGGGATGTCTGCTTATGACATCATTCGTAAACTCAAGGATTTATTTGAATTGAGTCAGAGGAATGAGCGAGCTGATGCGCTTTCACAATTTGTGAACTGCTCTATGGCTAACGACTCCTCTCCATACGATCATGTCATGCTGATGAAAGCGTATCGCGACAGGCTGATCGACCTTGGCTACTCCATCTCTGACGGGATGGCTCTTGATGTAGTACTCAGATCTTTGCCTGAACATTATCGCATTCTTGCGATTAATTGTTCGGCTCAGTCGATCGAGGAGGTTATTCCGTTGATACCCAACGTGAAGATCAGGACCACGCCGGACGTGCTCAAAGTTGCGAATACAAAGATCTCCAAAGCCAAGAAGGTTAAAGAAGGCAAAGGCAAGAAACCACAGGTGCAGCCTCCCGAGGAGCGCCTGTGCTATGAGTGCAACAAAATGGGACACTGGCGTCGCAACTGTCCTGTTTATCTTGCAAAGCTGAAGATGACCAAGAACCCTAATAAGGGTTGCTCATCAGGTATTTCAATAAATGTTATTGAACTTTTCACTGTTTCCTCCAATTCATGGGTATTTGATACTGGATGTGGTTATCACATTGTTAATGTTTTGCAGGAACCTGAGAAGTGGAAGAAGACAGAACGAGGCTGCATGGACCTCATCGTTGGTGACGGGAAGAGAGTCCCAGTGCTTGCTGCTGGCACTTATTCTTTTTCATGCTCTTCTGGCCTTGTAGTTAATTTGATTAACTGTTTATATGCACCTGGTTTATCCAGAAACATTATTTCTGTCTCTTCATTGTTTGAACAAGGATTTCGGTATAAATTTAATGGAAATGTGATTTCTGCTTACCTTAATAATATCTTTTATTTCGAGGCTAAACCTCGACATGGTATATATGAGATAGATGTTCAAACAAACGACCAGCTCTATCATGTTTCTAAAAGAAACAAAACTGATAGTAACGAATCCTCGTTATGGCACCATAGACTTGGTCACATAAGTAAGGCCCGCATCAAGAAGTTGCAAACTGCTGGCATTCTCGAATCCCAAGACGCAGATTCCTTCTATTAATGCGAGTCATGCTTATCTGGTAAATTAACCAAGTCACCCTTCACCCTTACAGGTGAACGGGCCCAAGGCTTGTTAGGCATTATTCACACCGATGTGTGTGGACCCTTTCGAACCGAGACGAGAAATCGTGAACGGTATTTCGTGACTTTCATCGATGACTACAGCAGATATGCCTATGTCTATCTGATGAAACACAAACATGAAACTTTTGAAAAGTTCAAAGAGTTTCAAAACGAAGTACAAAATCAGTTAAATCGAACTATTAAAATACTTCGATCCGATAGAGGCGGAGAATACCTAAGCGCTGAATTCCTGAATCATCTGAAGGAATGTGGAATCGTTTCACAACCTACTCCTCCTGGCACACCCCAGTTAAATGGGGTTAGTGAAAGGAGAAATCGAACTTTGCTCAACATGGTTCGATCGATGATGTGCAGGACCACCTTGCCACATTCCTTTTGGGGATATGCCATCTTGACCGCTGCTCGCCTAATAAATCTGGCACCGACCAAGAAAGTGGGGAAGACCCCATATGAGATATGGCATGGTTCTCTTCCTAAACTATCATACCTCAGGGTATGGGGATGTGATGCTTATGTCACCAGTGAATCTGACAATAAGCTTGATCCCCGAGGCGAAAAGGTAACTTTCGTTGGATACTATTGTAATACTGGTTATTACTTTTACCATCCTGATGCAAACACCGTTTCCATCAAAAGGAAAGGTAAATTCCTTGAGAAAGAATTCCTTACTCGAGGAACAAATAGTGATCCAGTGGATCTTGAAGAAATTCGAGATACACCTAACCCTGAAACGGTCGCTGCGTCTGACCGACAAGTTGTTGTCGCACCATCAGACCCAAACACAAGCACAAGCGTTCGTAGGAGCGAAAGAATACGATATGAGCCTGATAGATACCTTGGATATCATGGGGCCTTCGATGTTCTGCTAATAGCCGATTCTAACGATGAGCCTATTAATTACAAAGCTGCTATATCGGATCCGGAATCTGATAAATGGCTTGAAGCCATGAACGCTGAGATGCAATCCATGCGTGACAATCACGTCTGGGACTTGATTGAGCTACCCCCCGGTACACGGGCAGTAGGGAGCAAGTGGATCTTTAAAAGAAAAACTGACATGCATGGAAATGTGCAAACCTACAAGGCACGGCTTGTAGCAAAAGGTTTCACTCAAACTCAAGGAATTGACTATGATGAGACCTTTTCACCCGTTGTCATGATCAAATCGATCAGGATTCTCCTTGCCATAGCCGCATACCATGACTATGAGATATGGCAAATGGACGTTAAAACCGCCTTCCTGAACGGACAGCTCGAAGAAGATGTCTACATGGTTCAGCCTGATGGTTTTGTCGATCCAGAGAATCCAAACAAGGTTTGCAAACTAAGCAAGTCCATTTATGGACTCAAGCAAGCATCTCGAAGCTGGAATCTTCGTTTTGATCAAAAGGTCAAAGAGTTTGGTTTTGAACAAAACAAAGATGAGCCTTGTGTTTACAGAAAGGCAAGTGGGAGTGCTATATCGTTCCTCGTACTGTACGTGGACGATATATTGATCATAGGGAACAACATACCCATGCTTAACGAAGTTAAGAAATGGCTTTCATCTTGTTTCGCTATGAAAGACCTTGGAGAAGCCGCTTACATTCTGGGAATCAAAATTCACAGAGATCGATCTAAGCGCCTTTTGGGACTCAGTCAAAGCACATACATTGATAAGATCATAGCTCGGTTCAATATGAGCAACTCCAAGAAAGGAACCGTTCCCATGACTAAGGGAACGATCTTGGACAAATCTCAAGCACCTAAAACGGAGCGCGAGATAAGCCAAATGGCATCGATCCCATTTGCCTCTGCTATTGGATCTATCATGTATGCCATGCTCTGCACACGACCGGATGTCTCGTATGCACTGAGCGTGACAAGTTGGTACCAACAGACGCCAGGACTAGCTCACTGGACGGCTGTAAAGAACATACTGAAATACTTGAGAAACACCACTGATATGTTTCTCGTATTCGGGGGTGTTGATGAGGAGCTCACTGTAAGATGTTACACTGACGCTAGTTTTCAGACTGACCGAGACGACTCTCGCTCACAGTCGGGATTCGTATTCACTCTTAACGGAGGGGCTGTTTCTTTGAGAAGCTCAAAACAGCCAGTAGTAGCTGATTCTACTACTGAATCCGAATACATAGCCGCCTCAGAAGCTGCTAAAGAAGCCTTGTGGATGAAGAAATTCATATCCGATCTCGATGCTGTGCCAAGTATTAGGCAGCCCATCGAGATGCTGTGCGATAACACAGGAGCTATAGCTCAAGCCAAAGAGCAACGGTCCCATAAGATGGCCAAGCACGTCTTGAGGAAATTCCACTATGTCACACCCCCAATTAACCACTAACGGAGTTTATACCGTTAAGGGGCGCGACTAGACCAGGACCACAACCATTAGTTACAAATACTAAACGAATCAGGGTTACGTCCAATGTTCATAAATAAAACAGTTTAAAATACGCAGCGGAATTAAAACATCAGTATCTTAGCACTAGCCACGTGCTTTACAAGTCATGGTTTCAATTTCAAGTTCCCAATTTAGTTTAATAAAATAAATATCTTCACGAGCCATGCCAACCTCCAGTGGATACTCTTCAACGATCTGCAAAAGTGAAAACCACACAAGTGTCAACCTAACGGTTGGTGAGTTCACGGTGGGCATGACATGCATTGGCCCGGTCTCATAATCGTATGTATCAACATATACATAAATAGTATTGTTTTTGCAAAATCATTGCCAAGTGTTGAGTTATTGCATATGTACTAGTTAAGTAAAAGTTAAAGCGGTCAACCGATATCGCGGGTAGCTAATCCGGTTTCCATGCACTAAGGAAGTCGTACAGGGCTGAAAGCTGACGTAACAGAGTTCGGCATTTGCCGATGGTTGGTGCCTCCAGTTGTGTCCCATTTGGGAGGCCCACAACTAAAATAGGCTGATATTACACTCCGTTCGGCCTCCAGCCGGTTGGTTACACATTTGTGTACCGCGGAGCAGGGTTTGTCAAACCCTCAGTAGATCTACCCAACATCCCCTCGCTTTCCAGATCATCAGTACTAAGTTGAGGTCTTTAAGTTTTAAAGCATCCTTAGAAATCATGTGATATCATTTGGTTTAGACTTTAACCTACACTAGTCATATTAAAATGTTTATTCTAGATTTCATCTGAAATCCCCAAAAAAGTTTAAGTGTCACAATATTCGTTTCCGGATTTCAATAGAAATCCCAAGGATGGACAGTTGCAAGTGCTCCCCATAAAGCACTCCAACTTCCATAGCAGGTATCCCCTCTGGTAATACCTCAAGATGTCGGCGTTGTTTTCCGTTACGTGTATTCGTTGTGACCCAAACGGGCTCACAATTAAAGGGTTTGTGAAACTCACCTTAGGTTGCTCAGCTTACACTTGCTAATCAATCCAAATGTTGCTTAACGAAGACCTATGAACACGTTTAGGTCTTAAGTATTAGTTTCGCGTCTAATTATTAACCTAACGTCACTATGGCCCATAACATAGTACGTTGGACTACGACTCGACATACCGACACACGATACCGATGGTTGATCATAAACAAGGGTTCACATAATACAGAAATCAGACATGTATCATCATGGCATAATCATGTAAGTCATGGCATAACATTTAAGTAAATTTCACAAGTTTGGATTTAGGTCAGGCCATAATTTCGCTAGCAGTTTCGCTAGGTAATTTCACTAATGGGTTCTTTTTCTTTAAATTTATGGAGGAAAAGGGTATGCTTGCTGCGTTGGAGGGTGGCCCATGGCAGGTTAAGAATAGACCCTTGTTTCTTAATATTTGGACACCCACCACTCAACTTAAGAAAGATGACATTGATAGGGTGTCGGTTTGGGTCAAATTCCATGATGTTCCTCTTGCAGCTTTCACTGATGATGGCCTTAGTCTCATTGCTACCAAAGTTGGAAACCCCAAGATGTTGGATTCGCTAACAGCTTCAATGTGTATTAATAGTTGGGGACGGAGTAGTTACGCTAGAGCGCTTGTTGAAATATCGGCGGAGAAGGATTTTGTGGAGAATGTCAGGGTTGCTATTCCAGCTATGGACGATGATACGTTTGTCACAGAATCGGTTACGGTTGAGTATGAGTGGTTGCCACCTCGCTGTAAGCACTGTTGTGTGTATGGTCACCACTCGAATGAGTGTCCAAAACAAAGGAGGAAACATGCCTCACAGAAACCTGATGATGAGGGCTTCATCGAGCCGAAAGGTAAACAAGTTGCGAAGAGATCAAATGTTATACAAACCAAAGTGAAGCAAAAATTTGAATATCGGCCTGTTCATTCGAAACCCAATTCTGTCCCTAGCACTAGTGGTTTGAAAATAACTAACAAATATGACATCTTGGGTACTGAAGACTGTTGCTTGGGTTTTGAAAGGAGTCATAATGCTTTGGACGGGGCTGAATCATCATCGGCTAGGCATGGTACTTATGATACTAACAGTGGAGACAAGGGAGAGGATGATGTCGAGGAGGTGTATAATGAGACGGCTGAATTTATGGTGTCGGGGGCTACAAAAACTAGTAAAGGGGCAAGCACTCCTTCTGATAAGGTTTCCCAATGATTAGTATTGCCTCATGGAATGTTAGAGGTTTGAACCGACCTCTTAAACAAAAGGAGGTTCGTCATGTGGTTAAGGAGAATAATTTGTCTATGTGTGCTATTCTGGAGTCGCATGTGAATGTGAGTAAATTGTTTAAGGTGTGCAAGGGTGTGTTTAAGGGTTGGGATTGGACGTCCAATGGTAGTATGTGTAATAAAGGTACTCGTATAATCTTGGGATGGGATCCAGGTATCTTCGACATAATGACCATTTCTCAAACTGATCAAGTCATGCATATTTATGTGGTTTGTAAAGCTTCTCAGAAGGCGTTCTTTTGCTCAATGGTGTATGCGGACAATTACTACATTAGACGTAATATTCTGTGGATGGATCTTCGTAAACATCACTTGTTTATTAAAGATAGGCCGTGGGTGGTGATGGGTGATTTTAACTCCGCCCTAAATATTGAAGACAAAGTCGTTGGAACTTCCGGAATAGATGTGGGAATGCGTGAATTTAAAGAGTGTGTTAATGAGGTGGAGTTGTTTGATATTAACAGTTCGGGGTTTCACTATACTTGGAATCAAAAACCAAAGACAGGGATTGGTATTCTGAAGAAGATTGACCGTATTATGGGTAATGTACACTTTACGGATCTTTTTCCTGCTGCATGTGCTATTTTTCAGCCGTATAGAATCTCGGATCACTCTCCGTGTGTCTTGCGTGTGATGTCTAATGTGGCCACGAAACCCAAACCGTTCAAATTCGCAAATTTTCTTGTTACTAAGCCGGGTTTTTTGGAATCTGTGGAGGAAGTTTGGGATAAAAATATTCAAGGGGTTCCTCAGTTTTGTGTTGTGAAGAAGTTAAAACTTCTAAAACCTTATTTACGTAAACTTCTTTATAAGCAGGGGCACTTGCATGATAAAGTCTCCATGTTGAGAAATAGTTTGGATGAGATTCAGAGGGCTATTGATCTGAACCCGTTTGATGACAGTCTAAGGGAGAAAGAGGCTCGCTGTCTTCGTGAGTTTAATGAATGTGCTTTGGATGAGGAGCTGTTCTTAAAACAAAAATCCAAGGTGCACTGGTTGGCAACGGGGGACTCCAACACGGCGTTTTTCCATGCTTCGCTTAAATGTCGTTCCCATCAGAGTAGGATAAATAGGATCTTGGATTCGTCTGGTGTGCAGCATGAGGGTAACGAGGTTCCGTGGGCCTTTGTTTATCATTATGAGAATTTTCTTGGGTCCGCTGGTAGTGTGGACCAGCCTGTGCCTCCGAAGGTATTCTCGAGAAAATTGGACTTGACGTCCTCGGATCATATGGTTCGGCCGGTGTCTGATAGAGAGATTCATGATATTATTTTTCAAATGGATGATAATAAAGCTCCTGGGCCGGATGGTTATACGGTTGCTTTCTTTAAGAAGTCTTGGCCTATTGTTGGTAACCTTATTTGTCGTGCTGTTAGAGACTTCTTTGACACAGGTAAGTTGCTTACTGAGATGAACCACACTATCATTGCCCTTGTGCCAAAAGTTTCTACTCCTCAGAAGATTACTGATTATCGTCCTATCTCGTGTTGCAATGTTGTGTATAAATGTATCAGTAAGATTTTGGCGGATCGCATCAAGGCTGATCTTGGTAGTATTGTTGATATAAACCAGTCTGCTTTTATCCCAGGTAGGCGGATCTCGGATAATATCTTATTAACTCAGGAGCTTATGCATAACTATCACAGATCGGTTGGGCCTCCCCGCTGTGCCTTCAAAATTGATATTCAGAAAGCCTATGACACGGTTGACTGGCAGTTCCTTCATACCATTTTGAAAGGGTTTGGTTTCCATAATAGGATGGTCCATTGGATTATGACGTGTGTCACTACTACTTCGTACTCTATTGGTCTTCATGGGCAAATTTATGGGTTTTTTCGTGGAAAAAGGGGTTTGAGACAAGGTGACCCTTTATCCCCTTATCTGTTTACTCTTGTTATGGAAATTTTGACGCGTATATTTCAGCATGAGGCTTCTGTGGATTCCGCTTTCAGGTTCCATCATAAGTGTGAAAAACTGAAGATCATTAATCTCTGTTTTGCGGATGATTTATTTATCTTCGCCAGAGGAGAGGTCAATTCAGCCGTTCTCATTGCCAAGTCTTTGAAGTCTTTCTCCAGTATGTCTGGCCTTGTCCCTAGTCCCCAAAAAAGCCATGTGTTCTTTTGTAATGTGCGTGATCATGTGCAGGCTGGTATTTTGGGGGTTATGGGTATGGAGGTGGGTTGTTTACCGGTGCGTTATTTGGGTGTTCCCCTCATTTCTTCTAGACTGAAGGCTAAGGATTGTTCTGTCCTTGTGGAGAAGTTGGATAACAGAATTGCTAGTTGGAAGAACCGTTTCCTGTCTTTTGCTGGTCGGGTTCAATTGGTTGTCTCTGTCCTCTCTGCTCTTCATGTCTACTGGGCTTCTGTGTTCATTTTGCCTGCCAAAACTATGGCCCTTTTGGAGAAGACGATGAGAAATTTTTTATGGAGCCAAGGAGTTGTCAAGAAGGGTACTGCTAAGGTTGCCTGGTCTTATGTGTGTGCTCCTAAGTCTGAAGGGGGCCTTGGTATTCGCAAGATTGCTGATATGAATACCGCTTTGATGGCTACTCATGTTTGGAGTATTGTTACTATGAGGGAGTCCCTTTGGGTTTCTTGGATCCACACGTATCGTATTAAGGATAGGAATTTCTGGGAGATCAAATGCCCTTCTGTTTGTTGCTGGAGCTGGAGAAAGATCTTGTCTATTCGGCCAACTGTTCGTCCTTTCATCTGGTACAAGGTGGGTGATGGGAGGACAACGTCGGCTTGGTTTGATAAGTGGACTGATTCTGGCCCCCTTTGTGAGGTGCTTTCTCCTCGTGTTACTTACTCGGCGAGTTTTCTTGCTCGAGCTAAGGTTGCGGATCTGTTTGATGTGCATGGGGGGTTCCGTCCGATTGCTTGGTTGGATACCTTTCCTGTGCTTATTGAAGCTGCTAACACTTGCCTTAACGTTGGGGTGAATGATCAGATATGGTGGAAAGTGGGGGGGAAGTTGTCTGAGTTCTCGTCAAAAATGGTCTGGGAGACGGTTCGTCAGCGTCAGTTGCCTGTTACGTGGGGGAGGTTTGTGTGGTTTACTCAGTGCATTCCCAAACATGCTTTCATTGCATGGCTGATTGTGAAGGAACGGTTATTGACGCAGGATAAGATTCTGAACTGGGATCCTTCCCGAAGGAAAAATATGAATATGATGTGTTGTCTGCTTTGTTACAAGTCCTATGATTCGCATTCCCATTTATTCTTTGGTTGTGCGTTCTCTAAAAGTGTTTGGCAGCAGGTTTGTTCTCGCACTACTATGCGGATGGGATTGTTTTGTTGGAACGACATGGTGCATTACTTGGAGGATAAACCGGTTAGGAATATCTATTATGTGGTTGATAAGCTGGTTGTGCAAGCTACTGCGTATTATATTTGGCAGGAAAGGAATAACAGATTGTTTAACAACCATGCTCGGCCTCCTGACTCTTTGGTACGCATGATTTTTGATGTTGTGAGAAATAGGTTGCTTGGTTTGAAGCTCAAGGATTCCCCTCGGGTGGCACACGTATTGGATGATTGGAAGGCTGTTCGGGTCCTGGATGAGTCTATGGATACGACGTAGGGCTTTGTTTTTGGCTTCCTAGTTGTTAGCTAGGTGGTTGTTGTGTTTTGGTTTTTTTTTTTTTCGGGCTGTGTTTGTCTGGTTTTTACGTGCTCTGGGGTCTGTCCAGATCATGTACTAGTATGGGTCTTTCCATACTACTTGTTTTGTTTTGTTGGTATATATACAAAATCACCGGGGTAACCCTTTACCCAAAAAAGGTAATTTCGCTAGGTGCACGGGCAGCACTTTCGCTAGGCTGTACCCGATGACACAGTTTCGCTAGGCTAGTTTCGCTCGAAACTGTTGGCACAGTTTCGCTAGCCTAGTTTCGCCCGAAACTGGTTTGAACTTTCGTTCAGGAATTTCGCTCGGTAATTTCGCCCGAACAGGTCTACATAGTTTCGCCAGCGACACTACAGTTTCGCTGACAGTTTCGCTATATGAATTTATACACAGTTTCGCTACATGACGATACACTTAATTTCGCTACATGAACCTACAGTTTCGCTGGTCGCTAGAAAAACCCGAAAAACTATCAAAAATCTTTCTAACAGCCTCTATACAACATGTGATTCATTTCTAAGCATACATAAGCATTTAGGAACATCACAGGAGCATCTCTAGCATCATAAACATGGGTTTACATCATCAAATCATTTAAAACACCAAAAAGTCCATTTTCACATATTTTGACCTAGATCTACCTAGATCTCTAACATGGGTGAATTTTGCTCGTAAAGTTAGCAACTTTATGATATATCTAGCATGTATACACATCATATCAGAAGATCTAACAGGTTCATGAAGATTGAGGCATGCTTTATGAAGAAAACATATAGAAAAGTGCATGTAAATAGTTTTTGGGACTTACGATTCGATCTAGGGTCTGATTGGATGAGATGAGATGATGGTGGTCTCTTGGTGATTCGCAACTGACCAGCCTTCTCGAGAGAGCAGATGGAGAGTGGTGTGTGTTTTGTGTAAAAGAGGCAAATGGTATAAACTAGGGTTTATTAGGATGTTATATATCAGGGCCTAGTTTCGCTGGCAGTTTCGCTAGCCGGCGAAACTAGCTCTGTTCACGAGTGAGTCCATAGACTGCCGGGCGACACTATAGTTTCGCCCGGTAGTTTCGCTGGTTACCAAGAGTTGGTCAATTTCACATTCTAAGCAAGTTAAACACGATTCATATATTGTCATGCTTTTCCTAATTATTAAATCACGCCTTTAAATTACATTGCACATAATGATAATAAACAAGTGAACACATAACATGTATGGGCGGGTTTGGTGATCAACCAAAGGACGTGGACGTATTCGGCCTAGTTAAGCATTAGTTACTAAGTTGACGCTTATAACGTAACTAACGGGGTTTGTCTAACGGAAGTTAACCTTGAAATTCTCGGATGTCACACACTACATAAGAGAAGTAGTTAAAAGAAATGAAATCAAAATAAGCAAAGTACACACAGATCAAAACTTAGCTGATCCCTTCACTAAGCCTATGACTCAGGAGACTCATATACGCCACAGAGAAGCGATAGGGCTTAGATTAGCTAAAGACATGTTTTGATTCAGTATTTGGATGTATGAACACCAACAGTTATCTATATTATTCTTATTCCATCTGTTTTATGCAATAATGAATTACATAACTGTGTTCAATATTTGTACGTTTAATCCATGGACAATAAGTTCTTGTCCTAAATGTCCGTAGTCGATTAGATAGTGGGAGCTATACTAAAGAAAGACTATTGTGACTAGTTGAACTTTAAAGTTGTTTAACGTTCAAACTCACAGACCTCATTGGTGAATGACGTTGGACGTAACTCGCATCATGCAACGCAAACATGGAAGTCTTGCTTGCTTGATTAAATGCATGCTCTAATGTATCCTTAGACCTGAGACGCATATTCGAACTCCCTTCTACTAAAGAACATTCTTTGATTGTAGCCTAACGTTGTCGCGTAACTGCCAGCCATAACGGCTACTTTTGGGAATGGCTCTGAGGTTTAGTGGGAGCTGTATGCCTCAACAAGGGATTCTGTACTCTTGCTTCGGCAACAGTTAGACATAAAGGCGCCCTCGTTGGTTCCAAGTGATAAGTGTGAGGCCTCACCCAAACTTACTGTGTGTTTGTTGGATCACTTCGAATTATATCGAGAATGAAAATCGATGAATAAAACATGGGAGTCCATGTCCCATAATTCATCAATGTCTTATACAGAAAGGAACATATGACAATGAATGCACAAGTCGTGAGTCTGCTTGATGGTCAATCAGATATACTTTGGCAAACGACTTAAAGTGTCAATATTAGTTGGTGTAGCTATGCATAGCTAGAGTGCCTCTGGCTGCGCTCGTTAAACTGTCGCGTTCAGTCCAAGTGGGAGACTGTTGGATATATGGTGTCCTGACCCGACGAATTAACGAACCCGACCGATATTGACCCGTAAGAGTTACACCCGGGTCAACAGACTATTTAATCTAATTAATTGTTAATTAGAAATAAACGAACTAAATGGTGAGTTAAATAAATATTAATTATTTATTTAATTAAAACGACAAAATCTATCGGTTTAAAATTACTCGTTAATTAAAAGACGAACCGATCAGTTGTTACCGGATTAACAGACTGATCGGTTGGTGGACTAAAGGAGGATCGCGACCGGGCCCAGTTCGCAGGCCCCGGTCCGCGATTTAATATTAATAGGAGAAGGGAGGAGGTGGATTGGAACACAAGTCAAAAACCCTAATCTCCTCCCTCACTCTCTCTCTGCGCCGTGACCGCCGAAGCCGGCTCCGCCGCCGCCGCCGACCGCCGACCGCCGATCGCCGCCTCCTCCACCGTGATCCCTTGCAATCTCCGATGGATCCCCGTCTTGCCAGTATTTGCGCCCGACTCGAAAGCAAAGCCGTTGCAGCCCGAGCCGAAGCCGCAGCCCGAGCCGAAGCCGAAGCCGCAGCCCGAGCCGCCGCCGCGGCTCAATCCGCCGCCGCCGCCGCTGCCGCTCACGCGCCGCCGCGCGACCACCGACCGGTGGTTCTCGCGCTGCCGGCGCAGCCGAGACCACCGCGTCCGGTCCCGTCGTCGTGGCCCGCGCCGTTATACCCGCCGGCCACCGCCACCGCGTCATCTCCGATCACCGGCGATTCGATCGTCGTGGGATCCGTTCCGGTGGCTATCCCGACGAAGAAGATTTTGTCACCACCACCGGTGGTATCCCTACCACCACCGCCGCCACTACCGCCGCCGCCGCCAGTCGCCGCCGCCGCCGATGCCGCCGTCGATGACTTGTCTCGAAGGTTCGAGTCAGACGTCTCAGTTCGTCCTAGCGCGAGCCCGTTGAATCCGGGTGTCTCGAGCGGTTGCTCGGATCCCGCCAAGGTATATCTAATTCGTTAGATAGTTATTTATTTATTTATTTTAAATAAATATATTTTCTGTGTTTGTCGTGTTCCGGTGATTGATCCTGTTACAGTTGCATCCGCGTTTTAATCGTTTCCGCTGCCAAATTAATTTAGAATTAATTTAATTAATAAATCGGTTTTAATAAAATTAAAATCGGTAACCCGGATCACACTGTAAAATCCCAACAGTCTTTGGGTCTAACCTTTCCATACAGGGTGTCGTTGTTTATTTGTGTCTCCTTCGTCAGGTGAGTATTCATAGCCCTTCTTTATTTTAAACATTTTGGGGTGCAACATGTATCGAATTCAAAATCCTTGCTCGATATTCTTTACTCAAAAACTATATGCGACTTTGTGATGTTATGTGTGCTCTTGTATGTGAACTTGTGTGGTTATTTGTGTTATGTTGTGCTCAAGCTCATCCTCATGTTCGTGTGACATTAGCTGTAAAAGGTCGGGGTTACGGTAATAGATGTATTGGCTTGACAAGCCCACTTGCCTCGCGGTTGGCGCCTTATGATTGGAAACCTTATTGTCAGGGTTGGTTCATGCATACTCAGTTGCTCTATCTCATAGTTGGTTTATCGTACTCGATAGCACTTAACTCATTGACTCGCATGCTTTAATCTATGTATTACACTAAACCTATGTTTACTCACTAACTATTTGTAGTTGACCTTTATTTTATATATATTGCAGGTTTTGCAGTTGGATAATGTTTAGCTCTTTTGATGACACCATAGGATTGCATGCTGACTTAGCGTAACCTAATCAAATAAGTTAATTTGTTTCGATTTGTTGAACTATACCTGGTATTGCAATGATTATTAATGTTATATGAAATGGGTTGATTAAGAATATCGCAATATTAAATAGTGTTGTGCGCATCTTAGACAATCATCGGGCCCCGACATCTTCCGTCGTCGGTTGGGGTGTGCCAAATGACACCACGAAATGGTTAGACCCGAAGACAACCTTGACGACTAGATGAGATAGAGAAAACTAAATAATTCAATTTCACGACACAACCGACGCGGCGACTCGTTGGTGATTTGATGAGGCGATACGTGCGTTATGATAAATAGGCCAATCCTAAAGCTAAGGTTAGAATCCTAAATAAGCCAATATTGTCATGAAAGTCAACTGAGGTCAAATTAACCATTATGCACTCAAATATAACATTTTAACAAGGTAAACCCTAGATTTATCATGCAAGTCCTAGATCTAATCATAATATAACATGAAATCAATAAATCTAATTATGAGAGGACATATATGGCATGGATCTAGTCATAATACTTCATTTATGGCATGGATCTAGACAAGATACATTATACATGGCATGGATCTAGTCATATTACATCATAAAAGGCATGGATCTACTCAAATTGCATCATAACATCCTAACTTGATGATGAAATCCTTAGTTCTAAAAAAATCCTAAGGAGTATGTCACTACTACAAAAAAGGCATTTCTTGACGTGCAATGCATGTCAAGAAAGGGTCTTCTTGACACACCAATGCGCGTCAAGGAAGCCGGGGTCAAGAAGCTTCTTGACGTGCAAAATGCGTGTCAAGAAGTTCTTGACGCGTGAACAATGACATGCCATCTATGACGCTCTATTCATGACGCCCATAATGCGCGTCATCTTTGGGTATCGTTTGTGTTTAATAAATTTTTATTTAAAATATATTTTAGTGTCGTCTGTTTATGACACGCAAATTGTGTGTCTTGCCTTTTATGACGTTCATTCTTGCATGTCATCCTTTTAATTGTTTTTTCTGAAATTACTAATTTCCATATTAAATCATATTTCACAAACCAAAATACATAATAGCTAGTGTACCAAAACAATGCATTTCATACATATAGCAATTGAAAATAATTCGATTTCATCATGTTCATACATGCAATTTGATCACAACAACAAAAGTAAAATGTTCAAACTTTCCATGCATATAAAATTCGATCACTACTCCGCGGCCATGTAAATGAAGTTGCAAACGTATGTGACACTAAACTAAAGCCACTCAAATATCAAATCGAACGAAATCAGACATGAGTGAGGCCTATATGCAACATGGTTTTGTTCACAAGTGGCAAATTTGCTGTTTTCTTCCTTGCTTCCAACAACTTTTCACTGTCAAAGCAACCATTTTACAGTCTTAACAGTCCAAATTGTAAAAATTCACTAATTGTTTATTGATATTTGATAACATATTAATTTACCTTGTGTAAGGTTGTCTGCACTTTCAAACCCTTTTAGGCCAGTTTTCCCAGCTTTATACAGTTGCATAGAAACCTTGTACAATTGTATTTTCAGCCCTGTATAAGCATATCTCACGCCTTGTATAAGTATATTTCAAAATCTTGTAGAGTTGTATTTTCCAGATATATATGGTGGTATAACCACCCTTGTACAACCACAAATGCATGGTGTACTCTGTAATTTTTTTTTTCCAAAACTGTTGGTAAAAACCAGTAAAGTTCCAGCAACAATTTAACCTTTTATTAACTTTATAAATTAAAACATAATTCAGTAGACTTATGAATTAATATAAAAACAAAACGATATTAATCAAACGATGAATCAGTGTGTATTATTAAAGAAAGAATAGATAAACTATATAAATAATCAAACAGAATATAGTCAAATAAAAATATATATTTTGGTTTAAAATGCTGTTGATTTACATTAAAAAGGGACAATATTGATAAAGAGCAAAAAAAATCATTGATCCCTTATATATTGATAAAGACATACCAAAACGAGTTTTGACGGTTTTATCAGGTTTTACGTCACCAGTTGCATTAGACGTTCATATGATTTAATTTCCATATATACATATATTAGTTTGTATACAGATATTCAACATTTTCATCTATAAATTAATGCAACAGAGAAGTGTACATCCAAGTCTACTATATTTCACATAAACATGTGACAGTATGGAGAAAGAAAATAACGAGCATATTAAATGATTTAGAATGAATGTTTTTCTATCAACAAAAAGCTACAAACATAACCGTATAAATCATCTTAAATATTATTTGAGCTGATTATCCACATCCATATGACTTTATCTCAAAATGAGAGACTCCTGAGCACTCAACTCACAATTATTAGATGCAGTTCTATTGTTCCTTATTTGTTCAAAAAAATTTATCCATTATCATTCTAAAAACTGATTTATGTATGAAACAGTGTAAGCAACTGATTTGGTCCTAGTACTTATAAATATTTTTTTTGCATACTTGTTATTTTGAATTATATGAATAACCAGATTACAATAAAGGTTCATGTTTAATTTTACACTGTCTTTTCTACCTAATATAAGGAAGCTAGTTTATCACATCAGCCATAGCTAGTTCACTAAAATAATGGTTCTAGAAAAGGATTTGCAGATTCTACAGACAAGGATCATTAATGAGACGGTGACGCATTTGCACCACGAACCACAAAAGTTATTTCTAATTTAGTAAATCTAAGTATTGGAGCATTTGCAATATGCATAGACCACCTACATATAAGTTGAGACAACACCACACATAATACATAACCTTTAACATAATGATATGTTGTAATGTATGTTTTATAGGCATATTTACTTGCAAATTTGGTGTTTTTATATTGATTTACTAATTAACCACCATTGTAGTTTTTTTTATTCGATTCCCATTCTCGTGTGCTATGATTTTTTTTGTTTATATGATCCTTTTTTGAAATGTATGCTCAGTTTTCATCAAGTGTTGTTTTAATCTAATGTTCAATAAACCATGAACATTAACGTGGTTATGTCAAATAATCTCAGATAATGTAGTTTAATGTTTCTGTTTTAAGAGTTATGTGTATAAGTTATGATTTATGTTTCTGTTGTATGATCTATAATGCAATTGTATGTGTTATAATTTATGTAAAAGTTTAAGTAAATTATCTCATATAAAGTGGTTATGTATGTAATAATCTCATATAATGCATTTCATGTTTCTGTTTTTATAAATTTTACTTGATGTACCACTTAAGGCTACTGAAACTATAAAAAAATGTTTATGATAAAATAAAGAAGGAAAATTGGCTCATATTAATCCCATATATCCTAGTTTGGTCGATAATAATCCCAGTTTTGTATTTTTCCCCACAATAATCCCAATTATTAACCCATTGGCCTATATTGAATCGTCGTTAACTATATATTAACCCAGTTAGTGTAAGCGACTGTTTTTGTAATTTCTTAAAATGAGGGATTGATTTTTATAATTTCTTAAAACCTAGAACTTGTAGAGAGAGAGATATATATATCTTTAAAATAAGTCAACTAGCCAGGAGATGGATCAAAATAGCAAAGCTATTGTATCTAATCGAATGGAACCACTATTGTTGAGTGACAATTGCTATTGTATCTAATATTCTAATCGGACTAAGTAATCAAATGGAAAAAACTTTTTGACAAACCAAGCCAAGTAAAATTGATATCGTATCTAATAGAGCTACTGATGTATAAAGCAATTGGTCGAGAAATTGTATTGAAAATCCATGGAAACTCTTAATTTATGACGATATAAAACCCAGTCAATGGAAACTGGTGATAGATGAACAACATAAGACATGGATTTCAAAATCGATAATATATCAACTTCGCTAAACAAAATCGAACCTGGAATTAAGAATCGTTGTTGCCATCGAGTTTGAAAATCGTGGGTGCCTTGAAGAAGAACCTCTGCTTGACAAAATCAAATGTGGATTTCAAAATCGCTGCTACATCGTCGAGAAGGTTGTTCATTCGAGAATGGGAACAAGGCTGTTTTTTTATTTGTTGAAGTAACATCAGGGTCCTCTATTTTAAAAAATTACAAAAATAGTCCCCCACACTAACTGAGTTAGTGTATAGTTAACGGCGGTTCAATATAGGCTAATGGGTTAATAACTGGGATTATTTACGAGGAAAAAATAAAACTGAGATTATTATCGGCCAAACTAGGATAACTGGGATTAATAGGGGCCAATTATCCAATAAAGAAACACTTAGTGCCTTAGCTTATGGATATCGAGCCATAAACGGTTTATGAACACCCTACTCACCTATCCTTCGTGTATAGGCCCCTATACGTCGCGGATAGGCCTATCCGTGGCGTATACGGTGGTGTCCCTAGCAGGACCCTAACAATATAACATGTGCTTAAATAAAGTTTCTGCTGACCTGTACCCATTGACCGGTCCATTTAACCCAATCAAGATTAATTCCTACAAAAAACACCCCATAAATAGATTGTATTAAGTACACCGGAATTATATCAAACATAATTTAGAAACAAGTGGAAGAATCAAGAAAGATCAAATAATTAAGTATGAAATGTGTTTGTTTGCACCTAAAAAGTTCCAGTGGTCTTAAAACAGATAAACTAATTGTAAGCAATGTTGGACTCCCATGCTAGGCTCAGAGTTCTTCCCAGGGAGTTGCTTTTTACACAAGGCTTCTTTCCAAGATGATCCAGATGCAACCTTCATATGTTCACTTAAATTACTCACATCCTGATCAGGTACACTCTCAGATAGCTTCATAGCATCAGAATACATGCATCTGCATCCAGATTAATAACTTTATCATATGACTTAAAGGTATTTCCTGGTCAACTCATTCCAAATCCTAAATCAGGTCTTAATTCCATGAATCACCATAAAAAGAGGCATCAGGCGATAAGACTTCAATCAAAATGAATAACACACCTAATGATTCTAATAAACTTGCTGGAGTATATATTGAACATTTGGCGATGAATCACAATAATAAACCATAGACTGAATAGTCGATCAACATTTAGGGCTTTTATAAAGAAATATCATACTTGTAAAACATTCGAGTTCGAGATAAGGAAGCCATATTCTAAATTTGCCGATTGATACTGCTCAATGAAAAACTCTAGCTGCTGCGAAACGGTGGTCAATAATTTAGGTGCCGGTGGTAGTGGCGACGGCGGCAGGAGCTCCATTGGTGCTTTGCGTTTGTGTTTTTTTTAAGTTTCTTTAATGATTTGATTTTTAGGTTTGAGATTATTATGACCATGTTTAACTGAAGATCCATGGGGTTTTTCCATAATTCCTCTCACTTCACTTGTAGAAGCAGTTGTTTTCTATGACGTCTAGGTTTACAACGAAAATCCTTTTCTATTAACTCCTCTGCGTAATTCTGTAATGAAACCCATTTATTAAACCAACACTTACACCACCATATACCAGGTTTATCTTCCTATTAACCTATAATTAACAAAATAATCACAAAGTTCAAACAAGAAAATAAGATACCATTTCGGTCATAAGCGGTTAATACTGAATTCAGGTGCAACACAGATCGAAGGTCATAAGTGGTTAACAAAGGAGGTCCCAAAAAATGAAGGAATGGAGGAAATCTTACCAAAATTCTTTAAAATCGTTATTGTGGGGTCTGGTTACTACACCTTGTCGCCGCCATTAGGGAAAGACTGTGAATCAAGTTCTGTGAATCGACGGGCGACAGTACTTCTGTGAGTCAAGTTTTGTGTTTCGTGTAGGGGTGGCACTTCCATGAATCAAGTTCTGTGTTTCGTGGAGAATGAAGGGTGGATATGAAAAATGGGATTCGAAAAATGGGAATCCATGACTGATGTTGCAATTCCGACACATGCGCTCTTGTTCCTAGCATACTACTACAAAACTGATGTTGCGCACTTTTAGGGCTTGGATGAAGTCGATGACTGTGAGATTAGGGCTTATGGTGTGAAAAATGGGAATCGTAAGTGGATGGGAGCATATACCAACGGAAAATTTTGTGAGATTTGGACTTTCTTGACGGCAAGGTCGCCGGAGCTAGGTCTGGGAGCGGGATTTCCGGCGATTTAAGGGCAAGGAGCGGGAGTACGTGATGGAGCATACACCGACATAAATTTGTGGGAGCGGGAATTAGATTTAGGGTAAATTTCTTGGCGGGAAACAAAATTATAAAACGACAGAATATTCTTGACGTGCACATTTTAAGTGTACTCCGTGTCTTTTTTTATTATATGACAGAAAGTTTACGACGTGCGAAAATGCGCGTCAACTACTCATAGAATTTTTCAAATTACAACAGATTTTTAATGACACCCGTTTTTACGCGTCATATAAGTAGCGCGTGTCATCGTTTGCGCGTCAAGAAAGGTCCTATTTCTAGTAGTGTGTATGGCATAGATCTTGTGATTTTATAACCTAAAAATCTAGATTGATGATCATATACATAGATCTAACCCAAATGAGCATGGATAGTATAGATCTAGTTACTCCATAGTGTTAGAGCATGTTCCGGGTGTGGTCGTTACTGTGCGAATAGTTATCTAGATTGTAAACTAGGCTAGACTGCCAACGGACCGGTGGCGGACCAGATGGTACGCCGGACCATCTGGTACGTTGGTTAGTTGGTCCGCTGGACAGGTTACCTATAAATAGGTGAGTCTAGATTGCAATGTTTAGATTTCTGGTCATTTGTATTTGTGTTGAGAAGAGAGGTCTGTCCAACCTCTCCCGAGCTTCAACGATGTAAACTCCTTCGGTGTAATCATTCGACACAATAATGATTAGATTTCTCCGTCTCTATCATTCTATGATCTGGAAACGATCCGTATACGGTTTTACAACTGGTCTTCGTCTCCTGGTCCAGGTTCATGGATTCCAAAGCTTTCAAACACTGCTATTACTTCGTCTAGTCAGAGTGCTTCTATTCTAGATACTATAAGTTCTTCTGATGATGATGAAAGTTTGTTTCATGAAGCTGAATCTACACCTGTAGATGATCAAATTAATCTGCCAAGTACAAGCTCTTCTGTCCTGCATTCGTTACCGATTGATGTTTTATCAAGTTCAGAAGGGGCAGAGGCATCTTTAACAAATTTAGAAGATATTCAAGAAGTTGCTAATTCAACAATTCTTCGGATTAACACTATTCATCCTCAAGAGAACATTATTGGAGATCCGTCTTCGGGAGTTCGTACGAGAAATCAATTGGCAGGAAATATTGATGCTTTGATTGCCGAAATCAGAGAATCCGGGATTTAGAATGAAGTTTTCCACTCATGCTTTCTGTCTCAAGTAGAACCTTCTAATGTTGCTAAAGCGCTGGAGGATTCTTCTTGGGTTGAAGCAATGCAAGAAGAGTTGCAGCAATTTACAAAGTTGGGCGTTTGGCATCTTGTTGATTTACCTAAAAACTCTAAGGGGCCTTGTGGAACGAAGTGGGTTTTTAAATGTAAAAAAGATTATCGCGGCGTCATTGTCCGAAACAAGGCACGATTAGTG